>JADBJO010002014.1:300000-327500 GCA_016801955.1 Conus betulinus | reverse complement strand
GTTTGCCTGAGGATCACCAATGTTTGCCTGAGGATCATTTCCGTTCTTATTTTCCTTAGGATAACATCATGTGTCATTCAACACTGTTTCCCTGTTTCCCTCGGGAAAAAACTGTTATTATGGCGAGGAAATCGCCCTGAAGTGCCACAACAGCTGATTGCCCTTTACCATGACAAGCGCAAACAGGTGTCGACAACACAGGGAGCAAATAGTTATCTCGAGGGTCAGAGTCTAACTGTTTTTCCCTGTTTTCGATTGTTTTCCTTTATAATAATAACTATGTTTTCCGTGGTAAAATAGAAAACCACACTGGTGATCCTGAGCGAACACAGCCATGATCCTCAGAAAAACATTGTGACCCTTTGGTATAACAACCTCGTTTTCCTCAAGGATAAAAACTGTTTTCACAGGAAGAATAGCTTTAACATGCATATGAAGCTAACATGCTCCAAAAACTTAAAACAGCAACGACCCCCCCCCCCCCCCCCCCCCCCCCAACACCCCCCCCCAAAAAAAAAAAAAAAAAAAAAAAAAAACCCAAAAACAACAACTGTCTCCCAAGAAAACCGCTGTTATTTTGGCAGCCCATTCGCCCTTCTCATGATCAACACAGATCATAGCGGTTCACCTTCTCATGATCAACACAGATCATAGCGGTTCACCTTCTCATGATCAACACAGATCATAGCGGTTAACCTTCTCATGATCAACACAGATCATAGCGGTTCGCCTTCTCATGATCAACACAGATCATAGCGGTTAACCTTCTCATGATCAACACAGATCATAGCGGTTCGCCTTCTCATGATCAACACAGATCATAGCGGTTCATGATCACCTTCTTTACCTTCTCATGATCAACACAGATCATAGCGGTTTACCTTCTCATGATCAACACAGATCATAGCGGTTTACCTTCTCATGATCAACACACTGATCATAGCGGTTTACCTTCTCATGATCAACACAGATCATAGCGGTTTACAACATTTAATGAATGACGATTTCCTCGCGAGAATACCCGTTTTCCTCAAGCGGAAACCGACAACAGTTATTCTCCCAAAGCAAATACAGAAAACAATCATGATCCTCAAAGAAAAGAGAGACAATATTCATTATCCTCTGGGGGGAAAAAAACCAAACAGTTGAAAAAAAAAAAAAAGTGTGGTCCATAAAAAAGTAGTTGTGATCCTCAGGATAATAAGGGTTTTCCCTCTTGTTGCTATTTTCATCGAGGATCAAAGATGTTTTCCTGAAGGGGGAAAAAAAAAAAGCTAGTTTTGTCTAATCGCCTTTAAGCGTTATTGCGCTCCCATATGTATCGCAATCAGGGATCAGGATCAGGATAAATATGTTGCTGGAACATTCCTAGGTTATCGTTGCAACGGAGAGAGTAGCCTGTATTCTTGGTTCTTTGCTGAAGCCCTCTTCAGGTAAATAAAATTATTTTTAAAATTCTAGCGTCTCTCAAATAACGCGCCTCAAGTCCGACATCGACAACCGCCTGAACGATCTGGTTGACGACGATTAAAGAACCGTTATATATTCCACGAGAATGGGAGAAGTAGTAGTCGTAGGTAAAAAGGGTGTGGAGGTGCGGGTGGGAACAAGAAGAGGTGTCTTATATTGTACTGCACCAACAAAACGACATGGGGGAGAGTGGTCCAACTCGCAGTTTTGTAAACGGTAAACTTGGGGGCTCTAACCAGATCGTAGGGGCCTGAACTATTATTGAAAGAAAAAAAGCACTAATTTTAGTTTCCAAGGAAATATACTGTAGACCTCTCCATGGGGAGAATGAAACTTTCGATCGGATACAACCATTTGCGGGCAGCGAGAAAAACAAACAACAAAATAAAAATAAAATGGAACAAACTAACAAAACAACAACAAAAAATCAGCAGCTAATCAAACTTAACCTGAAGGAAGGAAACACAACTGTGACGTGGACCGAGTGATCAGTAGGGCTCTAAACAAGGAGACGACCTGATTCGACTTACGATAGAAAAACGGTCAACAGTCCAACCTGGAGAGTCAGTGATGCTAAATTTGGGTTCATTCCCTCTTTTGTTTTCATCCATTGTGTGCATAACGTGACCAGTCTGCAGCCGGTCTGAACTGAACCGTGGCATCTTCGGTTGTGTGATACAATGGCTAGAGGGCAGCTGAAAATAACAATCGTTTGCCAAAGATCGCAGACCTCAGCAACTTGTTTACTACGCATACGTCGCCTAAACGGTGGCCTTCAACTTGTGGTTGCATGTAAACCGACTCATATACTGAAAAAGCTAGAATGGAAAGGGGGCGAGGCGGAGGGGGGGGGGGGGGGGGGGGGGGGGAAGGGGGGGGGTTGGAAAAGACTTAGGAAGGAGGGCAAAAAAAATGTAGGGAAAATGTCATGGGAAAAAAAAGAGAGAAGAAAACCAGGGAAAAGCTCAGAAAAGCAGGAAAAGAACGGACATTCAGGTGGGGGGGGGGGGGGGGGGGGGGGGATAAACCCCAGTACAGGGGATAACAGAAAGACGTTGGGAAAAGCTGGAACAGCTAGGCAAAGGCTGGAGTGACTTGGGTAGTAAAGAGTGACCTTGTAGTCTTGAACGCTCCTCTGCCATCAAAGGACACCAGCCCACCTCTCCTAACCACTCAGCCTTCCACGATACATAACCTTCACCCCCCTCCCCCACCTGCCCCTGGTCTTTCTCTCCACACCTACCTTCCCATGAGCGCGTGGCGTGACCGCAGGACTGTTCTCCACACTCATGGCGTTGAGGATCCTGCTTCGGTTGACCACAATTGTGCGCGAAGACAGCTTTGGTGCGGTTAAAAAATAAAAACATCCGGGCAAGCGCTAATCTCTGCCAAGGTCAACTGGATTCTGGATCCGACTTCTGATCCATATCCACACCAAACCTTCCTGGGTTCATCGCCCTCTCACTCCCATCCACATCACCATTTAATGAGTTCACCTCTCCCCCATCCCGTTTCATATTCGCACAAAAATTTGTTGTGTTCACCCCCTTCTGATACAGATCGCATCAAAATTCATGGGTTTATTCCCATCTGATTCAAATCCGCACAAAATTTAATGGGTTCATCGCCCTCTGACTCACATCCGCACCAAAACTTCCTGGGTTCATCGCCCCCTGACTCACATCCGCACCAAAACTTCCTGGGTTCATCGCCCTCTGACTCGCATCCGCACCAAAACTTCCTGGGTTCATCGCCCTCTGACTCACATCCGCACCAAAACTTCCTGGGTTCATCGCCCCCTGACTCACATCCGCACCAAAACTTCCTGGATTCATCGCCCCCTGACTCACATCCGCACCAAAAAACTTCCTGGATTCATCGCCCCCTGACTCACATCCGCACCAAAACTTCCTGGATTCATCGCCCCCTGACTCACATCCGCACCAAAACTTCCTGGATTCATCGCCCCCTGACTCACATCCGCACCAAAACTTCCTGGGTTCATCGCCCTTCTGACTCACATCCGCACCAAAACTTCCTGGGTTCATCGCCTTCTGACTCACATCCGCACCAAAACTTCCTGGGTTCATCGCCTTCTCACTCCCATCCACACCAAAACTTCCTGGGTCACCCCTCCCCCATCCTGTTTCATATTCGCACCAAAATTTATTGTGTTCACCCCCTTCTGATACAGATCGCATCAAAAATATAATGGGTTTACCCCATCTGATTCAAATCCGCACAAAATTTAATGGGTTCACTCCTCTCTAATTTAGATTCGTCCCAAAATCTAATGGGTTCACCCCCATCTCATTCAGATCCGCACCAAAACTCAAATGCTTTGATCCTGGGCCACATCGATTTCTCTACGAAGTTTTGTTCAGAACTTGCTCCCCAAGATTTGTTTTTTTTCTTCGTTTCTTCCTTTGTTGTCTGTGATCTTGCTGGCAGACAGACAGACAGACAAAACCAGACGAAACAGAAGGGTGAAAAAACATAACCTTAACGGAAGAGGGAGAGGAAAAAAAAAAAAAAAAAAAAAAAAAAAGCAAACGCCGACTGCAATCACCATTTCATGAATATCACGAACACAGGATATGATATACACAGGATATATTATTTCCCAAGCTACAAAACAACACTTTTACACCAGACAATCACGGATAGCGGTCGGTCTAACCCCCCCCCCCATTTACCCCCCCCCCCCCCACACACACACAGAGTTAAAAACTGTGGTACATTGTGGTACAAATGCGATTCAAGCCTTTTTTTTTTTTTTTTTTGTGTGTGCATTACGTGCATATATCAATCATGCGAGCATAACAATGTTTGTGCTTTTCACACACACACACACACACACACACACATGCGCGCGCGCGCGCGCGCGCGCACGCAGTGAACTAGTCACACATCGGTGCTATGATCCGAACTGCTGATTTAGTTTGCGTTCTCTCCCCTCCCCTCCTGCTCCCATTCCTCCCCTCCCCCTATTTCTGCCCCCATTTTTCTCCCCCCCCCCCCCCCCCTCTCTCTCCCTTCCCTCCTTCCCAGCAGCAAAAAACCGGTTTTGTCCGGGCAGCTGTTCGGACATAAATCTTTTCAATCGGCCGCAAAAACGCGAAGCTGTCGGACTGCGAGATATTAATGACTTGCAACAGACTTCCTTAGGCGAAAAAAAGCAAGTGTACTCGCCCTCTCTCTCTCTCCATAAAACTTTGACGAACAAACTGAATTACTGCCGAAATGCCCGTATTAAATAAGTGTCCTGGAATTACGATTCACGCAACTATCACTGCTCATGTAAAGTCTACTATGTGAAGTAAAACTTTGGCTTTTGCAGTCAATACATATAAATTTACAAAAACAAGCCAAAAAGACCATTTTGAAATATGTTTTCTACACATAAAATATACACATATGTCATATCAACAAAGTGTCTCCCCCCCCCCCCCCCCCCCCCCCCCTTTTTTCTTTCGTTTTCTTTTTTAAACTGTCTGTACTTTGTGTGTGTGTGTGTGTGTGTGTGTGTGTGTGTGTGTGTGTGTGTGTGTGTGTGTGTGTGCGTGCGTGCGTGCGTGCGTGTGTGTTCTCGACCTTACGTTAGCACAAACAGCTCCAGCATTCAGAAACGAATTAATTCATAGTCTTTTCCTCTCTTTCTAGCGCGCATGCACGCACACACACGCACGCGCGCGCGCGCGCGCACGGTACAGCGTCATTACAGCGAACGGTGACGAAAACCAACTATTGCAGCGAGCAGCTCTCCATACGTACACTACCCTTCTGGAACTGTACATTGATTACAACGCGCGCGCGCGCGCACACACACACAGGATTAGAAGAATGAAAGTCACGCGGTTGCAACCAGAGACCCTATGACAAGAGCAGACGTCATGAAAAATCGAGAGATCGACACACCCATACACGACGGAGAATATAAAAAATGGGGAGGGGAAGGTAGAGAAAGAGAAGGAGACGACACAGAAGAAGAGGAAGAAGAAGAAAAAAAAAGAAGAAACTGAACATGATGAATGAGGGGGTGTGAGAAGAAGAGAAGAAGAATGAATATTCCTGACGCGGGAATGTTAATACGTCTGGAATATTCGCTCCTGAGGAGGAGGGGCTGGGGTTGGGGGAAAGAGGTATGTGTGTGTGTGTGTGTGTGTGTGTTGAGAATCTGAAAGAAATTTGCCAGCTTCTTACATTTGGGGTAACAAAAGGCGGGTTGGGGGTGGGGGTGTTGCCGACGTTGTGGGCCTACTGGAAGGCTCTTCCAACGTTTTCACTTCGGATGACATCTCGTACTTCTGCACCCTCTTCACATTCCAAGCACGAGTTCCTCGGTCGGAACAGTAAGTATCTTTATTTAGATACTTAATGTTAAAAACCAGGAACTCGTGCTTGGAATCTGGGGATGAAAACTAGGAGGCACGCTGCATTATCAAACGTCTCTACGTGCATGTTCTATCTCGTCGATTTTTTTTAAATTTTTATTTTTTTTTTAAGTATAACTGCTGTCGGAATCGGTCTCTTTTCTCAAGTGTATCGTCAATGCACTCTTTCCCATTTTGTTTTGAATGAGAACGACAACAATCAAAACATTCTCAATAGAGCCTAGTTGCCGGCGTACCTCAAACCGTTGACGCTCTTCAGCTAGCCTATATCGTAAATCAAGCAATGTATCGTAAATGTGTGTGTGATGTCGGAGTACCGTGACCTTGACTCCACACAACTGGCACACATTGTATCCAATCAGAGGAAGCGTTACATTCTCCTCGCCACAAAGTTGGCCCAGAGGCTGGCTTTTTTTTTCTTTCCTTTTTTTTCCTTTCCACCTCCCCCCCCCCCCCCCCCCCCCCCCCCCCCCCCGACCCTCTCTGGGACGGTCGGCGCGGCGGGACGGGGAGTAGGTAGGCCGTCGGTGAGTGTGTGTGTGTGTGTGTGTAGAAGAGGAGGGGAGGACGTCTGAAAGTGTTGCACGAAAGTCGCAATGAAGACCATAGTGTGCACAATCGATTGTTCTCTAAGCGCCTCATGGCTGGCCTTTAAAATCGTGTGTTCTTTCCTCCCGATTTAGATCGACACAACGCCAGAGGTCTGAAAGAAAGAAAAGTGGATGCCACAATAAACCGTTAGCTTTAAACCAACTCTTCCCTGCCGATAAAACCAGGCTAGTCGGTCACCGGAAGACGGCGAGTTCTCCCCCTTCACTTGTTTATCGCATCGACAGGCTTTAAAAGTGTACTGGGAGCACACGTACGGCTGTTTAACTCATTCTGATGTCCTTTGTTGCAAATATTAACAAGGGAACTTCCCCTTTATCACGGTTTATAAAAGATTACAAGCTATGGAGGGATGGTGCGTGGAAAGTCCTTTGGGGGGGGGGGGGGGGGGGGGGGGTGGGGGTGGTGGTGAACTAAGTAACAAGGCCTGAGAAAAACGAACCAACAAGCAGCACGCAAAACAAAACAATTACCACAAAATGCAATCAATGCAAACACGTGTGTGTGGGGGTGGGGGGGTGGTGGGTGGTGGGGTGTGAGCGAATGTGTGTGTGTGTGTGTGTGTGTGTGAGAGAGAGAGAGAGAGAGAGAGAGAGAGAGAGAGAGAGAGAGAGAGAGAGAGAGAGAGAGAGAGAGAGAGAGAGATTGATTGATTGATTGATTGATCTTTAATACACAAGGATGGAGATTTTAGGCCAAAGCCTAGTCTTACAATCTGTCCTTGTCATGCATACATTATTTCAGCACATATCATTCATACTGACAATTCAACATAGCAACATGGTGATCTAATTCTACAATGATAAGCAAACTATTTATAAAAGCACCAATGAGACTGGGGGTGGTGGGGTGGTGGTGGTGGTGGTGGTGGTGGTGGTGGTAAAAGAGAAGGAAGCTTACAAACAAACAAAACTACAGGGAGAGGTCAGAGGAGGGTAGGGAAGACAGAATGGTAGGTAGGGGGGGAGGAGAAAAGGGATGGTAGACAGAGTGGAAGTGGGGATGATGAGCAATTTTAACGGAGTAGGTTTTATGTTTAGATGATTTATTCAAAGTATGTTTCACACAAGACTTTGCGAATGGGCGCTAATCATTGTAATCGATGAATTTAATTACTGAGACATAAAATGTTTATGCAAATGTTCCTTGAAAGTTTTAAAGTATTCATGTTTTGTAGATTCGGTGGAAGTGAGTTCCAGACATATGGTCCAGAGTAAGCTAGGCTTGTTTTGTATAGATCAATGCGTGGGTAGGGAGAAAGGAATTTTGTCGAGCCAGAAAAGCTGTTCGATCTGGTAAAAAGGGCATGATATAACATGGCATAGTATCTGTCAAGATTGTAAACATAAATGATGCCTTGTTGAATTCCAATTGCCTATTCAGAGGAAGTATGTTCAGCGCTTTCAGTTTTTTCGTCTGTTGTTAGAGATACAGCTGGATGGAGTAGCTTTGCAGCACGTCTATGGGGAGATTCAGCCTTTTTTTTTTTGTGGACGTCACTACTTCCGTCCCACACCGTTGAAGCGTAATTGATACGTGACATTATGTGTGCATTGAAGAAAAGTTTAAGCACATTACTGTTGATGTAATGCTTTAATTGAGATAACAGGAAAAGGTGTTTTGAGACTACCTTGCATACGTTATTGAGATGAGATTGCCATTTCAAATCTTTGTCTATCGTTAACCCTAAAACACACGATGCTCATCTACCTGCTCGATAGAAGTGCAATTCAACCGAAGTTTTAGGCAAAGAGGAGTCAACTGGTGTTTTTGGCGGGTAGCTATAATCATAGATTAGGTTTTGGTGGGTGTATGACCATTGAGTCTGAATGACACCAGTCTGACATGTCGTTTAGACTTTTCTGGGGAGAAGTTTCTGTTGTCTGTAGATCACTACCATTCATTTGGAGTGATGAGTCAACAGCAAATAAATCTGTCGTGACCTTTTCATCTGATATGGACAATGGTAAATCATTGATGAAGATGCAGAATAGTACGGGGCCTAGTACCGAGCCCTGGGGGGGGGGGGGGGGGGGAGGAGAGAGAGAGAGAGAGAGAGAGAGAGAGGGTGTTCGTACGCATGTGGTGTGAGTGAAAAAAGGTTCTAGCAACAAATTGACTACCCTCCCTTCTGCTTCCCCGTGCACACTGCCCCTGACCCTTTCAGTGCAAACTGCATCCCCATGCACTGCCCCTGACCCTTTTAGTGCCAACTGCATCCCCATGCACTGCCCTTGTCAGTGCAAACACTGCCCCTGTCATCCCCATGCCCATGCACTGCCCCTGACCCTTTCAGTGCAAACTGCATCCCCATGCACTGCCCCTGACCCTTTCAGTGCAAACTGCATCCCCATGCACTGCCCCTGACCCTTTCAGTGCAAACTGCATTCCCTTGCACTGCCCCTGACAGTGCAAACTGCATCCCCATGCACTGCCCTTGAACCTATCAGTGTAAATTGCATCCCCATTCACTGCCCCTGACCCTGTTAGTGCAAACTGCATCCCCATGCACTGCCCCTGACCCTATCAGTGCAAACTGCACCCCCATGCACTGCCCCTGACTCTGTCAGTGCAAACTGCATCCCCATGCACTGCCCAGACCCTGTCAGTGCAAACTGCATCCCCATGCACTGCCCCTGACCCTTTCAGTGCAAACTGCATCCCCATGCACTGCCCCTAACCCTGTCAGTGCAAACTGCATCCCATGCACTGCCCCTGACCCTGTCAGTGCAAACTGCATCCCCATGCACTGCCCATTTCAGTGCAAACTGCATCTCCATGCATTGACCCTTCAGTGCAAACTGCACCCCCCCATGCACTGCCCCTGTCAGTGCAAACTGCGTCCCCCATGCACTGCCTCTGACCCTGTTAGTGTAAACTGCATCCCCATGCACTGCCCCTGACCCTTTTAGTGCCAACTGCATCCCCATGCACTGCCCCTGACCCTTTTAGTGCCAACTGCATCCCCATGCACTGCCCTGACCCTGTGTCAGAGCAAACTGCATCCCCATGCCACTGCCCCTGCCCCTGTCAGTGCAAACTGCATCCCCATGCACTGGCCCTGACCCTGTCAGCGCCAACTGCATCCCATGCACTGCCCTGACCCTGTCAGTGCAAACTGCATCCCCATGCACTGCCCCTGACCCTGTCAGTGCAAACTGCATCCCCATGCACTGCCCCTGTCAGTGCAAACTGCATTCCCATGCACTGCCCTTGACCCTATCAGTGCAAACTGCATCCCCATGCACTGCCCCTATCAGTGCAAACTGCATCCCCATGCACTGCCCATATCAGTGCAAACTGCATCCCATGCACACTGCCCTGACCCTTTCAGTGCAAACTGCATCCCCATGCACTGCCCCTGACCCTGTCAGTGCAAACTGCATCTCATGCACTGCCCCTGTCCTGTCAGTGCAAACTGCATCCCCATGCACTGCCCCTGACCCTATCAGTGCAAACTGCATCCCCATGCACTGCCCTGACCCGGTCAGTGCAAAACTGCATCCCCATGCACTGCCCCTGACCCTTTGAGTGCAAACTGCATTCCCATGCACTGCCCCTGACCCTGTGAGTGCAAACTGCAATGCATCCCCATGCACTGTCCCTGACCCTGTCAGTGCAAACTGCATCCCCATGCACTGCCCCTGACCCTGAGTGCAAACTGCATCCCCATGCACTGCCCCTGACCCTGTCAGTGCAAACTGCATTCCCATGCACTGCCCCTGACCCTGTCAGTGCAAACTGCATCCCCATGCACTGCCCCTGACCCTGTCAGTGCAAACTGCATCCCCATGCACTGCCCCTGTCAGTGCAAACTGCATCCCCATGCACTGCCCCTGACCCTGTCAGTGCAAACTGCATCCCCATGCACCCCTGCCCCTGTCAGTGCAAACTGCATCCCCATGCACTGCCCCTTTCAATACCAACTGCATCCCCATGCACTGCCCCTGACTCTGTCAGTGCCAACTGCATCCCCATGCACTGCCCCTGACTCTGTCAGTGCCAACTGCATCCCCATGCACTGCCCTTTTAGTGCCAACTGCATCCCCCATGCATGCACTGCCCTTTTAGTGCCAACTGCATCCCCATGCACTGCCCCTGACTCTGTCAGTGCCAACTGCATCCCCATGCACTGCCCCTGACTCTGTCAGTGCAAACTGCATTCCCATGCACTGCCCCTTTTAGTGCAACTGCATCCCCATGCATTGCTCTTGACCGCTTCAGTGCAAACTGCATCCCCATGCACTGCCCCTGACCCTTTCAGTGCAAACTGCATCCCATGCACTGCCCCTGACCCTGTCAGTGCAAACTGCATCCCCATGCACTGCCCCTGACCCTTTCAGTGCAAACTGCATCCCCATGCACTGCCCCTGACCCTGTCAGTGCAAACTGCATCCCCATGCACTGCCCCTGACCCTGTCAGTGCAAACTGCATTCCCATGCACTGCCCCCATGACCCTTTCAGTGCAAAACTGCATCCCCATGCACTGCCCCTGTCAGTGCCAACTGCATCCCCATGCACTGCCCCTGTCAGTGCAAACTGCATCCCCATGCACTGCCCCCCCTGACCCTTTCAGTGCAAACTGCATCCCCATGCACTGCCCCTGACCCTTTCAGTGCAAACTGCATCCCCATGCACTGCCCTGACCCTTCAGTGCAAACTGCATCCCCATGCACTGCCCCTGACCCTTTCAGTGCAAACTGCATCCTCATGCACTGCCCCTGACCCTGTCAGTGCAAACTGCATCCCCATGCACTGCCCCTGTCAGTGCAAACTGCATCCCCATGCACTGCCCCTGCCCCTGTCAGTGCAAACTGCATCCCCATGCACTGCCCCTGAACCTTCAGTGCAAACTGCATCCCTGCCCTCTGCAAGTGCTTAAACTTCCTTTTTCAACTGCATCTCTTGACTCCATCCCTCCCCCTCTCTCTCTCTGTCACCATGTCAATGCAAACTTTTTTTTTTGCACTCTTTTTCATCTTTGTCCACTTGTCTATAATTTTTAAAGAGTGGAGGTACCATTTTTATGGTCCATTTTTGTTCACAATTTTGAGCATGCCAGTTTTCCTGTTTCATCTGCATCTAGGAAGTGAGGCGATGGCACTTCCTGTCGAGAGCAGACACTAGGTGACCCTCTCTGCAGCCTGAAGTTCTGGAGTAAGTGCACCAAGATGAAAGCTTTGTTAGCACTGACCCTGCAGAAAGGACAAACTGCATCCCAACAACACTGGAGCAAAAACCTGTGAAAACCAAACTGCATCCCATGCACTGCCCTGGCACCCTGTAAGTGCAAAAGGTCTCCCCTACTCTCTGCCTGCCAGACCCTGTCAGACTGATTCTGATCTCCCA
Organism: Conus betulinus; assembly: GCA_016801955.1. Taxonomy (NCBI): domain Eukaryota; kingdom Metazoa; phylum Mollusca; class Gastropoda; order Neogastropoda; family Conidae; genus Conus; species Conus betulinus. Next base: position 315,677 of record JADBJO010002014.1, on the reverse strand, counting down.
TTTTTTTGACTGCCCCTGTCCCCCAGTGCAAACCCCCCCCCCCCCCCCCCCCCCCCTTTCCCCCTCAAAACCTGAGGAAAATAGTTTGATCATGACCTTTGTACATTATCATAGGAATGGACAAGAAAGGTCCTTGCATTTGTTTACAAAAATGATGAACATGAAGATATGTGATTTTTCTTTTAATATACACATATGAGAATAAACATTCATTGGTTACACTAGAATTTCTCCACAGGTGAAATCTCCTTAGAAACATGACTGAAAAAAAGGGACCAATAAAAACCTGCATCTAGATTTTAATTACATTGCTGAGGAAAATAACTCACAACTTCTAAAAGAAACCATGGAGGATGATAAATCATTTCAAACCTCGAGGGCTTCAATGGATTTTTGTGTGTGTTCCCTTTGACATTTTGTAAGTCTTCTCCACACTGCGCCCTTAAGACACTCTCTGTGAACATAATATGAATTAAAGCATGCCACTGTGGTACACAATCCAAACTGTGATGATCACTTGCCTCCAAGGAAGAAAGGTGGCAGAGTGGTTAAGACATTCGCCTGCCAATCCAACATGAGAGAAGTGTGTGGGTTCGAGCCCTGCCTTTCTCGCCCTTTCTTTCCCAGTTTGAATGACAAATCGAACTGAACGTCAAGTCCATCGGATGGGGACTATAAGCGAGTCGGACCTGTGTGCCTTTCTAGCCCCCTGCACATGTTAAAGAACCCATGGCAGTTGAAAACTGAAAAGAGCAGGGGGGTTCCCCACTGCCCTGGCAAAATTGATGTAGATTGAAGATAGCCGCCTGGTATTTCTTACCAAGCCACAAAAATTGTCACTGTTATCGTGGGCCATCATGTACCGATGGAAATGGAGGACACGTATAAACATCGCATGCACCCTATGTGAGAAACTGGAGGAATAAATCAGATAAATGAAAATGAGTGACGACTGAATGAGCGCCAGTTGGCTGCTCTTCAGCCGGCTGTACCTGGGTAGGCAGCCCGTTGAGTGAGTGAGGTAGTGTGTTTATTGTATGTAAAGTGCTTAGAGCTTGGTCTGTGACCAAGGATAGGCGCTATATAAATACCCAATATAAATAGGCGCTCTCTGTGTCATTTGAATTGAGGCTGAACCTTGTCTGTACACCAAAGACAAAAACAGAGATGATCACTTTCAGTGTAATACAGCACTTCAAAGATGACCCAAACAAGCAAGAAAGAAAAAAGAAACACAAAAACATGTCTCCACACAGCATCATGAAGTCCTTACCCCTAAACCATCCCTCATCAGAATTGAGCTGGTATCTTCTAAACTGCTCTTCACAAGATTCTGTTTTGTCTACCTGAATCAAATGGCTGAAACGTTAACGGACTGGAATCATTTAAAGGAAAAGAAAAAAGAAAAAAAAAAAAAAGAGGTGCAATCAACAGGGCCACATTGGGCAGCAAGGAGAACAGCCTGAATTCCACACAGGCTGACTGGGTCCTGATCATGAATCAAAACAACACCATCAGATGCTGCTGCTGCTGAGGTCAGCTAACTACTATCTTCACACTGAATAACAACAGCCACAGAGAGAGAGAGAGAGAGAGAGAGAGAGAGAGAGAGAGAGGAGGGGGGGGGGGGGGGTGGGGTGGCGCTTCATTAACACCTTATTCGAGCAGGCATCTATATCTATTTATCTATCTATGAGGTTATTAAAGTCAGCTGCTTTAAGCTGTGACAAACTGTTAGCTGATGGTCCAATGCCATGGTTGCCACAAGCCATGGCTAATGACTTCATACCTGTTATCCCTCCCTACTGCACATACACTTAGTGGAGCAACCTTCTGGGTGTGTTACAAGAAGGTTGCGTTACAAACAGATCAAGCTTGTTCTGCATCACTCATTCACTGTTTAGTTCCAACCCACTGTCTGTTTTAAAGAACAGTTCCATGTAATGTTTATTTCCCAGATGACATAAAGCACAAGGAACAGAAATAATAATTTGACGACTTTATTTTCGAGAGCCCCACAACCTTCAAGAAAGTCCACGAAGCCTCCAGAAAGTTCCAGAAATTATTTCCAGAATGTTTCAAACAATGTTTCAACTATATATTTTAACTGGTGAAACTACTGCATGGGTCTAGAATGTTCTAGAATCTTCAATGCGTTCTGAAAGGCTACGGTACACCATGACCTTAAGAAGCTTGATTTTGTATGCATCAACTAATTGGAGTGTAGTGCTGTGGTACACCAAGATAATGAACAACTGGAGAGTGGTTCCTTTGCAAGAAGGATTTCCTGTTTTTCTTGGAGCTAAAAGACATATCTGCATTTTGTGACAATAGTGGTGGCCAGACAGGACTTGAACTTGTACATTTTCTACTGGCCCTCAAAGTCCTGAATTGATGAATTTCCCACAGGGAACACAAGACTAAACTTGCTGTGAATACAACCCTTTCAATGAGACATTAGAACCAGCTCTTTTCATTCCCTGGACTCATAACAGCATTCCATGATTCTGAAGTGTTTTCAAAGAACAGGGTTTGATTCTCACTGTAGCTGGGACAGAAAGTGAAAAGAGTCCTAAAAATTGAAAAGAGTCCTAAAGATTAAAAAAAAAAAAAAAAAAGAATGCACATACATACACACAACTCAAGACAAAACGACCCCCCCCTCCCTCCCAATCAAATGAACAAACACACAAACATACACACAAACTCAAGACAAAACAACCCCCCTCCCTCCCAATCAAATGAACAAAACACACATACATACACGCAACTCGAAACAAAACAACCTCCCTCCCTCCCAAACAAAGGAACATACACATCTACAGTGTGCCCATACATGAATATGATGCACTAAAGGTAGTCCCAATGTTAACTCTCTCCATGATGTGTCTCAACCCATATGTACATAAATGGTGACAACATTTTTGTACAGCTCTAAAAACATGTTCAGAAGTAGTCAGGAAGTCAAAATGTTGATAAATGATAATTACACATTTACTGCCCATGTTGTTCATGTAAAATGAAAATAAAAATCCCTACCAGAAACAAAGCAACCACCAACAACATAACAGCAGTCTAAAACACACACCCACAAAAGTGTCTACACTTCGTTATCATGTGCTAAAATTCTTTTCCACTCACAGCAGTTCTGTTGTTTGATGGGGGTGGGATGTGTGGGGTGGTTGTGGGGGTGGGGTGGGGGGACAGGGAAGAAGATGAATGTCAAATCGAAAGAGAAAACACTGGCAGTTGTACCATTTTCATCCCTAAGTGCCCAAGCAATTTCCTGCACTGGCAATACAGTGTTTACCCAGGATGCCATGAATGGGGGCATTGATCGTGGTAATGGCGGCGGGACAGCAGCGCCCAGTGATCACTGATGCTATCGCTAATGCTCACTAAAGCTAATGTTGGAAATGGCTCTGTGATCTTTTTCTCATTTGCATTAAGAGAAACAATTGTGCACAGCAGGCGCCACACACACACACAGACACACACACACACACACACATACACACACACACACACACACACACACACACACACACACACTCACTCATACAACCACACACACAAGATCCAAAAAAACAAAATGTGATACCGGATTAAAATTAAATGTTGCCTAAATGATTGTCAACTTTTTCAAAACAGAATTGTTTTATTGCAATAAGCCCATGATTCATTACTTTTTGATAAAAGAATTGTTTTACTGCAATACGCCCACCATTCTTAACTTTTTGATAAAAGAATTGTTTTACTGCAATACGCCCACCATTCTTAACTTTTTGATAAAAGAATTGTTTTACTGCAATAAACGCCCCACCATTCTTAACTTTTGATAAAAGATTGTTTTACTGCAAGACCATTCTTAACATTTGATTTGTTTTACTGCAATACGCCCACCATTCTTAACGCCCAATTGTTTTACTGCAATACGCCCACCATTCTAACTTTTGATAAAAGAATTGTTTTACTGCAATACGCCCACCATTCTTAACTTTTTGATAAAAGAATTGTGTTACGACAAAAAGTCTTTCCTTTGTAGCTATAACTGAACATTTTCTTCTGCAAGTGAACAAAAGAACACAGCACACATACACATAGCACACACATACACACACACTCATACACACCATCAGACATGCGCACAGATAGACATAAAGACACAGACTCCCACCCACCCTCCCACTACACGTTTGGAGTCCCTTTCACCAACATCCTTGCAACACACACACACACACACACACACATGAACAGACCCCCCCCCCCCACACACACACACACACACACACACACACACACACACACACACACACACACACACACACACGAACATTTTATCAAGTTCTTTGTTCAGGCTCTGCAACTTTCATACATTCCAGATGATTCCAGTGAGGGTCTGGGGGGGGGGGGGGGGGGGGGGGGGGGGGGGGGGGAGAAGGGGAAGGGGGTGAGAAGGGAGATTAAAATGAGAAAAAAAAAAAAAAAAAACAAAAGCCAGACACCTGCTGTTAGCACCATTACAAGTTGATGAATATTAGATTTTCAACAAGCAGTTGTGGCAACAGAGGGAATCCCTCCCCGCTGTTGTCATGACGATGCCAAAATCTCTTTCAGCATGAATTGTATCAGCACCTTCTGGAAGTTCCAAGCTGTGTTTTCCATGCTTTTATATTTCATTTCTTTTTTTTTAAAATTTATTTTCTTTTTAAAGACTGAATATCTGACACAGATGTTATTCAAAATCATACAAAATTTAAGCACTTTGTTTAGGACCTATGAGCAAAAGCCTGACTTTTAAGGACTTTCAAAATTACTTACCCCAATTTCCTGCCTACAAGATGACACATGGCACAGACCACACCCCATGATTAAAACCAAGAAACACAAACGACTGGTCAGAGATAGAGCGCTTACATCAAACATGGCGCACATTCACTGAGTGAGAGTTCAATGCAGTAAAGACTGGCCACAGCACCTCGTTCCTTTAAACATGTTGGTGGTTCCCCACCACACACACACACATACGCACACACACACACACACACAAACACAAACCACACTTACACACACTCAGCTGATTATACACACACACACAAAAAAACATATTTTGTACTTATAAAAAAAAGCCCCCCTCCACTACCCTCCCCTTAGAGATAGGTGTGCTTTAAGACTTACTGCTCTATCCATGACATTTTCTGATAATCTTTAGTTAGAAAAATAACAATATATTTCATTTCCTTATATCTCCCCCCCCCCTTCCCTCACCTCCGTTTAACCTCTATCCCCCATCCTCTTGAAAAAAGACAATTCTGGATCAACAATTTTTTTGAATTTTAAAAAACAAACAAATATACAAACAAAAAAACCCCTCATCATATTCTGGAAATTTTAACTTAAGCAAAAAGGGAAGCATTAAAGACTGAAGAGCACAACAACCACACATTCTGCAGTCTTGATAGCCTACCTGTTGTCTCACCTATCACTGGAATACTATTAACAGAAAACCAACACAGTGTTAGCAACACAAACTGCAGGCAAACACCCCCCCCCCCCACCCCCACCCCCCTAAAAAGCCGGCAGGAGAGCCCATACATAGACATATACACACACATGAATGGAGGCTTGTATCAACACATTAACACATTTAATTTCATTTTGTTTCTTGCTTTTTTTTTTCAATGTTCAGCAAACAAACTCAATTCAAAGCCTCAAAGTCCAAAAACCTGTTTAAGAACAGTGAATGTTAAGTGTCACACAGCCATTCAGATCAGTGCATTCTGTCAGGTTAGTGACAGCAGATTACAAAGCTTCCTTTGCAGGTATTTTTTACCCCCTTCCTATATTTCTCTCTCTCTCTCTCTCTCTCTCTCTCTCTCTCTCTCTCTCTCTCCCCCCCACTCTCTCTCAGGACTGGGTGGAAAAAAAAAAACATGTATCTTTTGCTTTCTCATTACCCTGGAAAAATAAAATTTCATTTGTTTTTCATTCTGTAGGTCTATATGTCTATGGAAATCACTACAACCAAAACTCACAGTAGTAAAGACCCTCGGAAGATTCGCTCCCCTTAAACACCCTTCGCAGGTTTTCTGAAGGCTATTACTGAGAAAGGTACCACGGTACAGCTTGCATCCAGCACACTCTCTCCCAAACCATTTCTATCCTATGCGCTGCTGACAAGGAGTACAAGAAGTGTTTGCACTCACAGCCTCTATCACTCAGTAGACAAGGAATGAAACTAGCACGGTCATTTACTACTTCTGCTAATACTAAATTCTTTTTTTTTTTTTTTTCAACTACTTCTGCTAACACTAAACTACTACCAAAACCAAAGCAATTGGATCCAAGCTTAAGTCAGTAGAATCAAAGCTGAAGCCAGCTGCATCTAAGTTAAGGCATGCTGAAAGCCTCTTGTTGCAAAGTGATCACTTCGTTCCATCCTTCCAAATGTCCTCCTTCCTATGAGCTCCAGTGGCACCCAAGCTGGTGACATTCTGAACTGACGTTGTCACTCACTATCAGATCCTTTCCAGCCCAAGACTGAGGCTGGGGGTCATTACATCTCGTGTCACAGATTTCAGGACTGTGGACTGTTGGTGATGGACAGTTCACACATGACAAGAACTGATATAGACTGTTGGTGATGGACAGTTCACACATGGCAAGAACTGATGGACTGTTGGTGATGGACAGTTCACACATGACAAGAAATGATGGACTGTTGGTGATGGACAGTTCACACATGACAAGAACTGATATAGACTGTTGGTGATGGACAGTTCACACATGACAAGAACTGATAGACTGTTGGTGATGGACAGTTCACACATGACAAGAACTGATATAGGACTGTTGGACTGTTGGTGATGGACAGTTCACACATGACAAGAACTGATATGGACTGTTGGTGATGGACAGTTCACACATGACAAGAACTGATGGACTGTTGGTGATGGACAGTTCACACATGACAAGAACTGATATAGACTGTTGGTGATGGACAGTTCACACATGACAAGAACTGATGTAGACTGTTGGTGATGGACAGTTCACACATGACAAGAACTGATAGACTGATGGTGATGACTGTTGGTGATGGACAGTTCACACATGACAAGAACTGATATAGACTGTTGGTGATGGACAGTTCACACATGACAAGAACTGATGGACTGTTGGTGATGGACAGTTCACACATGACAAGAACTGATTGGTGACTGTTGGTGATGGACAGTTCACACACATGACAAGAACTGATATGATATGGACTGTTGTTGGTGATGGACAGTTCACACATGACAAGAACTGATGGACTGTTGGTGATGGACAGTTCACACATGACAAGAACTGATGGACTGACACATGACTGTTGGTGATGGACAGTTCACACATGGCAAGAACTGATGGACTGTTGGTGATGGACAGTTCACACATGACAAGAACTGATGGACTGTTGGTGATGGACAGTTCACACATGACAAGAACTGATATAGACTGTTGGTGATGGACAGTTCACACATGACAAGAACTGACAAGAACTGATGGACTGATGGTGATGATGGACAGTTCACATGACAAGAACTGATGGACTGTTGGTGATGGACAGTTCACACATGACAAGAACTGATATAGACTGTCGTGATGGACAGTTCACACATGACAAGAACTGATGGACTGTTGGTGATGGACAGTTCACACACATGGCAAGAACTGATATAGACTGTCAAGAACTGTGATGGACACAGTTCACACATGACAAGAACTGATGGAGACTGATGGTGATGGACAGTTCACATGACAAGAACTGATGGACTGTTGGTGATGGACAGTTCACACATGACACATGACAAGAACTGATATATGATGACTGTTGGTGATGGACAGTTCACACATGACAAGAACTGATGGACTGTTGGTGATGGACAGTTCACACATGACAAGAACTGATGCAGACTGTTGGTGATGGACAGTTCACACATGACAAGAACTGATGGACTGTTGGTGATGGACAGTTCACACATGACAAGAACTGATGGACTGTTGGTGATGGACAGTTCACACATGACAAGAACTGATGGACTGTTGGTGATGGACAGTTCACACATGACAAGAACTGATGGACTGTTGGGTGATGGACAGTTCACACATGCAAGACAAGAACTGTTGGTGATGGACTGTTCACACATGACAAGAACTGGGACTGATGGATGGACAGTTCACACATGACAAGAACTGATGGACTGTTGGTGATGGACAGTTCACACATGACAAGAACTGATATGGACTGTTGGTGATGGACAGTTCACACATGACAAGAACTGATGGTGTTGGTGATGGACAGTTCACACATGACAAGAACAAGATAGACTGATGGTGATGGACAGTTCACACATGACAAGAACTGATATAGACTGTTGGTGATGACACAGTTGTTGGTGACACATGTGACAAGAAGAACTGATGGTGATGGATAGTTCACACATGACAAAAAACTGATATGGACTGTTGGTGATGGACAGTTCACACATGACAAGAACCGATGGACTGATGGTGATGGACAGTTCACACATGACAAGAACTGACACTGATGGAACTGATGGACTGTTGGTGATGGACAGTTCACACATGTTTGGGGACGGGGATGGGAGGGGGACAGTCTGATGGGCCTATTGGATAAAGCAGTGTTGTGTTGATCCACGGACCCTGTATTGGATGCCCACGTGACACAGCCAGCTGAGGAGGAAACAGATGGCTGTGTCTGACCACAGTCACCATTTGTGCTGACTGACTCCTGCCCCCTCAAATGACAGTGCAAACTGAGGTCCCTGACTGGAACGCAGGGATCAGAAAAGGTGAACAAAAACATGGGGAAAAAAATCCCCATGTTGTTGCCATGTTGAATCCGTTCCATTCTTCGTAGAAGAGTATGCCATCTTGAACCAGTGGTATGGATAACAGACAGACACCACCACCATTCCCTACACACACACACACACACACACACACACACACACACACACACACACACACATGCACACTGGGTGTTGTATTAAAAAAAAACAACCTCTGGAACAATGAACAAGTAGGGTAACTCTTGTTCCTATGATGAAATGAATATGTGCCCATGACTCCAAGCGAATGCTGCTTTCGACACATCGAACTGCCTAACAGAAATGCCAACACAGAGCACACAGAACAAACAAGGAGACATCCCCAGTTGTAAGTAGCATTTGTTTGGATTATGGGCCCAAAGTTTATTTCATCATGGGAACAAGAATGATCCTTCTTGTTTGTTACTGACCGTTTCCTATTCCTGCCTCATTTAAGATTTCTTAACACCCTCTCCAGGCAAACTATGGCTGAAAAACAGAGTGAGAAGGAAGAGGCACGATGGAGGATCAATCAAAAAGAAACCTGTGAGTCAAGCTGCACTCCTCCGGCATGGGCCAGGCCTCATGGCAACATGGGCTGGTCCTCATGGCAACATGGACTGGTCAGCGGCCAATGCCCTGGCTGATAGGGGGTGGGGGTGAGGGTGGGGTGGAGGTGGATGCACAGTCATCAGGGTCAAATTTCCTGATGGGCGCAACCACAGGATTCACTGTTGCCTAAGGGAAACAACGCATACTTTACAGAGCAGAAGCAGAAGCTCAGGCCTCAGACACAGACCTTCAGCAAAGAAGCTTACTGCCTGATGCTCTCCAAATCCTGGAAAACTGCCAGAACGGGCCACCATCCCTGACCAAGGCACTGTAATCAATGGTCATCAGCAGCAAAACAGGAGCTGCAGTGGACCAGACTCTCTGAAGAGTTCCTGGGAATGAGCAGCTGGATTCGAGACCAATTCCCAATAACATCAAGGAAAGTGGCCATTGTGGGGAATCCTCAGGGCTCAACAATGCTAGTGACAATGCCCTGGCTGATAGCAGAATCTTTATCTGTTGAGCATGACAGCAGCACCCTGATGGGCGCAACCACAGGATTCACTGTTGCCTAAGGGGAACAACGCATACTTTACAGAGCAGAAGCAGAAGCTCAGGCCTCAGACACAGACCTTCAGCAAAGAAGCTTACTGCCTGATGCTCTCCAAATCCTGGAAAACTGCCAGAACGGGCACCATCCCTGACCAAGGCAGTGTAATCAATGGTCATCAGCAGAAAACAGGAGCTGCAGTGGACCAGACTCTCTGAAGAGTTCCTGGGAATGAGCAGCTAGATTCGAGACCAATTCCAATAACACAAGCAGTGGCCCATTGTGGGGAATCCTCAGGGCACTTACAATGCTAGTGACATGCAGGAATGTCTTTATCTGTTGAGCAGACAGCAGCACCCTCAGGGCAGTTGCAATGCTAGTGACGTGCAGGGATGTCTATACCTGTTGACCAGACAGCACCCCTGAGGGCAGTTACAATGCCAGTGACGTGCAGTGAATGTCTACACCTGTTGACCAGAGAGCATCCTCAGGGCAGTTACAATGCCAGTGACATGCAGGGATGTCTACACCTGTTGACCAGACAGCAGCACCCTCAGGGCAGTTACAATGCCAGTGACATGCAGGGATGTCTACACCTGTTGACCAGAGAGCAGCACCCTCAGGGCAGTTACAATGCCAGTGACATGCAGGGATGTCTACACCTGTTGACCAGAGAGCAGTACAGAGTCCCGGTGAGGGCAGAACAGACTGAAGTGTCACACGTGTCAGACACTGTCCCTGGGGAAAGGGGGACCACCCTGCAGAGCATGAAATCCACAGATGCCCCCCTCCATGACCTAGCAAAGCAAGGGGTGTAGCCACTGGACCCTCACTGTAAACACCACGGTCTACAGCAGCAACCGGGAGTGGGAGAAAGCCGTAGTACTGGACTGACACCTGGACAGACTGTCCAGCTTTCCAACAGGGAAGCAAGCAGCTGTGGAAGCCCTTCTCTCTCACACATCCAAAGAGAACCTGGAATGAAATCCATTGCTCTACACTTTCACTGGGCATCTTGTTTTCTGCAGTGTGGTATAGTAGGTCTCTGTGACCAATGGTGCATACATCTGTACTGGTAAAAACTTTGATGCATACTTACCTCATACTTTCAGTTAGTAGACAAGCAGTTAAAATGACGCCGAGGGTTAGTATCATTAAAAAAAAAAAAAAAAAAAAAAAAAAAGCGCAGTGAAAAAGCCAGTTAACTAGTACGAGAGTCACTCTGTGGAGAGGGGTCAGCCTTTACCTTTGTGACTGGTCTCAGTCTCTGTGTCCGAGTCAGCTGGGCCTGCACAAGGTCAACTAGGGAAATGGATTTCTGGTGTTGCTTGGCAACTTATTCATGGATGAGCTAACACACAAGGTAAACTAGGGAAATGGATTTCTGGTGTTGCCTGGCTACTTGTTCATGGATCAGATGACATACTCATACATGTGTGAGCTGAACCCTGACAGACCAATGAAAAACTGGCAGGTGTATTGACATGTTTGTCGATCATTGTGCTTCCATGCAAGAGACGTGGCCCTACAATGTGTGTGTGTATGTGTGTGAGTTTGTGCACATAAGCATACATGCATGTTCATGAGGATGTCCTGATCAGCATCTGAAAGGATATGACTGTGTGTGTGTGTGTGTGTGTGTGTGTGTGTGTGTGTGTGTGTGTGTGTGTGTGTGTGCATGCTTATGTATATGCTGAGCATGAGTGCATATGTGCCTTAAGTGTATGTGAGCCTATGTATATCTGTGTTAAAAGTACAGAAAGGTGCGCCTGAAAATCTGAATATCTTAGTGGGACGTGTGTGTGTGTGTGTGTGTGTGTGTGTGTGTGTGTGTGTGTGTGTGTGTGTGTGTGTGTGTGTGTGTGTGTGAGTGCGTGCGTGCATGCGTGCGTGCGTGCATATGTGATACCCATACTTGCTGCCTGCAAGAGCAGCAACACATGCAAGCCCACACACAAACACTCTAGCTCATGATTTATTCACAACCCTGAAATCCTGCACTTTCCCTTGGCGCTATCAAAAACGTGGAGGTGGGACAGTGTTGGGGCATAGGGAGGGTATAGAAGCAGGTTGGGGGAGGTAAGGGGGGGGGGGGGGGGGGAGGGGGGGGGGGGGGGAGTAAACCCACAGAAAATACACTTGATCCACTCAAACCCTCTTCCAGCTAATCCTGTAAGAGCAGAGAATGAGAGGAGAAGACAGCACAGCTAAATGCCCCTAGCTAGATAGACATGGGCTGTACAGGGTGTAGGTGTGGGGGGTCACACACACACTCTCCATGCTGTACACAGTGTAGGTGAGGGGTCACACACACACACTCCCTATGCTGTACAGGGTGTAGGTGTGGGGTCACACATACACTCCCTATGCTGCACAAGGTGTAGGTGTGGGGTCATACACACTCCCCATGCTGTACAGAGTGTAGGTGTGGGGTCACACACACATTCCCCATGCTGTACAGGGTGTAGGTGTGGGGTCACACACACTCCCCATGCTGTACAGGGTGTAGGTGTGGGGTCACACACACATCCCCCATGCTGTACAGGGTGTGTAGGTGTGGGGTCACACACACTCCCCCCCATGCTGTACAGGGTGTAGGTGTGGGGTCACACACACTCCCCCATGCTGTACAGGGTGTACTCCCCATGCTGTACAGTGTGGGTATGGGGTCACACACACACTCCCCATGTTGTACAGGGTGTAGGTGTGGGGGGTCGCACATACACTCCCCATGCTATACAGGGTGTAGGTGTGGGGTCACACACATACTCCCCATTCTGTACAGTGTGGGTATGGGGGTCACACACACTCCCCATGTTGTACAGGGTGTAGGTGTGGGGGTCACACACACACTCCCCATGCTGTACAGTGTAGGTGTGGGGTCAAACACACACTCCCCATGCTGTACAGTGTAGGTATGGGGTCACACACACTCCCCATGTTCTACGAGGGTGTAGGTGTGGGGGGTCACACATACACTCCCCATGCTATACAGGGTGTAGGTGTGGGGTCACACACACTCCCCATGCTGTACAAGGTGTAGGTGTGGGGTCACACACACTCCCCATGCTGTACAAGGTGTAGGTGTGGGGGTCACACACACTCCCCATGTTGTACAAGGTGTAGGTGTGGGGTCACACACCCCCCCCCCCCATGCTGTACAGGGTGTAGGTGTGGGGTCACACACACTCCCCATGTTGTACACAGTGTGGGGTGTGGGGTCACACACACACTCCCCATGCTGTAAAGGTTGTAGTGTGGGGGGTCACATACACTCCCCATCCATAACAGGTTTGAGGTATGGGGTCACACACACTCCCCATGCTTTACAGGGTGTAGGTGTGGGGTCACACACACTCCCCATGCTGTACAGGATGTAGGTGTGGGGTTACACACACACACACACACTTCCCATGCTGTACACGGCGTAGGTGTGGGGTCATACACACTCCCTATGCTGTACAGGGTGTAGGTGTGAGATCACACACACTCTCCCCATTTTTTACAGGGTGAGGTACGTGTGTCACACACCCCATGTGTGTACAGGGTGTAGGTGTGAGGTCACACACACTCTCCATGTTGTACATGCTGTACAGGGTGTAGGTACGTGGTCACACACCCCATGTTGTACAGGGTGTAGGTGTGAGGTCACACACACACTCCCCATGTTGTACACGGTTTAGGTGTGGGATTCCCCCCCCCCCCCCCCCCCCCCCCCCCATGTTGTACAGGGTGTAGGTGTGGGGTCACACACACTCCCCATGCTGTACAGGGTGTAGGTGTGGGGTCACCCCCCCACCATGTTGTACAGGGTGTAGGTGTGGGGTCCCCCCCCCCCCCCCCGCCCCGTACAGGCTATAGTGTGGGGGACACACACACCCTCCCCATGCAGTATAGGGTGTAGGTGTGGGGTCACACACACTCCCCATGCTGTACAAGTGTAGGTGGGGGGGTCACACACACACTCCCCATGCTGTACAAGGTGTAGGTGTGGGGTCACACACACATACTCTTCATTCTGTACAGGGGTGTAGGTGTGGTGTCACACATACACACTCCCCATGCTGTACAGAGAGTAGGTGTGGGGTCACACACACTCCCATGCTGTACAGGGTGTAGGTGTGGGGTCACACACACATACTCTCCATTCTGTACAGGGTGTAGGTGTGGTGTCACACACACACACTCCCCATGCTGTACAGAGAGTAGGTGTGGGGTCACACACACTCCCATGCTGTACAGGGTGTAGTGTCACACACACATACTCTCCATTCTGTACAGGGGTAGGGGTGGTGTCACACACACACACTCCCCATGCTGTACAGAGTGTAGGTGTGGGGTCACACACACACTCCCCATGCTGTACAGGGTGTAGGTGTGGGGGTCACACACACACTCCCCATACTGTACAGGGTGTAGGTGTGGGGGTCACACACACACTCCCCATACTGTACAGGGTGTAGGTGTGGGGGTCACACACACACTCCCCATGCTGTACAGGGTGTAGATGTGGGGGTCACACACACACTCCCCATACTGTACAGGGTGTAGGTGTGGGGGTCACACACACACACTCCCCATGCTGTACAGGTGTAGATGTGGGGGTCACACACACACACACACCCCCCATACTGTACAGGGTAGGTGTGGGGGGGTCACACACACACACTCCCATGCTGTACAGGGTGTAGGTGTGGGGTCACACACACACTCCCCATGCTGTACACAGTGTAGGTGTGGGGTCACACACACACTCCACATGCTGTATAGGGTGTAGGTGTGGGTCACACACACACTCCCCATGCTGTAAAGGCTGTAGGTGTGGGGGGTCACACACCCCTTCTCCATGCTGTACAGGGTGTAGATGTGGGGTCACACACATTCCCCATGCTGTACAGGCTGTAGGTGTGGGGTCACACTCCCCATGCTGTACAGGGTGTAGGTGTGGGGTCACACACACTCCCCATTCTGTACAGGGTGTAGGTGTGGGGGACACACACACACTCCCCATGCTGTACAGGGTGTAGGTGTGGGGGTCACACACACACTCCCCATGGTGTACAGCGTGTAGGTGTGTAGGTGTGGAGTCACACATACTCTCCCCATACTGTACAGGGTGTAGGTGTGGGGGTCACACACACACTCCCCATGCTCTTCAGGGTGTAGGTGTGGGGTCACACCCCCCCACCATGTTGTACAGGGTGTAGGTGTGGGGTCACCCCCCCCCCCCCCTCCCCCTGCTGTACTGTACAGTGGCTGTATGTGTGGGGTCACACGCACTCTCCCCCATACTGTACAGGGTGTAGGTGTGAGGGTCACACACACACACACTCCCCATACTGTACAGGCTGTATGTGTGGGGTCACACACACACACACTCCCCATACTGTACAGGGTGTAGGTGTGGGGTCACACACACACACATTCCCATACTGTACTGTACTGTGGGGGTGTAGGTGTGTGGGGGTCACACACACACTCCCCATACTGTACAGGGTGTAGGTGTGGGGGTCACACACACACTCCCCATACTGTACAGGGTGTAGGTGTGGGGTCACACATACTCCCCATGCTGTACATGGTGTGGGTAGGTGTGGGGTCACACACACACTCCCATGCTGTACCCATGTTGTACATGGTGTAGGTGTGGGGTCACACACACTCCCCATGTTGTACATGGTGTAGGTGTGGGGTCACACACACAC
>JADBJO010002014.1:295000-297500 GCA_016801955.1 Conus betulinus | reverse complement strand
CAGGATGACCTAGAGTAGTTGCCTCTTCCTACATCTGTCTATGTGTCACAGGATGACCTAGAGTAGTTGCCTCTTCCTACATCTGTCTATGTGTCACAGGATGATCTAGAGTAGTTGCCTCTTCATACATCTATGTGTCACAGGATGACCTAGAGTAGCTGCCTTTTCATACTTCTATGTGTCACAGGATGACCTAGAGTAGTTGCCTCTTTTCCTACATCTGTCTATGTGTCACAGGATTATCTAGAGTAGTTGCCTCTTCATACATCTGTCTATGCCACACTGGGAATGAACTTGGTATGGTCATCCTGGACCTTTCAGCTCATGGATATCAGATAAAGTTTTCTGCCAGCTTGAATCATCTCTACCAGCTGGTTGCTAGGAACTGATAACAACATCCATGTCAAATATCTATGTACACACCTAAGTAAAAACAGGCGAGAAAGCAGTGTTCTTGTGAAGGAGAATCTCCAATCATCACAGCAGCAGACACAAACAGCACACACACAACCCACTACAGGTGATGGTAAGATGAAGATCATGAGAGACGAAAGAGTTACATGCATTTGGGGAAGGGAAAAAAAAGAAGGTGGTATAGAAGGGTGCTGAAGGGGGAAAAGAAGAGAAGACGAAGAATACCACGAACAGAAAAGATGGGCCAAATTAGAAAGGAGGGGTGGAAGGTAGGGGTGGGGGGGGAGGGACAGAAGAACCAGGGATGGAGGGATTTGTAGGAGAGAGGGTACATCGTGACCTAGCAACACCAGCAAGTGAACATCTTCATGTAAAACCTTCCAGGCTTTATGCCAACCAAGCCATCAGGTACCAACACCAGGTGCCATTGCCCAAGCACACAGGCCACCAAACACCCCAGCCAGATCCACAATCAAGACATAAACAGATCAACTGAAACTCTTTTACCTTTCTGCTCACTGCTGTCTGAAGATCTCCTGGAACTGCCGCTGGACCGACTGTCCCCTGCACACACAGAGCAACACACACCTGCACTCCGCTGGAAACACCACAAGCATCCTACATTCTTGTGTTGATTAACACACAGAGCAACACACACCTGCACTAACTGTCCCCTGCACACCAGAGCAACACACACCTGCACTAACTGTCCCCCTGCACACACAGAGCAACACACACCTGCACTCCACTGGAAAAACCACAGGTATCTTACATTCTTGTGTTGATTGATGTTCACATCTGCGCTGAATGCAGACACAACCAATGTTCACTTTCTGCACTGTATGCAGACAACAAATGTTCAATGTTCACTTCTGCACTGTATGCAGACACAAAACCAATGTTCACTTCTGCACTGTATGCAGACACAACCAATGTTCACATCTGCACTGTATGTAGACACAACCAATGTTCACATCTGCACTGTATGCAGACACAACCAATGTTCACATCTGCACTGTATGCAGACACAACCAATAGTTTGTAAGTTTAATCTCTTGACCCTGTTAAGGGAAAGGAGGATAAAACTCTCCACAATGAATTGCTGCTCTGGTGCAGTGACCACTGACCACTGATGCAGTGTCTGCTGACGTGAACTGACAACAGTGCAGTGAAGAAGTGACCTGACAACAGTGCAGTGACCACTGACCACTGCTGAAGTGACAGTGCAGTGACCACTGATGAAGTGACCTGACAACAGTGCAGTGACCACTGAACATTGCTGAAGTGACCTGACAACAGTGCAGTGACCACTGACCACTGAAGAAGTGACCTGACAACAGTGCAGTGACCACTGACCACTGAAGAAGTGACCTGACAACAGTGCAGTGACCACTGACCACTGAAGAAGTGACCTGACAACAGTGCAGTGACCACTGACCACTGAAGAAGTGACCTGACAACAGCGAAGTGGCCACTGACCACTGAAGAAGTGACAGTGCAGTGACCACTGACCACTGATGAAGTGACCTGACAACAGCGCACTGACCACTGAAGAAGTGACCTGACAACAGTGCAGTGACCACTGACCACTGATGAAGTGACCTGACAACAGTGCAGTGACCACTGACCACTGAAGAAGTGACCTGACAACAGTGCAGTGGCCACTGACCATTGCTGAAGTGACCTGACAACAGTGCAGTGACCACTGACCACTGATGAAGTGACCTGACAACAGTGCAGTGACCACTGAACATTGCTGAAGTGACCTGACAACAGTGCAGTGACCACTGACCACTGATGACGTGACCTGACAACAGTGCAGTGGCCACTGAACATTGCTGAAGTGACCTGACAACAGTGCAGTGACCACTGACCACTGAAGAAGTGACCTGACAACAGCGCAGTGGCCACTGAACATTGTTGAAGTGACAGTGCAGTGACCACTGACCACTGAAGAAGTGACCTGACAACAGTGCAGTGACCACTGACCACTGAAGAAGTGACCTGAGAACAATACAGCGTCTGCTGTGGTAAGTGGCTTTCACTTCAAGAGAGAGAGAGAGAGAGAGAGAGAGGGAGAGAGAGA
>JADBJO010002014.1:262500-287500 GCA_016801955.1 Conus betulinus | reverse complement strand
ACAGTGTACAGACAGCAGTACAGTGTACAGAGACAGCAGTACAGTGTACAGAGACAGCTGGGCTGAGACACGGCACAGTGACAGAGACAGAGCTGGGTTGAGAGCTGGGTTGAGACACGGCACAGTGTACAGAGACAGCTGGGTTGAGACACGGCACAGGCACAGTGTGACAGACAGAGACAGCTGGGTTGAGACATGGCACAGTGTACAGAGACAGCTGGGTTGAGACACGGCACAGTGTACAGAGACAGCTGGGCTGAGACATGGCACAGTGTACACAGACAGCTGGGTTGAGACACGGCACAGTGTGGTGGGACAGTTGGGTTGAGAAACGGCACAGTGTACAGACACAGCTGGGCTGAGAAACGGCATAGTGTAGGTGATGCCACATTAAGCAGCACCAGACATCTCCACGTCTGACTTTCTCATGTCAGCCTCAATCAAAGTCAAAATGATGGAGTGGTATTTGTTCTTCTTGTCTTTATCTTCATGACCTGTTTGGGATCAAAACATTGCCTGACCATTAACTTGTTTGTTGGAGTTAAAAATACCTCACCCCCTCCCCGCCCCAAAACCCATTTTAATCCTGGCCCCTCTCTGCACATGGAGGTCCACTCGACCACTTCAGCACACCACAGGAGAGAAGAAGCAGCACTCTTCCCTCTCAGCAAACTGAACCTCCTCTCATTAAAATTCATGACCCAAGGGGAGAGAGAGACGTAGGTCTGAGTGATGGGCGACGAGTGGTGTCAACCTGTTTGAACAGTGTGGGTGCCCAGTTCCCTAGAGACGCCGTTTGAATGACGCTTTTTCTGAGGCTTCCGTCCAGTCTTCTTCTTCTTCATTCCCAGGTCAGACAACTGAGTGGCTGAGACTCGGTGACAGTGACACCACCACCACGTGAGAGTTAGCACATGTGTCCGGTTTTTAATCCTAATGTTGAGGCAGCCATGTTCTGTTTTCTGCCATGATGCCTGAACACAACAGTATACAAAAATGTTTTTTTGCTTATTTTGTTGTTGTTGTTGTTGTTGTTGTTGTTGTTGTTGTTGTTGTTGTTGTTGTTGGTGTGTGTGTGTGTGTGTGTGTGTGTGTGTGTGTGTGTGTGTGTGTGTGTGTGTTGTTGTTGTTGTTGTTGTTGTTGTGTGTGTGTGTGTGTGTGTGTGTGTGTGTGTGTGTGTGTGTGGGTGTGTGTGTTGTTGTTGTGTGTGTGTGGCTGTGTGTGTGTGTGTGTGTGTGTGTGTGTGTGTGTGTGCATGTGTGTGTGTGTGCATGTGTGTGAGATCCATCTCACTGACACATTATGACCTATTCTTTTATGAATGATAGAATGGATTTAATATATGACTTTGTTCCTTCATTTTAAATGCATTCACACATAAAAACTTGATTTAAACTCCCGTCTGAAGGTTCAGGAGAGGACTGAAATCTTCCCAAATGTTGACTCCAAAGACAACATCCCTGCTACCCTGGACGCTTCACGCATTAATCCCAGGACCCCACATCAACAGGACAATGCTTTCTCCACTGAGCCAACTAGGTCCCCTCCCTCCCTTCATGCATAAAACCCAGGACCCCCACATCAACAGGACAATGCTTTCTCCACTGAGCCAGCCTAGGTCCCCCCCTCCCTTCACGCATAAAACCCAGGACCCCCACATCAACAGGACAATGCTTTCTCCACTGAGCCAGCTAGGTCCCCTCCCTCCCTTCACGCATAAAACCCAGGACCCCCACATCAACAGGACAATGCTTTCTCCACTGAGCCAGCTAGGTCCCCTCCCTCCCTTCACGCATAAAACCCAGGACCCCCACATCAACAGGACAATGCTTTCTCCACTGAGCCAGCTAGGTCCCCCCTCCCTTCACGCATAAAACCCAGGACCCCCACATCAACAGGACAATGCTTTCTCCACTGAGCCAGCTAGGTCCCCTCCCTCCCTTCACGCATAAAACCCAGGACCCCCACATCAACAGGACAATGCTTTCTCCACTGAGCCAACTAGGTCCCTCTCCCTCCCTTCTTCTCCTCCTCTTTTTTCCCCCTAGTCCAATGTCCTTGTATTTTTTTCAGCTTGCTTTTCAAACACTTTTACAGGAGGTGGAGGTGGGGGGTTAAGAACAGAGTGTGTGTGAGAGTGAGGGTGGGATGAGTGGGGAACTTTCATTACTATCGAAAAAACTGAGAACCTCCCCCCCCCCCCACTCCCCCAACAAACTTGTAATAAATTGTAATAAATTGCCAGTCACATTACAACTCATCAAAGTTGTATATATAGAAGCATTCTTTACCCAAATTCCATCCAGTCAATTTCATCATGTGCATCCTTAACCAGCTGCACAGCCAGAGGATTTTGGCATGGCTGACAGCCAGAGGCTGCCTTTGAAGGAGATGTTCAGTTCCATACAGACGCCCTGTCAAATGGCGCTTTCGGCATGGCTGACAGCCAGAGGCTGCCTTTGAATGAAGATGTTTCAGTTCCATACAGACGCCTTGTCAAATGGCGCTTTCTGCATCGCTGACAACCAAAGGCTGCCTTTGAATGAAGATATTCAGGTTCACACAGACACCCTGTCAAACGGTGCTTTCGGCATGGCTGAGATTTAAAGTCTTTGATCCTCTTCCTGTATGACATTTTGCAACCTGACAAGCTTTGGCTGGACCATATTTCATAACGGATTTTTTTTTTAAAGGGAGAGAGAGTGAGAGCGTGTGTGTGTGTGTGTGTGTGTGTGTGTGTGTGTATGTGTGTGTGTGTGTGAGTGTTAGTGTGTGAGTGTGGGTGTGCATGTGTGTGTGTGTGTGCAGACAGAGAGAGAGAGGGAGAGAGAGAGAGCGAGAGAGAGAGAGAGAGAGGACAAGGAGAGGGACAGAAAGAGAAATAAAAAGCAAGGCAAGATTTGATACATCAGATTAAACAAGATTTGGAGAACTTGGCAAATAGACGGACACACACACACACACATGCACACACACACACACATGCACATACACACACTCATACATACACACACACACTCATACACACGCGCACGCACACACACACACACACACACACATTATCTTCAGAAAAGACTCATATGATGCTTTTCAATAATGGTAGTAATCCTGTTGAGCTACCTTTGTTTAAAATTGAAAAAAACAATTCAGTACAAGGATTCAGTAAAATTTTTGGGTTTGTTTCTTACAACAAAGCTAACGTGGAACGCTCACATCAACCATATTGTTACTAAAGCAAGATGCTTAAATTTTTTAAAAAGTTATAAGTAAACAATACTGGGGACAAGACAGTAAAATTTTGAAACATCTTAGCACAACATTAATTCGATCAAAATTGTCCTATGGACAAGAAATATTTTTTAGTGCTCCAAATTATTTACTTAAGAAACTTCAAAGCATCGATTGCAAAGGATATAGGCTTGCTCTTGGTGTACCCCCTTTCACGCATCAACCCTCGGAACTTATAAAGAAATTGGAGAATTGCCTTTGGATGAATATCGAACTCTGCATGTGCAAAGTACGTTCTTAGGACCTCAACACCCGACACTTTTTGTCTCGGAAGAAGTACAAATAAAATCAGAAATAAATTTTCCTAAACGGGCCAGACAGATATCTTCATTAAAGCCAATTGGCTCATATGTATCAGACTTACTTAAAGAGTCGGAAATAAATTCACAGTGTATTGATGCACAGCAAGTAGTTTCTCCTTACCCTAACTGGGAGATGAATAAACCACACTTTGATATCAATTACACTGATGTGAAGAAGAATGAGAACCCAAATATTATGCAAAGTGAAGTCCGATTTTACCTAGAAAATAAATACCCAAATCATTTAAAGGTATACACAGATGGCTCACTCTTAGATGATCATCGTGCTGGTTCAGGTTTTGTTATACCAGCTTTAAAAAAAGAAAAAGTCATACTTCATTGGTAAAAATCGATCAATATTTACCGCCGAACTCGTTGCTATACTTATGGCTCTTAATTACATAGTTGATCTTCCGTTGAACATTTTTCAAATTTTATTCTGCGTCGATTCTAAGTCCGTACTGTATGCTTTACGTTCATTTGATTACAAGAAAAAATCCAAAATTATCATAGAAATTAATCAAATGATTAACATTTTAAGTTTAAAGGGAACCAGTATCACCTTTTGTTGGGTTCCTTCACATGTTGGATTATATTCAAACGACTGTGCTGATAGAGCCGCAAAAAAAAAAGGTGCAAGGCAAGACAGGGAATCTATAGAAATAAACATTCCTTTATCTGTTACAGAAGGGTATCATTTGCTGGAGCAAGCATCGTGGAACAAAGTTTCAAAACCTCTCCATAGGAAGGAGAAATTCTCCGGTCTCTTACTGAATTCGGTTGGTTTAAAACAAACAAAATAGCTGTGAATTATAGCAACAGTTTCAAATGTAGGCACATTACTTCGCTGTCTTATAGGATAAAGCTTAATGCCTTCAAAACAAAATTCAGCAAGAATGTTAAATGTCTGTGCGGTGAACAAATTTCAAACCAACATATTCTTCTGGAATGCCAGAGATTAAGACCTATTTTACCGGCTATTTCTGAAAGTTCTCTTGACAGCATCCTTGAGAACTTTAGTTTGTTGTTTGATTTTGCGAAGTGTTTACTACGCAGTACTATGGGACATTTGTTATAGTTTGTGTTATGATTCAAATAGTTATTTAAAGTGGGCTTTTCCATACCTTTTTTTTTTTCATTGTATTGTAAAGACTGTAAAGATGCTTTTTTTTTTTTTTTTTTTTTTTTTTTTTTTTTTTTTTTTTTTTTTTTTTTTTTTTTTTTTTTTTTATTTGATTGCAAGTTAACCCACCCACCACCTCCTCCTCATGCTCCCCCTCTCCAAATCCTTTCCCTTCGTCTAATATCACTTAATGTGGCAGACAGACAAACACTGAGGGTAAACAGTCACACACAGGGCAGGAAGGGACAGTGGCTCCAAGATAAGACAGCCCAGCCTCAAAGGCAAGGTCAGCACATTGCAACTGGTCCGCTCCTCACCCCCCCCCCCCCCTCTCCATCCACTCCCTTCCACCACCAGCCCCCTCCTCCCCTGCCCTCTGACCTTTACAGGGTGATGTCAGACTGCACACTGCAGCTTATCACATTTTTTTTTTTTCTTTTTCTCCGACCAGACACCCAAGGACATGTGCTTAAGATAACGCCAATGAATGCTTCACTCAGGACTTCCACAACTCAGTGAGGCTTTTGTTGCGTTTCCCCATTGCATCTCTTTAGCTCAATCCAGTCATGTCCATGGAGAATAATGCTGGATGTGTTCTTTCCACATGGATAGCATTTTCAAAATCATGTATCAAGAAAACTGTCAACTCTACTGCCATAGCCTGACTAGGTCTCTCTTCACATTTCCTTTCTATTCACTGATGTTTCTTTCATGTTTATCAATTTTGCATATATGTTTTACATTTACGCACTTATTTGTTGATTATTTTACGATTTTTGTTTCTCTTCAAGACTGCAAATCTAGTGTTATTTAAGGGAGACTTACCCCCCTTCTACCACCACTCAGTGAACGAAGGCAGACCTTCTCTGCAGCTACAGCTGTGGATGGACCAGCAGAGCAATCATACCATCAACAGCAGGGGGTTTGTCAGGGGGCTGGTATCTCCATGGGAAAAAATTAACTGTGAAACACTTTTCAGTTTTACTGCTGTTATACTCTGGCCACCCACACAGGCTTATTCAGGGGCTGTAACCAGAAAGGAGGGGGGTGGGGGGGGGGGAGAGAGAGAGAGAGAGAGAGAGAGAAGACAGATGGGGGGTCAGAAGGAAGAAAGAGTGTGTATGGAGAGAGAGAGAGAGAGAGAGAGAGAGAGAGACAGCATGACAGAGAGAAAAAGAGAGAGAGGAGGGAGAGGGGGAGGGAGGAGGAGGGAGGGGGGAGGAGAGAGAGAGAGAGAGAGAGAGAGAGAGAGAGAGAGAGAGAGAGAGAGAGAGAGAGAGAGCAGAAAGAAATGGAAAGGAAAAAAAAAAAAAACAAAAAAAAGTATGGCTATCTACAAAAGATGTAAACCAATTCATGACATGGTCGCTGTCTGAAGTCTGGTCTATGACCAAGCCATGCGTGAATGTGTCAGCCATTTGTTTTTTTATCCCAGGGTAAAAAGAAAAGAAAAAAAGGTAAAATGTAAAAACCAAAATGCATTATAAGACCATACTGGCAAACTGAAGCTGTGGAACGGAGAACTTGTTTCCACTGTAACTAGTAACCATGAAAAAGAAACATGGTAAAGATGTGTGAACAGCTACGTACACATCTGTAACACAGGTGTACCTTTCTTTCAATGAAGTGCACTGGCTGTGTCTATGTTACACACTTTAGGAATCTACATAACCAAGTCAGCAATGTTTCAGCAAGTGATGACTCATCCGGAGAATTCAGGCGATAACTCATAACAAGATGGCTGCCACATCAGACAGCTAACTCAAAACAGCGGGTGTGGTCCCATGTCTTCAAAATGTCCATTTCTCTCTTCTACTACCACCCACATTTTCATGCTTACCTCCTTTACCAATCATCCTTCATGCTGATAACTAAGACAACATTCAGTTCCAAATCACAGGTCAGCGAATCAAGGCCACTGATTCACAGATCGACTGAACAAACATTCACATCCTAGGATGGCAAGTAAATTTTACATCCGTGTAGAAGAGACTTACTGCTACTGAAAATTTGGCTATGACTTTTTTTTTCAGGCAGCACCACGCAGTTTGGCTCATCTTTTTCTTCTCATTTTTCTTTTTGTTTGTCACTACCATTGGTCACAATCAGTGTCTAGAATAACTACAGTGCCACAGTAAGGATTAACTGTCTTATTTCAGAGCCAGTTTATGAAGATTCCTGGAGGCCATTACTGAGATGCTTCAAGTCAACCTTGCTGGCCTAGTTCCAAAGTCAGGGTCTGGTTCCCACTTGAGGCAGCATGCTGGCAGATTGGATCATAAAAGGTAATATCTGTGTGGACATCACTACCCTCATACACCTTTGAACGAGGCTTTCAACTGTGGTCACATATATTAACACGTCCATTAAGACCTTGCACACACATAAAACCCCATTCAACCTTTCGGAGAAAAATAAGGTCTGCGAGAGGGATGACACAAAAAATAAAACACATGCACATCAGTGCTGTGTTACAACCACATCTCTGAAGACAAAATGTCACCACCTTAATGATGGGATTAAAAATGGTCTAATGTACAAAAATCTGAGCAAAACACACACACACACACACACACATGTACACACACACACACACACACACGTATACACACACACACATACACACACACACACACACACACACACACAGTGTGGTACCCTGGCTTCTCACAAACACACACATACTCACCTGCTTCCACATCCACTACTGTGAACAGCCTGTGACTGAGTGCTGACACACACACACTGCCTGCTTCCTCATCCAGTACTGCGAACAGCCTGTGACCCTGAGTGCTGAGCACATACCTGCCTGCTTCCTCATCCAGTACTGTGAACAGCCTGTGACTGAGTGCTGAGTACATACCTGCCTGCTTCATGTGTACTGTGAACAGCCTGTGACTGCTGAGTGCTGAGCACATACCTGCCTGCTTCATGTGGTACTGTGAACAGCCTGTGACTGACTGCTGAGTACATACCTGCCTGCTGAGTGTACTGTGAACGGCCTGTGACTGAGTGCACATGTTGCCTGATAATGCGATGTGGTAGAAGTAATTGAGTGCTGAGAAATTCCTCCTCTTCATGATTCTGAAACAGACAGAACTGAAAAAGTTTAGATATCTGTATGTGGATGTGGGGTACTGGGGGGCAAGGGTGTGGGACAGGTGGGGGGGGGAGGGACATACCTGCCTGGAGAGGGAAGAAAAAGGGGATGGAGGACAGATGGAGAAGAAGGATATATCACCGTAGCCAGATGCCACCCATTTTCCTTCATCTTCTTTTGTTCACAACCTGAGTTTCTCAACCTGAGTTTCCCCCCCCCCCCCCCCCCCCCCCCCCCCCCCCCTGGGTCTCCTCCAGAGATTCTGAAACCAGACAGAAAGGAGATCAATAAAACCCCCAAACCCACTCCATACGACTCAAACCCTTGGACACAGGACAGCATGTCTGACCTCTGTTTGGCTATCATTACAGCACCTTATCTCTGTCACAGAATGAATCATATAGATAGCCTGATCCTGACCCCCTGTTTGGCCATCATTACAGCACCTGATTCTCCCCCCACCCCCCCCCCCCCCCCATATAGACAGCAAGTCTGACCTCTGTTTGGCCATCATTACAGCACCTTATCTCTGTCACACAGAATGAATCATATATGACAGCATGTCTGTTTGGCCATGATCCTCTGTTTGGCCATCATTACAGCACCTTATCTCTTTGTCACAGGATCAATCATATGGACAGCCCATGTCTGACCTCTGTTTGGCCATCACTACAGCACTTAACATCTCTGTCACACAGGATGAATCATATGGACAGCATGTCTGACCTCTGTTTGGCCATCACTACAGCACCTTATCTCTGTGTCACAGGATGAATCATATGGACAGCATGTCTGACCTCTGTTTGGCCATCATGACAGCACTGTTTTGTCACAGGATGAATCATATGGACACTACATCTCTTGTCACAGGATGGATTCATACAGCACTTGTCACAGGATGACACTACAACCTCATCCTCTTTGTCACAGGATGAATCATATGGACAGCATGTCTGATGTCTGTTTGGCCAGCACTACAGCAACTCATCTCTTTTCACAGGATGAATCATATGGACAGCATGTCTGATGTCTGTTTGGCCAGCACTACAGCAACTCATCTCTTTGTCACAGGATGAATCATATGTAAAATCTTCTCCTTTTCCCTCTATACTGCAGGTTTCTACACAGTGATGTCTGGCCATGAGACATAAACTGTTTTATGTGGCCCTCATTTCAACAGTATAATTATTTATAATATCCCCCCCCCCACACACACACACACACACACACACACGCACACACACACACACCACCTCTATACCGTCTGGAGTTATCATCTGAGTGAAAAGCTTTTGAACGACTTATATTCAATATAAAAAAAAAAGTTGTTAAAAGTACTTGCATCCAAATCAAAGGCAACAATATCAAGTTTTGTTTTTGATTCTGTGACTGAAATGTTTTCTTTACAAGTCTACGAACAACACACAAATAATCATGTCTATAAAGATGCTGAGTTTGCAGTGACATTTCACTACACACTCAACTCCATTCAAAATGAGGAAATCCCTTTCAGTAAACTGAACACAGACCATCACAGTAGATGGCATAAGGGAGACAACTGAAGACTGTATATATGACTGTCACCAATTTTAGGTTGGGGGAGAAGGGTGGGGGAGCGTGAGGGGGGCCTGTGGGGCGGGTGGGGAGATGATGTGGTGTGTGTGTGTGTGTGTGTGTGTGTGTGTGTGTGTGTGTGCGTGTGTTGTGTGTGTGTACGTGAGGAAGAAAGTATATGTGCTCACAAACAGAGCAATTCATGCATGCATGCATGTGTATGAGCAACACGTACATTCCACACACACATCCACTGCTTGAGTGTTAATGTGTGAGCAATCCACTCTCTGTTGCTTTAATTTTTCTTCAATTTTTGCAAAGATGTAACAATCCATGTACGAAAGTATCATAGCATCAAAGACCATCAGTTAATGTTAATGTAATCAGATGTCTTAAAAAAAGTTCTTCAGTAACCTGAAATCTACTGACACTCCCCAAACAGTGTATTCTGTATGAGTCATAAACTAAGACAATGAACCCATACACAAAACACTCTGTTGCTTCAGTCACTAGAAGCGGACACCACAGAGAATGCCACTCACTTCTTGGGGACGAGCTCAAATCTCATCTTCTGAAGGTTGGGATCTTCCTGCAGCGTTGCCAGGGCGATGGGATAGGAACTGTCAAAGTCAAACTGGTACTTCACACCGGAGGGAGGATTCCTCAGGAAATTTCTCTTGTCCTGCACAATTCACATTACACACACAACACACATCAGGCAATCAGCAGCTGCACCGAGCATATGTCCATAATGAACATCAACATGTGACAATGCAGGGGGTGGCATGAACACTGAAGCACATTTTTCATATTCAGTTTTTATTTCATTCACTACGATTCAAAACATGAGGCAGACTGAAATCCTAAAAAAAAAAAAAGTTATTGATGAATGTTTAGAATTCTACTTGACATGCAGTGCATATATATATATATATATATATATATATATATATATAAAATATTGATATAAAGCCTAATATATATATAGGTGCTAACCCCTGGGGAGCATATCTATTTTAAAATATATATTATAAGGAAGTATATACTATATATCTGTTTCGAGCGCTCGCTCTCTTCAGCTGAAGTATCACCAAAGATCATGTGAAGCTCTCTTCTGTTATGATCAGTTCTCAGCAGCAGCTCACAACAAAACATGTGGCATGTTACCTGATGTGCTTCAAACATTGCAGAATGACGAGGAGATTACCACCTGCTTGACGTAAGTTCTTGGCCAATTTCTTTTTTCTATTTCTTTTTTTTCAGTGTGTGTTTTAAAAAGAACAAAAAAAAAAAGAATACGATGGCTTGAAAAATCCATACTGCTAAATCCCAGCTCACGGTACAGAATACGATGGCTTGATTCCATACTGCTTAATTAAGAGAGCTTCAAAATTCTGACAGCATCATGGCTTGATTCCACATACTGTCCAAAATATTCAACAAAAACAAATCATCGATGGCTTGATTCCATACTGCTCAATTAACACTAAACTTTTGTTCATCCAACAAAACGATTTGCAATTAGCAAAGAAGGGTGATGAAAGGAATTTTTGCTTTTTGCAAGAATTTCAGAAAATGTCCATGGCGAGGAGCACAAGAACAATAACATTGATGATACAAGTACTGTGACATCAGGAAATGATAAAGCGTAAATCACATAAGTATGTGAAAACCATTTCAAACAGATTTCCAAACCAAAACAGTCCTGCACTTTGAAAAGAATTCAAGGACTTGCTTCCCATAATATTTTAAGAAAAGCATTCATGTAATACTGACACAAATTCAATTATTCACTGTCTAGGACCTTTTTGTATACATGGCAACATAAGGCCTTGCCTTCGTCTCGTCAGAAAAATGCCTGCAACCATTCTGTGTAAACCACGTTTTTCCAGCCAAACAACATTACACGAAATACTTTCAACTGGCATGCTGACTGAAATCGGTTTCAATATGGTGGATCAAACTATCTGAACCACAGGCTAACTTGAAGGCGAGCTACACATGCAGTTTTACGTGAAATACAATTGTAAACAAAATTGCAAATACACGTGCGGCCAACACGCAACTTGGACTTCTTTAACTTTCATAGTGAGTGATACTAAACCAATTTCTGATTTTTTTTTTCTCGAACAGACCTGTAGATTTTACAGACTTTATTTTAAACCTTATTTTAAAACGACAAATATGTAATCACTTTTTATAGGACCTATCAGCAAAAACCTGATTTTTAAGAACTTTCAAGGGGGGAAAAGTGGGCCTGCAAAAGTAAGGACTTTTAAGCCTAACTACAAATGTGCTAATGATTTAGTGAATGGGGAATAAATGAAATGCTTCTCAAAATGAACCTTCAGCAAGCTTATAGTCTCCAAAGCGGGAGACCATCTCCAATGGGGAGAAAGCTCACTAACATATAACTCCTGGTCAGATACCGGTATTTCGAAACCTGGTTGTTTCATCCTCAGTGACCGCGGAAAGTGGACTCCTCTGCCTTTTCGGTTTTAAGAAGAATGCTATACCAGAAAAAGGCTGGTGTGCAATACCATAGTATGTTTGTTGAGTTTTCAAAAAAAACTAACTAAAGGTGCCACCTAAGAAGCAAAAGAAAATCATGAAAGATCAAAACAAGCTACATTTTCTTGTGAAAAGTAGAAAATATAAAAAGATAACCTCTTAAGACACAAGTGCTGAGGGCCAGTTCTTGGAATGAATCCGCAAGGGACTAAATTACAATGAAAATAAATTCCAAGGATAAGTACCGAGCACCATTCCAGCAACTTACAGAGCAGCTAGGTGTTGCAATGACTGCAAGAAATATTGAATTATAAAAAAGCTTGCTCTTATGTCTTAAGAGGTTATCTTTTATATTTTCTACTTTTCACAAGAAAATGTAGCTTGTTTTGATCTACGAACAGCTATACTCACGCCTTTCATGTCGGTTACCTGCTCTTAGCAAAATTTATATTCGTTAATAATCCTGGAACCCCCCCAGAATGCACTTTTTTTTTTAATACTGTGTATTGCTGTGATGTCTCACACATACACATGCACACACCACCATTTCATACTGCCTGCTCTTTACTTTTTAATGTGCACACACCAGTTCAATTTTCTTTTGTAATCTTTTGATCAGTAGACTGCCAGGATTATGTTACTGGTGTGTGTGTGTGTGTGTGTGTGTGTGTGTGTGAGAGAGAGAGAGAGAGAGAGAGAGAGAGAGAGAGAGAGAGAGAGAGTGTCTTTACAAAAAAAATATTCAGAATATATGACCTATATCCGTTACAAAAATACCCCATTTTATGATAGAAGAGCTAAACAGGATACATCCAAATAGACATAAGATCCACTTATGTGCTTGGGGTGAAGAGATACCGGGCTGGGAAACGGCAAATGAGCATTACAAACTCCTCATGATTCAAGGGGAAACACTCCACTTTGCATTTCAAACAATAACATACCAAGTGATTATTTCCCCTTAAAAGTAAACGGGTAGCAAGTCACAAGCACAGATGTTCCAAGTGATTATTTCCCCTTACAAAATAACAGGCAGCACATAACATGCCTTCCTTATTCTGACAAAGGGCTGTGGAGTTGTCTCTCCCTATGACTCATTAAGCATCCCTTTACAGCAACGCTGTGACTTGATCTCAAAACTCAATAATCGCATTTTCCCCCCCCCTTTTTTTTTCTCTTAACTTCTTGTTGGGGAGGAGGGGGGACAAAGTGATTGCTTAGGCTGCTGATCTAGTTTCTCATGTTTTCATTCACCCCTTTGCTAATTTACATATGTACATGTGCATGGTTTCATTCAATATTTGCAGTCTGGCTGACAAATTCCCCCCCCCCCCCCAAATCCAATCTGCCCTTTCTTGACCCAAGTAACGACACACCAGTATGCAACTATTCATCCATTGACGACTGAAAAGACGTCCTAAGAGTGTAAGAAATCATGATGATTTAACACCCACCCTACCCCAAACAGACTTCAGTTAAAATGCAGTATCAACCAAGTATGAAATCTCCTCCTTCACCCCCTTCATGTCAACACCCCACCACATTCATTCCTTCACCCCCTTCATGTCTAACACCACCACATTCAATCTATTTTGGGTGAAGCTACAGGCAGGAAACTGAAATTTTTTTTTTTCTAAGCATGTTAATGTAAAGCAGCAACATGCAGACATGCCAACTTCCTGAAGATAAAAAAAGAAGGAAAAAAAACTGGCAGACTACACCCTCTCTCCTGATGAGTGCCTGGCATCATATGATGTTTCGGCATTGCTCACCAGCGTCCCCGTCGAAGAAAGCATCCACATCATCAAAGCAGACTCCAGGCTGACGACACTCGGCTCAGCCTACTACCCTTTCCGTGGCCTGCTGTCTCAACACCACTTACTTCACATTCCAAGGTAACTTCTACCAGCAGACCGCAGGAGCGGCTTTGGGCCTCCAGTCAGCCCCATTGTAGCCAACCTCTTCATGGAGGACTTTGAGGAGAAGGCCCTGGCATCTTACCATTCTCCTCCACGCTATCGGGGCTGCTACGTGGACGACACCATGACCATCCTCAAGAGGGAGCTGGTGGAAGACTTCACAAACATTTGAACAGTCAACACCCTGATATCAAATTCACTCATGAGGTGGAGGAGAACAACTTGATTGCCATGCTAGACACACTCATTACACGACAGAGGACAGCTTCTCCTTCAGTGTATGCCGCAAACCTACCCACACCGACCAGTACCTACAGTTCGAAAGCCACCAGCCACTGGAACACAAACTTGGAGTGATATGCACCCTCACCCATCGGGCCAACACCATCTGCTCTACTCAGGATGCCAAAGACCAGGAAATGGAACACCTCAAACTGGTTCTCACCATATCAGGCTATGAGAAGTGGGCGTGGAACATCCCAGCTAGCAAGAAGATCACACCGCATCCTACCACCAAACAAGACCAAACCAGGCGTAAGGACATGTCACCATCCCCTATGTCCGCGGTGTGACTGAAGCCTTGAGCAGGAAGATCAGGAAAACTGGCGTCTCCGTACATCCAAAACCTATCAACACCATCCGCAGCCAGCTGGTCGCCCCCAAGGACAAAACTGACAAACTGGACAAGTGTGGAGTGATCTACCAAATAGACTGTTGTGACTGTGAAGAAAACTATGTGGGGAAAACTGAGAGAAACCTTCAAAAACGCTTCTTGACAAACACAAGTATGAATCATCACCAGTAGGCGCCCACCTACACGCCCAGCAACATCAGTTCGATTATGAAAACATCAGCGTTCTTGACCGTGACAATAGATGGTTTCAGCGCGGGGCGAAGGAGGCTATACATACTGCTGCCAACAACCCCACACTCAACCCGGACCGGGGCAGACACACCTTGCCATCGGTGTACAACACCCTCATTGTTCAGTCACATGACCAGGATTCGACCCGTGGTTGTGTGCACTGAACGCCAGTTCAGCCAGTAGCCACACCACCGCTGAAGAAGACGGACGGAGGTCTGTCGAAAGCTCCAAGTAAGTGCTATTCCTACAAAACAAAACAAAAAAAATCTGCTCAAAATAAAAGGAAATCGGCTGAAAAGAGGACAAATGACATTCCCTGCTATCACTGTGCAAACATTCAAGTAGGTATCTGTGTGCATATGACTACATACATATTTTTCAGAACAAGTAATGTTTTCTTTTTTTGTCAACTTGTTATGTACACTCTGTATGCCAAAATCATGAACTGTTTTTGATTTTCCCTCCATCCTGCTTGAATAAATTAAAAAAGAAAATAAAAAAGGAACCAACCAAACCAAAGAAAGCACACATACCAAAAACCCTCCTGCCTCCCTAAAAAATAACCACCTTGAAACACATATATCCCTTCTACATCATCCACGACAGCAACGATCACTTACAGAAGACAAGGCCAAGATCTGTGTCTTCATGGTATCTTCCTCATTGTAGCCCACCCAGGGGGCCACCGCCGCCTCCTCCTGCTTCTTCAGCTCCTTCTTCTCACACACAAACTTGTCCTGCTCCCGGTTAAAGTCTCCAAGAAGGGTCTGGAACATACACACCTCAACTTGTTAATAATAATAATAATGAATATTTCTATAGCACAAATCCTAGATTAGTTCTAAGCGCTTTACATGGACTAACGAAAACATGCACGCACGCATGCACACACACACACACACGCGCGCGCGTGCACGCACACACACACATACACGCACACGCACGCACACACACACACACACGCACCCCAAACCACACACCCCCAGGCAAGGGGAAGCAGATAACGCACAGCACACACAGGAAAGCGGACATGCACAACTACTCACGTGCACCTTCACACACATGCACTCACACAAACTGACATCTGTGTATGACCGGGACTTTTGAACTATCAGCCGAAATAGATGGCTTGTTCACCATGAAGCCATGTCCAACCCCCTGCTACTGATGCTTCTTAGCTGAATGTTTCAGAAAAGCTTGATATAAATGTAGCTGAATATGTTCAGCAGTCATGATCTAATAATATTATCCCAACTGATCTCCACTCTGCAAATCAAACTTCTTAGCTATAGCAAGTCTTGGTGGCTCTATCTTCACGATCATTCCATTTCTTCTTCTTCCTAAAATACTGGTTCACTCAAAAACAAATAGGTCACCAGTGCGCATGTTAAAAAAGTAAAATAAAATGAAATAAAATTTTCTGCCACATTGGTAGGTACTGGAACATAACAGACACTGATGGTGTCCTGAGTACCTTGGACCAAAAATGACACCATGGAAAATCACTGAAGTGATTCCAGATCGGTCCACTGTCTCCTCTGGTGAGCTGCCTAATGCCAACCCCAAACTCCACTGCCCTCTCTGGACTGCTGGTGGCTGGGTGGTGACATGACCTCCCTGGGTGCGGCTGTGTATGTGGGAAGTCTGACAGGGCGGCATGGAAACAATGCCTCTGACACTGCATGGAAAAAAGGGCAGCTAACAGAGTTTCTTATTACTCTGCACCAAGGACTTCATGTTTTCACCCCCCTGTCTGCTGCAGTGTTTGTTGGTCAGCAGGATTGTCCTAAAACCCCTGATACAATTTTTACCATTGTACAAAATTAGGGAACATGGGTCTGAGACACAGCCATCAAATTCTTGCGCAGATCTGTGATACAGACCTGGATCAGCAGGTCAGGGATCATTCAGCTACGTTTTCGCAAATTTTATAAAGCAAACACTACTTTTGCCATTTCACCTACACTTGTTTGACATATCTAACACAGCACAAGGACAATACCTATGACTTTCGACACTGATCTGTGGTGTGGATCTGGAACAAACTGCAGATCCTGGTTTCATTCATACTACTGGTACAGTTACTAATTTTCCACTGAATATGTACATTGAGACAGTACTGCAACAGACTGATAACTGCCTCTAAAGTACAGGATTTTTGTGGAATGCTAAAACTTTGTACTGATATAAGCATTGATTTTTTTTGCAAAACTTCACATGTTGTCTGAAAAAAAGTCAATAGGAAGTAACTCTTACAATTCATATAAACTTTTACTTCCCCTGGCTATGAAATAACAGGGTTTTAACTCATGAACTAACAAAAGGGCGGCTGCAAGATTTGTGCAGGCTTGGCTGAGGTCTGCAAATGCCTTTCTAGTCTCTCTCCTCAGTGCTCTTCTAGCTGATCAACCACCTCAGCTCAAAGTGATCACCTTTTCCTCCACTGTGCTCTTCAGCTTGTTGGCTGCTCCGCCGCCACAGTTTTCCCTGCTGCTTTGCCAAAGTTGAATAGAATGTCTGCACACACACATCCAAAACACACACAATTCAAATCAGGTGACACAGCTACATCATGCCATGTTCATACACTATATAAACTGTATGCTTTTAATCCAATATGACACTCAGGTAAAACAACTCACTACAGAACTTGACGACCGCATAAACGATGAAAGTCAACACTGTTTATATATATATATATATAAAGTGAAAGAAACAGGCACGGGCATGTGGATTTCTTTACTTGTTATCTATCTTTCTATCTAATATATATATATATATTTTTTTTTTGAACTGAACTTCACTCTCTCTCTCTCTCTCTCTCTCTCTCTCTCACACACACACACACACACACGCTCACACTCCTGTCATCTAATATCACCTAGAGTGGATAGACTTTAAATCTAAAACACACACACACACACTCTCACACACACACACACATCCAGCATGAATAATATTCTGTTGCGCTAGCTGCAGTAAAGACCAGAAACAGTACTTTGTTTGTCCCATCCCCAAGATTTCTGACACATGTGTACTACTAGGAAGTGCGCCAGCATCATCAGCTGACTCCACAGCTAGATCAACATCTCCCTTTGGTGCAGCATACAGGCAGGTAGGGAGATAAAGCAACTGGAGGAGGATCAGGAGGTGGAGGAATGCACAGCCATGAAAAGAAGAGAGTATCTCAATAGAGAAAGTTGTGTGAATGAGAGAGA
This sequence comes from Conus betulinus, assembly GCA_016801955.1. NCBI lineage: Eukaryota > Metazoa > Mollusca > Gastropoda > Neogastropoda > Conidae > Conus > Conus betulinus. The sequence goes on along the minus strand of JADBJO010002014.1, from coordinate 269,619 downwards.
GAGAGAGAGAGAGAGAGAGAGAGAGAGAGAGAGAGGCAGAAGGCTGAGGGGGGGGGGATGGTGGAAGGGCAAATGGTAGGGTGTAGTATGAAACTTTTCCATTCAGCAGTGAACCCACAGTTCACGGGTGACACTGGTTCCGTGTCATGATCAGCAGTGAACTGAGGGTGGGATGGCTGAATTCCAACCTGACCTTGCCTGAACCCACAGTTCACGGGTGACACGGGTTCAGTGTGATGATCAGCAGTGAACTGAGGGTGGGACAGCTGAATTCCAAACTTAACATGGTGAAGAAAGACATCCTGAGATATAACGCTCTGGCCACTTTGTGTCCTCAATGAGTGTGACTGCGACACTCTAAAGAGCAACTGGGAAAGCACAATATGTTACTCAAAGCAACTGTCATTCATGGCACCATTTATAGGAAAATGTAGCCATTAGAAAGTATCTGATCTTTGCTGCAGATGTGCTATCTATCTTGACTGATCAAGCATATATTACAAAGCATTTATATTTTCGGGAAACAGATTTATCAAAGTGTTACACAGTTTAACGAAGGCTATGATGCCTCAGCATCCCAGTGTGAACATAGGTCATGAAGCATCAGAGTACAGACTCATCATGCAGTTGCCAGCGGGGTAAGGGCTCAGCTCCACTGACTGTCAAAGTGAACATCCTACATCCTACAACCCCAAACTAAGGAACCAGTATCTCAGCTCTGGTGGCATGGCAAACCTCACTCACTGTGACTTTTCTTTTTCTTTTTCTTTTTTTTTTTTTACTGTCCCATCTTCTGTGCCACCTCAATGGCAGTGCACCCATGCCACTCATTCCAACCTCCCATCCACAGCCACAGCCCAGCCAGCTGCAGCCCTGGCACTGGCAATCCATAGGGAGCAGTTTTTTTTGTCAAGTCATCAAGAGGCAACTCACCCGGGGAGACACTGCACTGCTGCCAAGTCACTTTGGTGGTCTTCAGTGGCGCCTGTTCTGATCCAACATATGCAGGACACAACCTATTGATCCCCCTACTGACGACAACAATAATTGCGTAGTCGCAGAGCCGGTGTGAGTGAGCTTTCCCTCTGAAAGGTGCCACCACGCACTCATTTTGACCTTAGTTCAAAAGCTTACACCACAGTCTTCAACGATTTGAAGCTGCATCGATTCTCAGAGAGTTTCATTAAAAAAAACACACAAAAAAAAAAAAAAACATAACGACCACAAGCTATAGTACTTGCTCTGTCCAAGTCTGTCACACAAAAAAAACTTAATGGTATCAGATCAGCAACTGAGCACCATTTTAGCTATACCAATACTGAAAAAAGCTCAGTGTAAGCTTCGAAGTCAGAATAATTATGTACCAAAGTAAGGTCTCTTCATATTCCGTACACCAACCCTTAATTACTTGTAACAGATATGGTCACTAAAAGGAGCATTCTTTTCTCCTGAACTGACACCTGAACAGATGAGTAAAGTAAGCAGTACTCTGGACAGTTCCAGGCAGTCCAGTTGACACATGTAATCACATCAGGCCTCAGACATGACTCAGGCTTCAAAAAGTGCAATATGCAATGTAACCACTCTTCATTTTTTTCTTTTTTTTTTTTTTTTTTTGTGACCCTCATTTAATCGATACTGGATGTTTATTCCTTTGGACACAAACATGAGGAGCCCCAGCACATAACCTGCTGCTAACTGATCAATAGTTGGCCAACCTGAACTCTGGTGTTCCTGTGTTGTGCACTGATTTACTGTCAGATTAACCCTAGACTGTGTGCACAGAGCACACACATACACAAGTCAGTGAGTTGGGAATCACTCACACACACACACACACACACACACGCGCGCGCGCGCGCACACACACACGCGCACACACACACAAACATACACACGAACATACACATACATCAACTATAAACAGGGAAGACCTGCATCTGTTTTGTTTCATTGTAAATGTTTTAGAAAGATTTCACCTTTTCATCTATAGTCTGACACTCACAGTTACAACTGGATTTACTCCATATAACAGCTAATGTTGCTCCCTACATGGTAAAAAAGGCCTGTCTTGTTTTTCTAGTGGACTGATTTTTGCATATATGTTTGTGTAAACATATATGTCTAGTTTTTGCTACTGCTCTAAGGTTAATGAACAGTGCACAAATGAGATGACCCAAACCACTCGTTAACAGACTGCCCTTACCAGTTATTTCTGGACTACATCATACTCAGGAATATATGGCACACCCCATGATTTTTACGAAAAAGTCTACTTTACCTTTATCACTAAATGAGGTGCTTTGGAATAATAATAAAGAAAAAAAGTCTATTTTATCTGTATTACTAGAAGGGGCATCCGGCATTGCCCGGGATACGAACATTCTTTGCGATACTCACGTGACGGCAAACATGTATCATTTGTTTTGATTTACAATCAATCCCCCCCCCCCCCCCCACACACACACACACACATCTTCCCACCCCTTCCCCACACAAAATACACATTCTCTCTCTGTCTCTCTCTCTCTATCTCTTATACATTCTATTGTTTTCCGCCTGCCTCTGCCCCCTTTCTTCTGGATCTTCCCTAGCACGTCGAGATGCTTCTCTCGCTCGATTTTCCGCCTGCACTCACTGTTCCCATTCCCATTCTTCTTTTGCCCTTAATTTTGTAGGAACAGACTTTGTGCAGAAGTAGTTTATTTAGGTTTTGCTTGAGTTAATCAACGGGTCTGTGTCTAATGTAAAAATAGTGTATCAGGCTTTGCACTGTACAATCATTTTTCTGGCCCCTCTCATTCCTCCCTTTTCATCCCCCTACCCTGTCCCATCCATGTTGCAAAATTACTTACCATTACTGGACATACGCGTACCGAATCTGATCAATAATGGTGTAAATTTAGAAAATACGGTTTTTAATGGTCAATGTTAAGTTTTGGTTCGTAAAATTTGCATAACATTGTTCAGCGCTTAAAACTGTACATGCACACGGAATTTCATCTAGAACGGTGTAAATTTAGAAATTCAGAAAATTTCGGTTTTTAACGGTCAATGTTAACTTTCGGATCTTGAAAATTGTAATCATTGTTTAGCGTTTAAAATTGCACATTTATATTGAATTTCTTCAAGAATACTCTAAATTTATAAAATAACATTTTTTTTAGGTCAATTTTAGATTTCGGTTCGTAAAAGTTGTATACCATTTTTCGGCATTTAAAACTGCACATGTATACCGAATTTCATAAAAGAACAGCCTAAACTTTGAAAGTAACAGTCTTTAACAGTCAAATTTATGGTCATAATGACTATCTAATGACCCTATGTTACCTGCTAGATGTTCCTGTAGGCTTACGTCAAGTTTGGTGGCGATCCGAAGACTCTTGTGGCCGCAACCTCAGAAGATCAGGTTTTAAAGAGTTTTATAGGGTTTGGTGTTTTTTAACGGTTTTTAACTGTTATAAATAACATTTTTTTAACTGCCAAATAACGGTTCTAATTTTCGAGAAGTAGCCCTGTACCTGTGCAATGTCACAATGGCCATTTGATGAAAAGCAGAGGAAAAAGATGTCTTTGAAACCGTTATAACAGTTTTTAACGTTTTTTAACAGTTTTTTTTTTTTTTTAGAGATTAGCCCAAAACCATCCTCGGGTCACAACAGACGTACCTGCCAAATTTAAAGAAGATTAGGTTTTAAAGAGTTTTTATAGGGTTTGGTGTTTTAACGGTTTTTAACTGTTATAAATAACGTTTTTTACAATCACCCCCCCCCCCCCCCCTCACACACACACACACAAAGTTGTATATCATTTTTTTTGCATTTAAAAAACTGCACATGTATACCGAATTTCATCAAGAACAGCCTAATTTTGAAAATAACGGTTTTTAATGGTCACAATTTAATGGTTATAATGACTATCTAATGACCCTATGTTACCCGCTAGATGTTCCTGTAGGCTTATGTCAAGTTTGGTGGCAATCCGATGACTCTCGTGACCGCCAACCTCACAAGATCGGGTTTTAAAACAGTTTTTATAGGGTTTGGTGTTTTAACGGTTTTTTAACTGTTATAAATAACGTTTTTTAACTGCCAAACAACGGTTCTAATTTTTGAGAAGTAGTCCTGTACCTGTGCAATGTCACAACGCTATTTGAAGAAAAGCAGAGGAAAAGATGTCTTTGAAACCGTTATAACAGTTTTTTAACGTTTTTTTTTGTTTTGTTTTGTTTGTTTTTTAGAGATTAGCCCCAAACCATCCTCAGGTCACCAGACGTACCTGCCAAATTTCAAGAAGATTGGGTTTTAAAGAGTTTTTATAGGGTTTGGTGTTTTTTTTACGGTTTTTAACTGTTATAAATAACGTTTTTTAACTGCCAAACAACGGACCTAATTTTCGAGAAGTAGTCCTGTACCCGTGCAATGTCACAATGGCTATTTGAAGAAAAGCAGAGGGAAAAAGATGTCTCTGAAACCGTTATAACAGTCTTTTAACGGTTTTTAATGGTTTTTTATTTTTTTTTTTAAGATTAGCCCAAAACCATCCTCGGGTTATAACCGACGTACCTGCCAAGTTTCATTACAATCGGTGGCCGTTTTTGAGTCTATAGCGTACACACACACAGACAGAATTTGCCATTTATACATTACATTAAATGAGATGCTTTGGAATATTAATAAAGAAAAGGAGGTAGGTTAAAGTCCCACGGCCTAATGGTGTTAAGGCAGGGAACTGAAAGAGGTTTAACATGTCTGGGGCAAAGCATGATGGAATGCAGTCCCATCCATCTCCTTCCACTGCATTTAACCCTTCCTGGACTGAATCAGGTACTATTTACTGCTGGGTGGACACATAGGGTTTTACAGCCTTTAACCCTTTCCTGGACTGAATCAGGTACTATTTACTGCTGAGTGCACACATAGGGTTTTACAGCCTTTAACCCTTCCCTGGACTGAATCAGGTACTATTTACTGCTGGGTGGACAGAGAGGGTTTTACAGCCTTTAACCTTTCCCTGGACTGAATCAGGTACCTATTTACTGCTGGGTGGACAGAGGGGTTTTACAGCCTTTAACTTTCCCTGGACTGAATCAGGTACTATTTACTGCTGGGTAGACACAGACAGGGTTTTCCAGCCTTTTTTAATCCCTTCCCTGGACTGAATCAGGTACTATTTACTGCTGGGTAGACAGAGAGGGTTTTTCCAGCCTTTATCCCTTCCCTGGACTAAATCAGGTACTATTTACTGCTGGGTGGACACAGGGGTTTTACAGCCTTTAACCCTTCCTGGACTGGATCAGGTACTATTTACTGCTGGGTGGACAGAGGGTTTTCCAGCCCTTCCTTCCCTGGACTGAATCAGGTACTATTTACTGCTGGGTGGACACAGAGGGTTTTACAGCCTTTAACCCTTCCTGGACTGAATCAGGTACTATTTACTGCTGGGTGGACACAGAGGGTTTTACAGCCTTTAACCCTTCCCTGGACTGAATCAGGTACTATTTACTGCTGGGTGGACACAAGAGAGTTTTACAGCCTTTAACCCCTTCCTGGACTGAATCAGGTACCTATTTACTGCTGGGTGGACAGAGGGTTTCAGGCCTCTTGGAATACTGGATGCATTAAACTGCTACTGCACACTAAACAGTGGGGGGGGGGGGGGGGGGGGGGGGGGACTGAGGGGGAAAAAAGTAAATCCACCTGTAACACCTCTGCAACAAGCTGCTTCATCTGAAGTAACATTATTAGTTATAAGCCATATCTGCAAAAACTAAAATGAAAGATTTTTCAAAATCAGCCCTCATTTTTTTCATTACTGTACTAATATAAAAGTGACATCATGTGGTCATTGCCTAAACCCCCAAAATCTTATTTTAATTTTCTGTTGTGGATACCGCTGACTGGGGTCAAGATTTCACCACCTGGTTCGGCCTGCTGGAGTCACACTGACTGACAACATGTGGAGAAGACAATTGCTACCAACAAAGACTGCTCCAGTGATGTTAACTGATGTGAACATACATGTACACATGAATAAGAGAGAAAGAGGAAAGCGGAGGGGGGGGGGGGGGGGGGGGGGGGGGGGGGAGACAGGGAGGGAGAGAGAGGGGGGGGGGGGGGGGGGAGGGAAACAGAGAGATGGAGAGGAATAAAGAGGTGGGGGGAGGTGGACTGGTAACAATACTGATGACGTTAGACAGCTTATCACTTCATGGGGATGGGGAACACAAAAACCATTTGAAAACAGGTCCTAACAAACAAAAAAAAAAAGGCTGATGCTTCATACCAGCTTGGCCTGTCAAATTCAATCCAATGACTGGTACCAGCTGCTTGATTTCTTTAAATACTAACTTTTCGTAATACAATTCCATTGGCTATGGTGGATATTGTACTCACTGTACTAACTTCTGTTCAAATGTTCACAGCATCAGGATTCAGTTACAGCAGTTTCCACTGCTGGCTTCTGGCTTCAGCCTAGCACTGCTGTGGTACAGAGCTCTGTTACAGTGACAGACATTGATGTTACACTATAACTGCTTGCTTTCTGGCTTCAGCCTAGCACTGCAGTGCTACAGGTTACAGTGACAGGCATTCATGTTACAATATAACTGCGCTGCTTCAAAAAATGTAGGTCAGTAAAACTTATAGACCTTGTAATTACACCATAAATGACATAATACAGCAATTGTCATATCTTCTGTTAATTTCAGCAACAAAAACTCTTTGATATTTTAAATACTTTAGTGAAAAGAAAAAAAAAATAAAAAGCACAGTGTCAAAGCCATTAAGTCTGGAGGGAAAAAGAGGCTAAGTGTAGGAAAGGGCAATAACTGCACAAGTAATTTCTAAACCCCAGTACAGTCACCTGGCAACTGGTCAAACAAAACTGATAACCTGGTCACAGCAAAGGGTACAAAATCATGTGCCATGAAAACAATGTGCCACCTTCCCACCGCCAACATCCAGTCAATTAAGAAAATCAAATTGGTACGCAGTACCAGTGACCAATACTTCTGTATTTTTTCACCTGAAGAGGTAAAACACCAATAGCATGGATACAAGTAAACCCTAAGGTGGGATGGTAGGGTAGGTGAGGATGCGAGCGGAAAAAAAAGCAGGG
>JADBJO010002014.1:205000-260000 GCA_016801955.1 Conus betulinus | reverse complement strand
CACACCAATGCATTATGATAAGACCATTCTTTTCTTTTAATGTAAACCATTTTTGGGAGTCAGAACTGAATCCATCTATTTGGAAATGCCAATTATCAATCTAGATAATAGATCAGAACTTTTAGTGCCCAGAAAAATGAAAAAAAAAAAAAAAGCACAGGCAAACTGATATATGCAATATAAGCAATCGTTATACAACCATAAACATTGGCATTGCATGTATGCTGGGAAAGATTAACCTCACAAGTGTATGTAGGTAAAGAGTTGAAAACATGTACATCTACTCTGTTTACACATCATATTGGCAGCAGTCTCTTCTCTTCTTCTTTCAAGTACTGGACAGGGTTTGATGAACCTTAGTATCCAATGAATGGGTGATGGTTTAGAGCTGGTTCCCTATTTAGGGATTTTAGTGGTGACCCATTGGCTCTAATTGTTTAACAACTATGTTAAAACTATATACAATGCTGCCTTGGTGGATTATGGCAGAAGACCTAGGCTTGTAGAACAGCCTAGGCCTTGCTTGAATCTCTCCATGTGAAGGAGAGTCAGTGAGGCTGGAAGGAAGGTTGTTCCATTCCCTAATTGTCCGTGGGAAAAAAAAAATGGCATGAAGAATGGGGTGTCTAGCATGTTCCTGGTAAAGTCTCTTCGCACCCCGGGTTCTAGAATCTGAACTTCTGAAGTCTCGTCCAAGGGCTGGCAACTATTCAAACATTACCTTGACTCTCTGGGTCCAATGGCTAATAAGAAAGATCTGATGACAAGCTATTTGTTTTCTAGCCTACAAGTACAAATGTTAATATTGTTTAAGATGTTTTTTCATTATCATTATGCAACAGAAAATTTGATTGTGTTACAAAGTGTCAGTAAAGTTACCTTAAATATTTCCCCCCTTTCCATGCACTAACTCTGTCACAGCAATTACCTAATTAGAGGTCTCCTCTCTAAATCCATCTCCCTGATTCACACCATTTAAAAAAGAAGCCACTGTGTTCATGCATGCGCCAATCACTTACATTGATACAAAGGAGGGGCCTCTTTCTACGACTTCACTGACACATTTTTTATTTGGGTACATTGTGATTTATAAATAATCTGTGTTCTTTGTGTCAGAGAATGTGTCAATGTGTGTGTGTGTGTGTGTGTGTGTTCCAGTCTCAGATTTCAAAAAAGAACTCACTTCCAAATTCCTTGGCAGTGTTAAACGCTTTGGATGATACATCTTCCAGGGCGTGCAGTGCTGAGCTGTCCTGTGACGACTCTTCCTCAGATGTGCCAGTGGATTTGCACTCCTCCGAGTCACTCTCTGGCAAAGACTTTGAACTGGTGGAAGTTTCAACTGAAGTGGAGCTGATACTTTCTCTGCTCTCCGAGATGGGCTTTGCATCTTCTTCTTTATTCTCCTTGTTTTCATCGGAAGGATCTGGATCCTTCCCTTTAATATTCACCCCCAACCAATTTGTGACTGAGCTAAACATTGCTTCTGTTGTTGATGATGACGTTCTAATTTTGATGGCAGAAGGGTTTATAAACAGTTGTACGTGACCGCATGTCGTCATATCTGGTTATTTCCTCGACAGCAGGCTCATAAATATGTGTACACTTTAATAGAAAAACACACTTGTTTTTTCGTCTGATACTACAGACGAAATGATAAAGAAAATAAGATTCTGTTTAAAAAATTCGGAATGGATGAGACGGAAGCGCGATTTGCAAATTAAGATGGCGACTTTCTATGGATGGAGAAGTGTTGCCAGTTTTCTCACGTGCAGTCGATGATGATGAAGACGATGATGAGAACATTGCAGAACTGGGGTAACTTTTTTGTTAGTGCGTCTATTGTGTTTTAGCTAGATTTTCTTATATCACTGTATGTAATTTTGGGGAATAATGTTGTAGACACCTCTGTTTCTATAGACGCCCATCGCCCATTCTCAATAAGAATGGCTCATGGCACCTCAGCAAGATGTACAGGTCGATTTACTGTAGACAAAGCAGCATATGCATAAATGAGGCAGTGGAACATTAAAAAGGATGAATTACTCATCATAACAACGCATAAAAGCATATCATCAGTTTGATTTTGTATTTTTCTTCAGCTGCTGAAGCTGTGGAAACTCTGGGGAACAGTCACGTACATGTTTTTTGAGTGACATTTAGTTCCCTCATGCACAGGAATAACGGTCCCACAGAAAACTAATACCTGTCTGTTGTAGACCCTTGGCTATGCAGTCTCACAATGTGTGGCTGCAAGCAATTACTGTTTTAAAATAAATGGAGGACAACGGAACCTGTAAAACAGCTCATGTGCAATTTTTATTGAGAATGAGCGCCATTCACTTCTTGGACAACCCTTTCAAAACTGCCGTACTGTCTACTTCGCAGACGTTCCCAATGCTAGCTATTTTACTACAGAAACGCCTAGATCAGTTCCGTAAACCTCTGGCGTGATTTTTCGTTGAAATTTTGCATTATGTCTTGCTTTAAGGTTGTGGTAGTCCTTTTTCATACTCAAAAACATTTTAATTCATATGTTGTTGTTATAATTGCATGCATGGAGAAACAGCGTTCTAAAATACGCAGGTGGTATGTTGGAAATCCAAGAGTTGCAAAACCCACACCCAGAATTCCTTTCAAAGCAGAAATGGCAGCTTCATGCAACGTTTCTGATTATTGTATTTTAATTTTTAGAATGCTGTTTCTCCATGCATGCAATTATAACAACAACATATGAATTAAAATGTTTTTAAATAAATACTTTTGGATTTCCAACATACTACCTGCATGCTTGCATTTATACACACACACTGAAGGATGTGCATGCATGCGTGCACACACACACTTGCAAGCACGCACACACGCATGATGCATATATACACATATACACTCACAAAAAGCGCATACGCATAGTCTCATATGTCTGGTTTTTTTTTTTTTTTTTTTTTTTTTTTTTAATGTGTACATTACATTTACAGCGATTAAAAAAAATAGCACAAGTAAGCAAGAATACCATCAAAGAAGGCAATTTCCCTAGTTACTAAACAAATGAATCACAATGAGAAACAACTGAAATTTTGAGAACTGTGTTGCAGGTTTGATTCGATTTTGTTTAGCAGTGTGTAATATATTGTTTGTATGTTTATTTCCAAGAAGACAGCATAACATGTGACTTAACATATTTTAGAGATAATTGAAAAAAAAGACTACAAGAAAGTTGAAGTCAGACACAATACAAAATTTGGGTGAAAAGCCATGCTGGAAGTTTGTGCTGTTGATTTAGGATTTAACTATTTTGTGCAGTGTCTATTCAATACAGATAACTCTGGAAGTAAACAAGTAATTAGTAACACAAAACAGATGCACAGCACAGATGCACACAAACACAAATACACACATTGCAACAAACCACTCACTCAATAACAGTCACTATCAGTATCACACACACAAGTATGCACAGACAGCACACACACACACACACACACACACACACACACACACACACACACACACACACACACACACTCACAGAACATTCAAATTAGTTATGAAAACAAATTATTTAAGCAATTGTTGAATGACCTTCAGTCAAATGAGTGAAGTCATATGCTGAAATACATCTGTTGCTGGCACACAAACAACTGAATGCCTCTCATTTAGGTCACAAGCCCCTCTGACCCTCTGTGTGTTACGCAGTTGTGATAACATATTTTTCATATCTGTATTGCTCGTTACTGTCTACCATCTGCTGTTTGGCCTTGGTCACCCAACTCACTCAAACCACAGACATTGCCAATGCTGTCACAACCACTGTCAATAACAGAGCCAACAATTCACTGTTGTTGAGTCAAGCTCTATTCTCCACTTCTTGTTGAGGAATCAACTTTGTAAGGCTTTTATAAGGCTTTATTTTAGGTCTACCTCTGCTCATTTTTGTTAATATTATCCAGTTTTGGATCATTAGCATATGAGTGTTGCTTGTCTGAATCTATATTAGCAACCCTATTTCATCATGGACGTACTCTTTGTAATAAATGTATTGTGGGTCTGACTGCCTGAAGTGCTTGCAGGAGGATTGGGGTGGAGGGGAGACGGTGCTTAAAAACTATGAATGACTACAACTCCAAGGTAGCTGAATGGCAGGAAACCTCTTGTTAGATGTGTCTTGTTTTCTCTTGAAACAAGAGAGTAATCTTGGACACTAGAAGCAGCACTCAATTTATTCATGCAATGTAAATAATATATGAATTATATAAACGTGAGTTCAACGACATAAAGATTAATCTGTTGATTTCCAGCCATAACACTTCATCACGGTGAGAATTTTTGTGTGTGCATGCAGGCATATTGAATTTTGTATGAATTTACCGGGTCCTTTTTGACTGCAGAGCCCACCACTCCCAGTTCTTAAAGAACAGGGAGTACTTTACAATGCGAATGAAGAAATGCTCTGTGTGTGTGTGTGTGTGTGTGCGTGTGTGTGTGTGTGTGTGTGTGTGTGTGTGTGTGTGTGTGTGTCCGTGTGTTTCAAAGGTGTTCCACTTGCTCCAGACAAAACTTCTGGGTCGATCTTTCTGAAAAGTTGTATCAGTTATGGATGATGTCCGATGTTTTATTATACTAAAATAGCTGTTACTAATGGAGAGAGAGAGAGAGAGAGAGAGAGAGAGAGAGAGAGAGAGAGAGAGAGAGAGAGAAAAACCACAAGCACACTTTCAGAAATGGCAGTTTATCTCAATGACAAAATACATTATGACGTAAGTTCTGTTGTGATGTTTTTAAATTTCACAAATATCTATGAAAATACTGTATTTGATGGATTTTAAAATAGCTTTAGATCTAATAACTGACTGGTAGATCACGGGTATTTTCATAGTAAACATGCTCTTGACATCTACAAGCATATTCAAGATAAACTGGGAGAGCCTTTTCTATGCTTTAATCTTGTTTGACACAACTTGACTCTGTGTTTATGAAGTAGTAGGTTAGTAACAGTAGTTTGACATTTGGGAATCTGTACTTGCACATATTTTTTCGATTTCAGTGATCCTTTCATCCACTGGTCAGGGCGGATACAGAATGCCATGCTTCATTTACCAAACAACAAACTGGAATGCAATGTGCTTGTCATTGCCATAGGCCTGCAGCGGTTGGTAAGCTGACATTAGGTTTAGGTTTAGAACACCTTAAGTCATGTGACTAGATTACAAAGTAGAAAAAAAAATTGGTCTCTTCTTCTTTCTTTTTGAAATGAAGTGGCGAGTGTGAAATACTCTTCCGCTCCCATTATGCTGTTTAGGTCATGGTTTAAAAGAAAATAGTGACTGTGTCTGCTTTACACTATCTATGTCTGCTGGTCTTAAGTGACTGTGTGTGTGTGTGTGTGTGTGTGTGTGTGTGTGTGTGTGTGTGTGTGTATGTGTGTGTGTGTGTGTGTGTGTGTGTGTGTGTGTGTGTGTGTGTGTGTGTGTGTGTGTGTGTGTGTGTGTGTGTGTACACCATCACTTTGTTTTTCTGTCTTGAGATATCTGCTGTATTACAACAGAATAGTTCAAAGTAATTTTGTTTGGCAGTGGTTATTATCATTGTCATCATAGAACTCAGTAGCTGTTGTGATGGAGGTTACTACTGCTGTTGCTGCTGTGCTGTTACTGGTAGGACTGCTAATTTTTTTTCAGTAGATGGGGAAGGGGTGTGTGTGTGTGCACGTTTGCTGGTGTTACGTGCTATAGGCTTGATAACAGCAACTCAAAAACAAACTGTCATGTCAGGTATAACATAAAATAAAAAACAAATCAAATGTTGCTCCATGTTCCAGGGTTCACAGATACATGCATCAAACACGGTGACTACTACTTGGTGGGCGGCATCTTCAGTGGCCTGAGAGACAGGGACCCCCAGACACTGCTGCAGAACTCCCCGACAGACAGGACTTGCTACCTGTACCGCAGCAACGAGGACGCCTCCACCTTCATCTGTCTCTGCAACATGGAGGTGGCCACGGAGCAGTGCTTTGCATGGGTCAACCAGGTACTGGAAGGCGAAGAAAGAACATTTCTCCTACTGTCCTTCAGAGTTTAGCTTGATTAGCTGCTCAGATGTGGCTGTGCGTTCTGTTTGTTGGTGGGTGTGTGTGTGTGTGTGTGTGTGTGTGTGTGTGTGTGTGTGTGTGTGTGTGTGTGTGTGTGTGTGTGTGTGTGTGTGTGTGTTTTTTTTTAGTTACGTCAAACACTTTTAACACTTAGGTTTGTTTCAAGGAGCATGTCAATCAATACTGATGAAGTGGACAGGTTGAGGAGGATGTTAGAAGTTTAAATGCATCATGCAGAAGCACTATGCAGAATCTATTTTTGCTCTGCCAAAGATTTGGTCCTCATATCAGACCATTCATTTAGTGTCTAGACGCTTGACCATAAAAAAAAGATATACCATTAAAAAAAAAAAACCACCACCACACACAAGGTTTCGCAATAGACTGAAAAGCATGCAGATTGAACACTTACAATCAGTGGTGGTGATCAAGATGATGCTCACAACGTTGTTTTGGTCTGAGATGACATAACCAGGGAGGTGGGAGAAGGGGATTTGTACTGTTTCTTTTCCATTCCTATACTGTCTCGGTGTTCAGTGAGTCTGAGAGATTTAGACACTCACAGTGCCGATCTGGAAGTCTGAGCATTGACCAGCCTGTGTTGTGCAGTGTGTTTAGCATTGTGGGTTGCCGATTGGGAGGTTGTGGGTTTGAATACTGTCAACTTCTGCATGATTTACCACCTATTTTGTCATGGTTTTTGCAGTTGTTTTCAGGTTTTGATGCCTCGGATGCCTACGTGGTGGTGCTGAACACGTTGCCGACCAGTCATTTCACCAGTGAGGTCCCCACGTCCGATCTGCCTGTTCCGCTGTTACGAGGGCTGAAGACCAACAAGTTTGCAGGCACCCCCTTGTGTCCTGTTCTGGAGCAGCCCAACTTGATTTCAGGGCTGGCAGCACAGGGTGAGGATTTGTGTCATGGGTTGAGGAACTCTTGAAAGGTTTTCTCCTCTGAGGTAGACATGTAGGTTCAGGCATGATCACTGCATGAATCCTTTTTGGTATACCCACTGATGGAGTTGAGAGAAGGGATGTTTGCAACCACCCCCCCAAAAAACAAACCACCACTAGGGGGCCAGAATAGCTCAGTTGGTAGAGCACCGGACTCGTGATCTTGGGGTTGCGGGTTCGCATCTCCTCTGGGCTGTTTTGGTACAGGGGTATTTCTCTCTTGCAGTTAACATTGGTCCTTCGAATGAGACTATAAACCAAGTTCTGTGTGTGAACACATGCACAACATCTTGCACACACATAAAATCCCATTACCAACTTTCGGAAGACAAGGCCAGTTTGGCTGTTGGTATGGATGACACATTATACATAGCATGCGCCTTCCCCGAAGTTGGAGTATGGCTGCCTTAATGGCAGGATAGAAAATGGTCATACACACAAAAGTGTCCGAATAATCAACATGATGATAATTGTGGACACTGAAAAGAAAGAAGAAGACCCTCATTGCTGCCTACCCTTCCACATTTTTTAGGAGTGTTCCATTTGCATAATAATTCCCCAAAGCCCTATTCGATGATTATATTCCCAAAATCCTGTGTTTGGTGAAAAAGTCCTGACTTTTAAAATTTTGTGACAAAGTATGGGAAGGGTTTTGGGGTAATTTCTTGGACAGGAATAATTAGATTTTTCTGGAAAAAGCCACATGATATTGTGCAAATGCTAGCGACTGCATGTCCTGGAAGATGCGGTGTGTGTGTGTGTGTGTGTGTGTGTGTGTGTGTGTGTGTGTGTGTGAGAGAGAGAGAGAGAGAGAGAGAGAGAGAGAGCTTCCAGAGATATAGCCTCCATCAATTAGTTCAAGGAGTTGTATGTCTCTCATATTCATATTCAGTTAAAAACCAGGATTTCCCCCCTTCATTGCTTGGCTTCAGAATTCAGTACAGGAAAACATGAACATGTGAGTGCTCAAACTGACTGACAGAAAAAAAAGAAAATCCCATCAATAGATGGATGGTATTTATGATTAGATCATCATGTTTTACATCAACTCCCTTGATCAGATTTTGCACAGATTATTTAAGCCTTGTAGAGAAACTTGATGGTCTGTTACCACCAAGAACATGTGAGGGAAAAGATGGCGAGGTGGTGTGCGGTGAGCAGCAGGAAGGGCAGAGTTTGGCAAGATGGTAGTAAGTGTATGGGTGATAAGGTGATAGGAGGGAGGATTGGAGGAGGACAGACGAGGATGGGTGGGGTGGGGGATATAGGGACTGGATTCATTGTAGTATGGCAGCAATCGTATGTATATTATGTCATTGAACAAAAGTGCCTGATCTTTTTCTGTAGAATTGGAGGCAATTCTTTGGAATGGTAATGTTTTTGCCATAGGTTATTGAACCCTGTGGCATTTCACAGTTTTTCTTCGAAGCATCATCAATGCAAAGAAGTCAGTTGTTTAGTTCACTGATTTACGCTGGTGAAAATGGGAAACTAGTTTCAGCTTAAGTAACTTCATGTGCCTTAGTGCAGAACTCAACTTAGATAGATTCTCTTCCTCCGAGGACTCAAATGTAGTGGAGATGCATTGAACTGTAAGCTTCTGCGCTATGCTGACAAATTGTGATGTGTCAAAGTTACTAGTTTGATAGGATGCAATTATTTTGGATGTGTCTATGGCGAGGTTCATTTCAAGGAAAACTACACAGATTGTTAGCTTGACTTTATACAGTTTTTTCCCCTAAAGACTGAAAACTGTATAGCTCTGTCTTTGATCACATTGTTTTTAGACAGGGCAGAGGTTGCTCTTTCCACAAAGAAGATGGCAGATCAAAATCAGTTCTTAACTTCTGATTTTAGAGGCTGTTAAAGGAGTAGTAGGTAAAGAATCTGACGCTCAATAGGTTTATAGGATGAAGGGGAAACCATTTAATTCTCTTCAGTTCTTTCCCTTGAATTTTGATCACTGGTGATCGATGGTTTTCTTCCCGGAATATGGTATTTTAACACATTTTTGTTATCTGAAGCAATATATTGCATAAAAAAACTCGAAATATACACATGCATCACAAAAAATATTTAATTTAGAAATACTGCAAAGAATATTACGAAAAAAAAGAACGTTCATCATGCAAAATGCAAAAATCTCAAAAAACTGTTGAGAGTTAATTTTCTTCCTAGCACAAATGCTGATAAACTTAGAAACATTCTAAGATGTTCAAGCACACATGCCCTTCATACTTTTTCCTTTTAAGAATTTAGTTACATAATATTTTTTTAAATTGCAGAACTTTACTGGTAGCACACATAGAGAAGATGCATTTTGAGATTTTACCTTAGATGGTTTTACGCTTCAGTCATTTTGCAAAATCTGTTGAACCTTACCAGTTTGCCAAGGCAAGCTGATGACAAGCATGTTAATGTGTGGCCTTGGCGTTGAGGGTCTGTAGAGGAGGGTGTTGAGGAAGAATCTGCAGTATCAGTCCCTGAGCTTGTTTTTAATGTGTGGCCCTCGAGTTCATTGCCTCAGGAGGTAGGTGTTCAGGGCCTCAGGAGGTAGGTGTTCAGGGCCTCAGGAGGTAGAGGTTCAGGGCCTCATGAGGGGGGGTGTTGAGGGTCTCAGGAGGTAGGTGTTCAGGGCCACAGGAGGTAGGTGTTCAGGGCCTCATGAGGAGGGTGTTGAGGGCCTCAGGAGGTAGGTGTTCAGGGCCACAGGAGGTAGGTGTTCAGGGCCTCATGAGGAGGGTGTTGAGGGCCTCAGGAGGTAGGTGTTCAGGGCCTCAGTTGGGTATTGAGGGCCTCAGGAGGTGGGTGTTCAGGGCCTCAGGGGTGGTGTTTCAGGGCCTCAGTTGGGTATTGTTGAGGGCCTCAGGAGGTAGGTGTTCAGGGCCTTAGAAGGCAGGTGTTGAGGGCCTCAGGAGGTGGGTGTTCAGGGCCTCAGTTGGGTATTGAGGGCTCAGGAGGTAGGTGTTTCAGGGCCTCAGGAGGTAGGTGTTCAGGGCCTCAGGAGGTGGGGTGTTGAGGGCCTCAGGAGGTGGGTGTGTTCAGGGCCTCAGGAGGTAGGTGTTCAGGGCCTCAGGAGGTAGGTGTTCAGGGCCTCATGAGGAGGGTGTTGAGGGCCTCAGGAGGTGGGTGTTTCAGGGCCTCAGTTGGGTATTGAGGTCCTCAGGCGGTGGGTGTTGAGGGCCTCAGGAGGTGGGTGTTCAGGGCCTCAGGAGGTAGGTGTTCAGGGCCTCAGGAGGTGGGTGTTCAGGGCCTCAGGAGGTAGGTGTTTAGGGGCCTAGGAGTGGGTTGTTCAGGGCCTCAGGAGGTGGGTGTTGAGGGCCTCAGGAGGTGGGTGTTGAGGCCTTAGGAGGTGGGTGTTCAGGGCCCTCAGGAGGTGGGTGTTCAGGGCCTCATGAGGAGGGTGTTTGAGGGACTCAGGAGGTGGGTGTTCAGGGACTCAGGAGGTAGGTGTTGAGGGGCTCAGGAGGTGGGTGTTGAGGGCCTCAGGAGGTAGGTGTTCAGGGCCTCAGGAGGTGGGTGTTGAGGGCCTCAGGAGGTAGGTGTTGAGGGCCTCAGGAGGTGGGTGTTCAAGGCCTCAGGAGGTGGGTGTTTTAGGGGCCTCATGTGGGTGTTCAGGGGCCTCAGGAGTAGGTGTTCAGGGCCTCAGAGGTGATGGTTCAGGGCCTCAGGAGGTGGGTGTTCAGGGCCTCAGGAGGTGTGTGTTGAGGGCCTCAGGAGGTGGGTGTGAGGGCTCAGGAGGTAGGTGTTCAGGGCCTCAGGAGGTAGGTGTTCAGGGCCTCAGGAGGTGGTGTGAGGGGCCTCAGGATGTAGGTGTCGAGGGCCTCAGTGGGGTGTTTTAGGGCCTCAGAAGGTGGGTGTTGAGGGCCTCAGGAGGTAGGTGTTCAGGGCCTCAGGATGTAGGTGTTCAGGGCCTCAGGAGAGTGGATGTTCAGGGCCTCAGGAGTGGGTGTGTCGAGGGCCTCAGGAGGTAGTGTTGAGGGCCTCAGGAGGTGGGTTTTCAGGGCCTCAGGAAGTGGGTGTTTAGGGCCTCAGGAGGTGGGTGTCGAGGGCCTCAGGAGGTAGGTGTTCAGGGCATCAGGAGATGGGTTTTCAGGGCCTTAGGAGGTGGGTGTTTTTAGGGATATTACAGCATCAGTCCCTAAGCTGACTGTAGCGTTCCCCTTGTGACCAGTGTCTTGGTTGCCATGGCAGTGATGACATACTGTCAGGCGCACTCCCTGAAGGCCGTGTTATACCAGTGTTACACCAACGCCAGGAGGTTGGTGGACCTGCCCACCTTCAAAGCCTTCATGCCTGTCCTGGAGTCCACCCCCATCAGGGACATCATCAAGGTGAGATGTCGATTGTCAAGAAATCTGATGATGAATGGTCAGATTAGCGTTTTGTCAGCAGTCAACAAGTTCGTTTCCAGATGGAGTCTGTAAAGAAAGTAAGGTAGAAAAGGAGCTTTTCAAAGACCTGCAGATAAAATACTTTGTAGAACCATTACCTGTGAAAGCTCACAAATATGTTTTCCCCCATTCCCCCTCTCAAAAACAAAACAAAACCATGTACACACACCCCTAAAAAACTCATGTGTAGTCAAGTTGTGTCATGCTGTCTCCTGTGTTCATGTTCTGTCACCCACTTTGGCAAGAACTTTATTATTTAGTGTGTGACCATGTATGATGATTTGGGCTATTTTGAATGAAACAGTCGGTGTTAAACTGTTGATTTTCTTTGCAGTTCTGGTCTTTGTGATTCAGAAAATTGTTGTTTTGGCATGAAAGGTCAAAGGGGAAAATGAGTTTTAAATTGACCTAGATTCGTTATTAGTATTTAATTAAAATCTGCACTCATTCAGAGAAACAAAGTTATCTTCCTCAAGTTTTGGTCAAAGTGGATTTGTTTCGCGTATTTGTAGAAAATCAGCCTGTTGACTTTTTCACGATAGAATTTTCCTTTTTTTTCCCTTTGAATATTAAAGTTGTTCAAAATCATGTCCAATGCTCATGCCACAATGCTGTGTTACCAGAAAAATCCTGATGCAGAGGAGCGGTTACGAGACATTGTGCAGCTCCATGAAGTACAGGATACTTTATACATGTAGCGGTGGAAAGCTGCTGTGTCTATCTGTTGGATGATCATTGGATCAAGGTTTTGTGTTCATACACATACAACGTGTGCACCCTGTGAAGACTTGAATGGAACATATTGGTGTCAGAGCTTCTTGTGCTGAGTCCAGTACAGAGTCTTTTCTCCGATAGCGCCATGAGAGCCAGAGTCAACCATGTTTACTTGCCAGGAGACTGATGTTCTGTGTGTTTTAGCAGCGTGCCATCATCTTACCGTCAGGTGAATTCATAAGGGACAAATTGTTCAGCTTTTGATGCTAGCTGTTGATGCTGTTGAAGAGGTATCAGGAAATTATCTCCCTGTGAGTGTGTGTGTGTGTGTGCGCGTGTGTGTGTGTGTGTGTGTGTACGCATGTGTGCATGTGCCTGCGTGTGCGACACACTCAAAATTTCCTTTTGATGCTGTGAACATGCTTTGTGATGTGGATATGCATGTTATGTATTTGTCATTCATGATAAAAAGTTTCATTATCAAATTTCAACTGTGGGATTGAATTTGTGTTCTGTGGGACATTTGATTTAGATTTTCTTTCTGTGTGTGTGTGTGTGTGTGTGTGTCTTTTTTTTCTTTTTTTTTTGCGTCTCATCTTCTGTGCCTCGCAGTCATTATTCGCGTGCCAACTGACTGTGTCTCCTCTGCTGGGGGGCCTCCTGATGATATGGATTGCTCCATGTTACCTGCAGTGCTGTGTCTCCTCTGCTGGGAGGGCCTGATGATGATATGGATCGCTTCATGTTACCTGCAGTGCTGTGTCTCCTCTGCTGGGGGGCCTCCTGATGATATGGATCACCCATATTACCTGCAGTGCTGTGTCTCCTCTGCTGGGAGGGCCTGATGATACGGATCGCTCCATGTTACCTGCAGTGCTGAGAATGCAACAGGATATCCTGGATGTAGCTGTATATCAAAGAGCCAGAACAAGTGGCTCTTTGATATACAGCTACATCCAGGTTATCCTGAGGCCCCCCAACAGAGGAGACACAGCACTGCAGGTAACCTGGAGCGATCCATATCATCAGAGGGCCCCCCAGCAGAGGAGACACAGCACTGCAGGTAACATGGAGCGATCCATATCATCAGGAGGCCCCCCAGCAGAGGAGACACAGCACACTGCAGGTAACATGGAGCGATCACCATCATCAGGAGGCCCCCCCAGCAGAGGAGACACAGCACTGCAGGTAACATGAGCGATCCATATCATCAGGAGGCCCCCCAGCAGAGGAGACACAGCACTGCAGGTAACATGGAGCGATCACTATCATCAGGAGGCCCCCCCAGCAGAGGAGACACTGCTGTGAAGTCACTGGTGATGTTAGTGGAGCCTGCTCTGACCCAACACATACAGGACACTCCCTTCTGATGACAATAATCGCTTTGCTTCAGAGCCAAAATGAGTCGGCGCCTCCTCAGAAGGCTGCCACCACACATCCATCCAATGACAATCCTGATGAACATGCTGGTGACGATGGCTTGGATAGGAACTTTTCATGGGCATGTATGTGGCAATAAATCAAAAAAACAGGCCACCATGACAGCAAGGCTTTCAGATTTTTCTCTCCTTTTTTCTTCCTTTTTTTCAAAAAAACTGAGTATCAGTGATGATGAAGATGATGCTATTGACTTCCGTTTTGGTCTGGGCAATAATGACAAGGCTGTACTCTGAAAATTTTTTAAAGAGAAGGCTACCAAGTCTGGTTGCTCCTGTGCTCGTTTTGACAGGTTACTGAAATGCTGCGTCTGTTCTGATATTATCATGCAATCTTTGCTGAGAATTTAACACTGGGCAGTGCATAGTACCTTCAAACCACACCACCATGAACCTTACATTCCACTTGTGATGAAACTCGACTGGGTTCCAGTCTCTGTGAGAATACAGGACAGCATGCATGTATTTTAGCATCACAATCCACACTTTTCTTTGGTTTTTTTTTTTTTGCTTTCCCATTTTCTGTACTACATCAGTGGTACTGCACCCATGCCGCTCATTCCGACGCCTCATCCATAGCCCACAGCCTGGCCTGGCCTGCAGCTGTCCAGGCTCCGGCAGAAGTCAATGTCAAGTTGCTAGAAGGCACCCCGTTTGAGAAGACACTGCACAGCTGCTGAGTCACTGTGGTGGTGGTCAGGGGTGCCTGTTCTGATCCAACATATGCAGGACACCACCTATTAAACCTGCTATTAAGCCCTGCTATTAACAACAATAATTGCCTGGTTGCGGAGCCAGTGGGAGTGAGCCCCTCCCAGAGGGCGTGACTATGTCTGTACAATGACAACCCCCATGAATTTGCCGGTACTGATGACTCCGACAGAAATCAAACCAAGGCCATAGCCAAGGAGAGGTCACCTTGTGAGCTGGGCATGAAATGCCACAGATTGAGACTTGTTTAAAAAAAAAATGCTGATCGATGAGAATGAGGATGATGAAGATGATGCTATGGATTTCCATCTGGTCTGAGATTGCATGACAGGGCTGTACTCTACGCTTATTTTCATAATATAGCTCAGTGTCAACTAGGCCCAAGAGATGAAAACCTGCAGTGTTGGTTAGGAAATTGAGCAACACTCTCAGAGATGCATCCATGAAGTGGAAAGGGTAGGAGCCAGTTGGAGCAGAAAAATCCCACATGGCTCTGATGGGAATGGAACCCATGACCTCCCCAGCCAGGAGTCCACGACGCTAACATCAGTGTCATTCCAACACAGGTTTCATGGGTTCTGTTCCTCCTCTATTTACAGCTTCCGAATCATCTTCCCTTCTCATTGTATCCTTCATTACATCCTTCAAGTCTAAATCCATAGTTGACCAGACATGCCTTAAGCTATGTTTGTGACGACTGTGGCAGGTAGCTCAGGTCTTTCACCGTTAGAACTATGCACATTTCCAGGACATAGAAAATGTCAGTCACATGCTAGTAACTGCAGAAATACACATCAAGTCTACAGAAGCCTGGGGAAAAGGTATGAAACATGAGTGAAGTCATTTCTTTTTCTGTAATCTGTAATGTGTATCCAGGTCTTTCGTCTCATAGGCACAAATGCAGTTAACTATGGGTTTAAAGCCCACGTAGTTCACCATTATTGTAAACAGTATTTGTAACACTCCACCCCACCCCCTTCTCCCCCCCTCCACACAGTGTAGCAGTACTATACTGCAATTTCATTTTTTTTCTTCAAACCTGTCTGTTCACACCTACTTATGTGGGCTTGCTAAATGGAACTTTGTCACACAGTATATTTATTGATGATATGCGATGATGGAATGATGGATATATGCAATGTGTGTGTGTGTGCAATGTAATGTAATGTAAAAGGATATTTAAAAAACGCTTTACCTTGCGAGAGCCCAAAGCGAATATTACAGAAACATGAACTCAAAGCACACACACACACACACACACGAAAAACAAAACCCACACACATGCAGAAAGACACGTGAGCATGTCAAAATAAGCAGACTCATGTACAGAGGTAAGTGGATATCATTAATCAGTTCGGAGGAAAAGATGCGTCTTGAGGGAAGTTTTAAAAGTCTTTAAAGAGTTCGTGTTACACAGAGAAGGCAGACCATTCCACAGAGCAGGTGCCTGGTAAGAGAAAGATAGTTGGCCTGAAGTTTTCAGGCGAGCAGAGGGAAGCCGTAGCAGATATGAATCGGTGGATGAGCGTACGTTGTGAGACGGAACACAGACTGATAGAGATGAAGGAGGTAAAAGAGGTAGGAGGGAGCCAGATTATTCAGTGATTTGAAAAACCAGGAGGAGAACTTTTAAGTTGTGTGTGCGCACGTGCGCATACATGTGTGTGTGTGTGTGTGTGCGTGTGTCCACTCGCACATGCATACATACACAGAACCTTTGTTTGTTAGCAGACTGCCCAGTTTAAAACAAAAGGATTTTCATTGAACAGTATTGCAAAATAAATTGAGAAAGGAAGATGAAAACTAGGCTACCAACAATATGAAGAAAAGAAAACAAACATACAAACAATTGTTAACTATCTAGGGAAACGAAAACATCTTAAAATAAACAACAAAAAAACCCCAAACCAAGATCAGCACAAGTCAATTCGGCTTTTTTATTTATTTATTTTTTTTCCTTTTTTTCAGTTTTCACAAGTAACACAGAAATTCTGGAACACTATTCTCATTAAAACTTTCTCATGCCAAATATTTTCTTCTTTTCCCTATGATGTTTTCAAATGAATACATTTTCATATGTAATGTTTTCAAGTGATAAAAACTACAAAAAAACACAGTTATCCATGATGAGGAAATGTTTAAGCTGAGAACAACTTTTTTTTTTTTTAGCTGTGGTTTTTTTTTTTTTTTCATTTGATAAAAATTTTCTCATATTTGTAGCAAAATTTCCACCAAATGTTGATGTTAAAATGTAACACTTTCAGTAGGTTATAAATTCCTGGCAACATTTTGGTGATCAACTAAGTGAAGATTGAACTCCAGCAGCCTTTCATCAAACATCAACTGCTCAATTGGTTCACAGTTTTGATTCAGTTCTTCAACTGCCTTCACTCACGCAAAGAAATGGAAAAGAGAGAGACAGGGAGAGTAAGAAGAGAGAGATCACACATACAAAAACAGCAGCAGACCTAAGCACATAGGAAGTTCTTTGACTGCATTCGCACCAGAGAGAGCGAGTCCATGCAAATAGTAGGAGGCATCACAATTCAGCACATGGGTCCTACATCTTTGTGCTCCATCAAACCAGTGTAGGGTATGGACAGACAAAATGGGAATCCTCTGTGACAATGATGTTTGCTGGACCCAGTGTATTGCCTGGCTCTCTGCATCATGCAGCATACTGTAACAGGTTACATGACCTGTGCACATATTTGTGCAATGCACAGGCATCAGGTAACAGTATGTCATGGCTTTAAAGCAGTACTTCATTCCACAGAGGATTCTATCATGTGAAGCTTTCGGTCTAATGCTGGTGAATAATAAAAGAAACAAAAAAAGAACTTTGTGATGTAAAAAATGAAGACCACTCAGCTGGCAACAAATGGTAGGAACGTTTTACAGCTGATAAATATATATTCTCATGAATACTGAAAACTACGTGTTGATCATCATCATGACGGTCAGCTCTCACACTGGTGCACACTATGAGACAGCCGAGTACATTTGACTTCACCGAGGTATGAACAACACAGCTGTGTTCACCACAGACAAATGACGAAAAACTTCACAGTAAACAAACAGAAACAAAAACAATGTTTCCTTGATGGATCATCTCCCAGCAGTGTCAAAGAAGCCACAGACGTGCAGCTGTTCATCACTGTAGACCAGCTGACCACACAGGGCTGCTTCACAGCAACAGAAAAAAACATCTACCAGAAACAAACACGCGCAGAACACATCCAGCAACCCAAGGAAACCACCAGAGAGCTGTGTTGAATTACCAGAGCGACCTATGATACTGGGTGGAAAACACTTATAAGGCCAGTCTTTAAAGATTGAAGGGTAGCACTCAGATCGAATAGAACATGTGGTTTCAGTGCTTAAAACTCAGAACATAGAATAAAACAAGATGCAAAGCATATGAACGTACTCCCAGTTTATCCTGAATATGTGTGATATATTCCATAAAGAGGAAAAACCGTCTTGGGCTGGTGTAACCGTTAGTAATGGCTATCCTGGTAAACATCAGCCATCATCTGTGACCTATAATGAACATACAAATTCTAAGAAAGATCGGCCAAGAACTTTCTGAGATTTTCCATCAAGAAGAAAACCATTATGGGCCATTAGTAAAAGCAATAATGGTAAACTTAAAATATCGGGCATCATCCGTAACCCAAAATGAACATACCTACAAATTTTCAGAAATATTGGCCTCGTACTTCCTGAGATATTCCATAAAGAAGAAAAACGTTTACGAGCCGTTATAGCCATCAGTAACGGCTATAACGGTAAACTAAAACATTGGGCATCATCCATGACCCAAACACACCTACAAATTTTCAGAAAGATCGGCCACATACTTTCTGAGATATTCCATAAAAAAGAAAAAACCGTTATGGATTGTTAAAGTCATTAGTAACGGCTATAACTGTAAACTAAAGCGTCGGACATGATCCATGAACCATAATGAACATACCTACAAATTTTCAGAAAGATCGGCCAAGTACTTTCTGAGATGTTCCATAAAAAAGAAAAAAACCATTATGGGCCGTTGCAGCTGTTAGTAACGGCTACAACGGTAAACTAAAACGTCGGGCATCATCCGTCGCCCATAATGAACATGCCCACAAATTTTCAGAAAAGATCAGCCAAGTACTTTTTGAAATATTCCATAAAGAAGAAAAAACCGTAATGGGCCGTTATTACCATAGTAACGGCTACAACGGGGTAAACTAAAACATCAGGCATCATCCGTGAATCCATAATGAACATACTGCTAATTTTCACAAAGATCAGCCATGTACTTTCTGAGATATTCCATAAAGAAGAAAAACTGTTACAGCCGTTAGTAACGGCTATAACAGTAAACTAAAACATCAGGTATTATTCATGACCCAAATGAACATATCTACAAATTTTCAGAAAGATCGGCCAAGTACTTTCTGAGATATTCCATAAAAAAGAAAAAACTGTTACAGGCCGTTGCAGCCGTTAGTAATGGCTCTAACGGGGTAAATTAAAACATCTGGCATCATTCATGAACCATAATGAACATACCTGCTACTTTTCACAAAAATCGGCCAAGTACTTTTGGAGATATTCCATAAAAAAGAAAAACCGTTATAGGCCATTACAGCCGTTAGTAACGGCTACAACGGTAAACTAAAAGATTGGACATTATTCGTGACCTATAATGAACATACCTACAAATTTTCAGAAAGATCAGCCAAGTACTGTTTGAGATATTCCATAAAGAAGAAAAACTGTTACAGGCCATTACAGCGTTAGTAACGGCTATAACGGGGTAAACTAAAACACTGGGCATCATCTGTGAACCATAATGAACATACCTGCTAATTTTCACAAAGATTGGCCAGATACTTTCAGAGATATTCCATAAAGAAGAAACCATTACAGGCTGTTACAAACAGCTATAACGGTAAACTAAAATGTCGGGCATCATCCTTGACCCATAATGAACATACCTACAAATTTTCAGAAAGATCTGTCCAGTAGTTTTGTCTGGAGTGAGTGGAACACATTTTGACCATGGACGGACAGACAGACAGACAGCAGATCTTTGTTCCCCCATTCTAAAGTACTCCCTGTTCTATAAGAACTGGGAGTACAAAAAGAGAAAACAATAAAATACAGTAACAACAGAGCAAGGCAATATTCTGTTGCAGCTACCAAAAGAATGAGTGCAACAATCTTCAAAAAAAAAAAAAAGTTCTGGAGTGAAATCGGAAGGAACAACAAATCAGTACAGACGTGAAAACAAAACAAACCCTATGACAAGTGGAAGGGCATTGGGAAGAGTGTAGACCTCTGCCAAACAGATCCTGGATTGGTCTTTGATTCTGATCCACAGCACTAGTCTGCACTAAAATTTAATGGTTTCATCCTCTGTCTGCGTCCCATCCTTCCATGTTTTAAAAAAAAAATTTGACTGGGTAGTTTTTGCATAGTCAAGCTAGACAGGTATCTAGGACAGCGCAGACCTCTGTTACAAAGCATTTTCTTCCAAGTGAGGTAATGGTACACACTTATCAAGTAATTTTGTTTCTTTTGCGCTAGGTAAAAAATATCACTGTGGCTATCACTATCACTAAAAAGTTTAAATATTCCATGAGAATAAACTATGTCACAGTTACATATTCATAAACAAAACCCCTCACATCATTCATGTATGTATTCATCTTTTTGCATTAACCTTGCTTGTGTAAATTTTAGGTCTGTAACAAAATGTGATGGATTCAATCCAGGACACCATCACGTCTTTCAGCAAGTTTGTTTCAAAATACGTTCAGTAGTTTTCATGTTACCTTGCTGACAGATACACAAACGTGCGTTAAAAACATAACCCTCTCTGGTGAAGGCTAACATCAAACCCCAACAACAACAGCTGATTTTGCTTACACACGCAGCCCTAAATAACATAAACCACAAACACCGACGCACACCTTGACAAGCACCTCGAAGGTCATGACACATTCGATTCAAAGATCAATGCAGAAAGAAGAACTATGCCAGACTGACTCTGTTAAATAGTGGGGGTTTAGGCAAATAGTGTTGAGCTTCGTATGTATTGTTACTATCTTTTGAGAGTCCTATAACTCTGAACCAATCGCATCCTGAAATGACTGAAGCACCATGACCTCTTTGCATCTGTAACCAGGAGGAGTCTTGATGATGATTCTTGCTTGCATCCATCTGACTCCAGTTTTGATCCCAGTCTAACAACTGAGAGGAACGGACCATCAGCAATGCTTCAACTCTGCAATGAACCGGACTATCATCTCTGGCTCCTCACTTGCTTCTTCTTTCAATGTGATGATCATTTTTGAAACACAGAGCAGACTGTGCAAAGCAGCACTTGGATAAATGGCACCGATATGTTTCTGTACAAGTTTTACCTTTGTTTAAGTAATACATGTATCTAACATAACTTCCTTCAGAGTGCTGCTAATGTTTTGGAAATCTCAGTCGTTCATGGAACGGTATCAAAGCATCTGCTTTTGTGAAAGAGCAAGCAGCTAATCTTTTGCTGTCACTGAAACCAGAACGGAGTTAACACTTCACCATTTTTCATTCATACTCATTATCTAGCAAGCATATATGCCATTCCAATAATACACCCAGAACTGTCACAAAACACAGAAGGGGAAAAAAAAAATGGTCAGAATCACCAATGTGATTTCCTCACAGCATTGCTCCAGTCCTCAAACTCGCCTAAAGCCTGAAAAGCACTTGCAGGCAAAACATTCAGACCATACAGAATCCGACAACAAAAAGAAATGAAAAAAAAAGTCTGATGAGAGGAAACCAGGAGCAAGATGTGTCATCTGGTGCCAGAGACGCGGCTGCGATCATTCCGTCTTGTCCAGTGCCTTCAGCCTCTCCAGGAGTGGGGGTGGGAGTAGTGCCAGGCGGAGAAGAGCCAGTCGGTGAGGGGGAAGCCCAGGTTGTCGCGGTTCAGCTTGACCAAGGCCGACTTCAGCTTGTCGGCATAGTGCAGGCTCTTGGCAAAGGCGTCCGCTTGGAACTCGAAGCGACGGCTCAGCACAGTCATCATGAACGACAGCAGCTGATAAACAGAGGAACAACAACATGGAGGTGAAGTCATCATGACAGACAACAGCTGGGGAGCAAAGGAACAACATGGAGGTGAAGTCATCATGACAGACAACATGGGGAACAAAGGAAGTCAACATGATGACAGAAGTCATCATGACAGACAACAGCTGGGGAACAAAGGAACAACATGAAGAGAAGTCATCATGACAAACAACAGCTGGGGAACAAAGGAACAACAACATGGAGGTGAAGTCATCATGACAGACAAAGGAACAGCAACATGATGAACAACAGAACACAACAACATGGAGGTGAAGTCATCATGAACACAACAGCTGAGGAACAATGGGAACAACAACATGGAGGTGAAGTCATCATGACAGACAACAGGAACAGGGAACAAACATGGAAGTCATCATGACAACAATAGCTGAAGGAACAACAAACATGAAGGTGAAGTCATCATGACAGACAACATCTGAGGAACATGGGAAACAACAACAACATGGAGGTGAAGTCATCATGACAGACAACAGCTGAAGGAGGAACAACAACGTGGAGGTGAAGTAATGACAGACAACATGGAGGGAACAACATGGAGGTGAAGTCATCATGACAGACAACAGCTGAGGAACAAAGGAAAAACAACATGGAGGTGAAGTCATCATGACAGACAACAGCTGAGGAACAGATGAACAACAACATGGAGGTGAAGTCATTATGACGACAACAGCTGAGGAACAATGGAACAAACATGGAAGAGAAGTCATGGACACAGAGGAGCAACAACATGGGAGGTGAAGTCATCATGACAGACAACAGCTGAGGAACAATGGAACAACAGGAAAGTGAAGTCATCATGACAGACAACAGCTGGGGAACAAAGGAACAACAATATGGAGGTTAAGTCATCATGAAGGACAGCAGCTGAGGAACGATGGCACAATAACATGGAGGTGAAGTCATCATGACAGACAACAGCTGAGGAACAATCAGACCTGCCAACCCCCTAAGAGACCAATGAGTAAGAATTGAAGCTCTGTGAGGCAGAAATGTGTAATTTCAGAGAGCTAAGAGTAATCAAGCGCCACACTTACTTTTTTCAAACAAACACGATGCGATGAAATTGTTCGCACAATTTATGTGAACTTAACTTTTCTTTCAAATAACCTTTTCTTTTAAGTGTCACAAGAAATCTTTACAAATTATGAAAATGTAGAATACACTGGAAATATACATGCGAACATATGCAATGATACCTTTGTTCTTGCCAGTGATCACATGATTTGTATTATCACAAACCAAGGACAGGCAGTTCTGCCATGGCACATCAAGGCTTGATAGTAGGCCAGAAACAACCTCAAAAATGTTCTCCCCTGTTGCCGACTGTGCATGTGGAGCTGGCTATCTGCTCAGTGGCGATTTTGTAAGTCTCGCACCACCCCAGCCAGGAAAGAATCCCCCCCCCCCCCCCCCCCCCCCTCCACCAGTCCCCAACACAAACGGTCCATTCTGCAGTCTGCAGTCCCCCCATGGCAAGGGTCCTCACAATGTGTGTTGTCTTTGTTCGACCGCTCTTGAACTGTTTGGCGATCCCCGAATCTAAGAACGCTTCTTTAAAAAGCTGGGATGCATGGTCGGCTGCGCTAAGAGCGATGATGTACTCGACAAAAAATCCGGCCACCAATGCTTCAGCCCGAATTACCCTTTCCTCATTTCTACAGTCTGAAAAAAAAAAAACTGTGTGA
Organism: Conus betulinus; assembly: GCA_016801955.1. Classification (NCBI taxonomy): domain Eukaryota; kingdom Metazoa; phylum Mollusca; class Gastropoda; order Neogastropoda; family Conidae; genus Conus; species Conus betulinus. Next base: position 236,873 of record JADBJO010002014.1, on the reverse strand, counting down.
TGCTGGAAGAATTTGGCACGTTAGAGGAATCGATGTGCTTGCGTGACTCAAGGTGACGCTTCACATCCACCATAGGAAATTGTGAAGTCGGACTCGCAAGTGGTACACCGTGCACAATTTACACCTTTAGCCGAAGGTCGTATGCACGGGATTTTTTTCCGAGTATTCTTTTCGGGATTTATGATCAAGTTTTTTTTTTTTTTTCGCATCTTTTCCAGAACTTTCTGCTCCACGTTTCGACATTTTCGTAACTTCAAACTTCAAAAGGACGCCAACTTCGCTGAATGGTAAAGATGGTGCAACGAACTGTGCGCATGACCGGAAACGCTTCTTGAAGATTACTGGTTATACGCACAGCGCCGTGCGTGTTTGTACATAAGCCGATTTTTTCGTCCGTTTTTTTTTTTTTTTTTTTTTTTCAATTCAATGTGTAATATTTTGCCTAAATGCGTAAGGGCGTAAGATTCATCACTTGGGCGTAATAAATTACGCGAAATGCGTAATGGTTGGCAGGTCTGAACAATGGAACCACAACATGGAGGTGAAGTCATCATGATAGACAACAGCTGAGGAACAGAGGAACAACAACATGGAGGTGAAGTCATCATGACAGACAAACAGCTGAGGAACAATGGAACAACAACATGGAGGTGAAGTCATCATGACAGACAACAGCTGAGGAACAATGGAACAACAACATGGAGTTGAAGTCATCATGAAAGACAACAGAAGCTGCGGAACAGAGGAACAACAACGTGGACGTGGAGTCATCATGACAGACAACAGCTGAGGAACAAAGGAACAACAACATGGAGGTGAAGTCATCATGAAAGACAACAGCCGAGGAACATGGGAACAACAACATGGAGGTGACGTCATCATGACAGACAACAGCTGAAGAACATGGGAACAACAACATGGAGGTGAAGTCATCATGACAGACAATAGCTGAGGAACAATGGAACAACAACATGGAGGTGAAGTCATCATGACAGACAACAGCTGAGGAACAATGGAACAACAACATGGAGGTGAAGTCATCATGACAGACAACAGCTGAGGACAATGGAACAACAACATGGAGTGAAGTCATCATGACAGACAACAGCTGAGGAACGATAACAACAACATGGAGGTGAAGTCATCATGACAGACAACAGCTGAGGAACATGGGAACAACATGGAGGTGAATTCATCATGACAGACAACAGCTGAGGAACATGGGAACAACATGGAGGTGAAGTCATCATGACAGACAACAGCAGGGGAACAATGGAACAACAACATGGAGGTGAAGTCATCATGACAGACAACAGCTGAGGAACATGGAACAACAACATGGAGGTGAAGTCATCATGACAGACAACAGCTGAGGAACAATGGAAAAACAACATGGAGGTGAAGTCATCATGACAGACAACAGCTGAGGAACAATGGAAAACAACATGGAGGTGAAGTCATCATGACAGACAACAGCTGAGGAACAATGGAAAAAACAACATGGAGGTGAAGTCATCATGACAGACAACAGCTGAGGAACAATGGAAAAACAAACATGGAGGTGAAGTCATCATGACAGACAACAGCTGAGGAACAATGGAAAAAACAACATGGAGGTGAAGTCATCATGACAGACAACAGCTGAGGAACAATGGAAAAACAACATGGAGGTGAAGTCATCATGACAGACAACAGCTGAGGAACAATGGAAAAACAACATGGAGGTGAAGTCATCATGACAGACAACAGCTGAGGAACAATGGAAAAACAACATGGAGGTGAAGTCATCATGACAGACAACAGCTGAGGAACAATGGAAAAACAACATGGAGGTGAAGTCATCATGACAGACAACAGCTGAGGAACAATGGAACAACAACATGGAGGTGAAGTCATCATGACAGACAACAGCTGAGGAACAATGGAACAACAACATGAAGGTGAAGTCATCATGACAGACAACATGCTGTGAAGGAACAATGGAACAACAACATGGAGGTGAAGTCATCATGACAGACAACAGCTGAGGACAATGGAACAACAACATGGAGGTTAAGTCCAGCTAAGTGCTAGAGGACAGGACAAAGAATGATTACAGCTGGGCGGTTTACCCCAAGTATCCTCCTCTGAAAATTGCATGCTCTGAGTGTGAATAATCTGAACCAAAAACCTGAGTAAAAACACAGCCCAAAGGACGTGTAAGCATGGGAGGTGGGGGTGGGTGGGGAACTTTTGATCTTTAAAAATGTTTGTGAAACAGGCCACGCTAAAACACCCGATACATAAATGTGCATACCACATGGGCATCTTTACTCAAATGAGAAGCACAGGTTACGTATGTGTCAAACACATGAGCCATATATTTTGCTGACATCAGCAACATTTTCCTTGACACGTTGCCCACATTTACAAAGTTGTAACATTAGGGTCAGTGCAATTACAGAAGCTGTAGTTTTACCAAGGACAGACAGCAGCAGTGCTGGCATGAATTTAACGGAAATGGCAAATTCATTGGAAATATAAATCATGAGGAAGTCACAGGTGCGTTTCATGATGACTTTCACACTAATTTTTAAAATACTTATTGTATTTGAATATACACACTGAAAGACGACTGATTGGGACCTTTTCATGTCTCAATTGCCCATCAAAGACTTGTATAAACACACTGAAAAAGGTCAGATAATGTTAAGCCAATCATAAAAAACAGAAATTGTCAGAATGTCTGTTGTTCATTTTCATTATAAACAACAATCAATTTTTTTTCAAGTTCTGCTCACAGACTGAAGTGGTGCTGAATGTTTCTCTGAAAGATTTGCATTTACTCAAGAACACACATATTATAGTTACCTAATTGTATAGAGCAAAAAACATTTAACAGAAACTGACTTTTTGTGGAGCAATGGTCTTTATCCAGAACATGACTGTTGGATTACCTCATTGTAAGGAACTAACATTTTTGCTATGGAACATCATATTATGTTCTCCTCATAACACAGCAAAGGCAATAACAAAGGGACATCACTGTTTTGGTTATCACAGTTGAACAATTCATGCCCTTCCCCCCCCCCCCCCCTTTTTTTTTTTTGCTGTCGCAACCTCTGCGCCACCTCAGAGGTAGTGTACACACGCCGCTCATTTTGACACCCCGTCCACAGCCACAGTCCAATCAGCCCCCTGCTGCAGCCCCGGCACCGGCATTCCACAGGGAGCAGTCAATATCAAGTCGTCAAGAGGCAACCCACTGGAGAACACACTGCACTGCTGCCAAGTCACTTCGGTGTGTTCAGTGGCACCTGTTCTGATCTAACCTACGCAGGACACCACCTACTGAGCCCCCTACTGACGACAATAATTGCTTAGTCGCGGAGCCGGCGTGAGTGAGCTCTCCCTCCGGAGGGCGCCACCACGTCCGTCCAACGAAAGCCCCCATGGATTCACCGATACCGGTGACCCCAACGGAACCAAACCAAGGCCACAGACATGGAGAGGATATCGAAACTGAGGTCACCATGAGAGCAGAACATGAAGGGCCACAGAATCTGATACCTTTTTTGTAATGCTGATCAATGAGAATGAGGATGATTAGGATGATGCTACGGATTTCCATTTCGGTCTGAGACTACATGACAGGGCTGTGTACTCTATGCTTCCTTTCATAATATATCCCAGCGCGTCAACCAGGCCTGAGAGATACAGGCACCTGCAGTGTTGGTCAGAAAATTGGAGCAACACTCTCAGAAATGCATCCATTAAGTGGATGAAACTCGACTGTGTGTGGTCCCAGTCTTCCAAACTGAGCCCATAGCAAACTCAACTCTGGGTAGGAGCCGGTCGGGGCAGAAAAAACCCACATGACTCTGATGGGATTTGAACCCACGACCTCCCATTCGGGAGTCCGTGACGCTAACCACTTCACCATGGCGGCTGGTCCTCTTCCCCCTTTTTTGTCCTCGATTTTTCAGGCCTGTAGTTGTCATTACTGTTCCTATGTCTTGGCATGTTGCTGAAGAACAAGACACAGCCAGACGTGATTTAATGCGCAAGAATTAGTACAGGTATCATTCTTCAGCAAAAGCACACCACTAAACTCTGAAAGTGCAATTACACGCTCATGAACTCATCTCGAGATTTTTTTCCCAACCTTCCTTTTTCCTGTACGTACTGCTTGCATTTTCACTCAGGTGTACAACAGCTGCAGAAAATGTATGGGAACACAGGACTGCTTATTTCACAGTTTTTAACAAAGACATTCACCGAGTGAGCTACTTCTTGCTTACCTCATTGTAGGGAGCAAAGACAAACTGGAAAATGATGAGCAGACCGATCAGCGTGGGTTGTTGGGAGTAGAAGCCAAAGGCTTCACAGCACTGTCTGGTTCAGAAGTAAGGCGAACACCAGGAAACACAGGAACGTGTTCACCTGCAAGTCAAGTCAGGGATGCAATAAACAGAAAGGAAATTAAAAACACAAAGAATTGAAAAAAAAAGTTTGCATGGTAAGGTATTTACAAATTAATAACATACCCCCCCCCCCCAAAGCCAAACAATAACGAAATCAAGTGAACAATTACAAATGCATGGCAAACGTATGTGTAATGTATTGCACACATATAAAATCCTTCAGTAACATTTGGAAGAGAAGGTCAGCCTGGTTATGGTATGGATGACATGATACACATTGTATGCATGCAATAAAATTGAGAGAAAGAACTGACTGACTGACAGTGGAAACAACTGAATGAAATGCTGGCAGGCAGCTCTGCAGTCAACTCTGCCCAGGTAGGCAGCCCATTGTGTAAGTGACAGTGTGGATTGTAAAAGCATTTAGAGCATGGTCTTTAGCCAAGGACAGGTGTTACATTAGTTCTCTTAATAATAACAATAACCTTTCAGTGAACCTTCTGCCTCGTGTAACTAGTCCACCATTACCAGGTAACCACCTTTCTGCCCTTACTGCCTACAGAGGTGACCCTCTAGTTCTCTTACAGATCATTTGGAAAGCTTTAAGCATTAACCCTCTTCAGTATGCACTTATCTGAGCTTAGTTACACCGAAAACCATCAGCATGATAGGTAACTCCATAATTTGAACATGGTTACCCAATCAAAAAAAGAATTTAAAAGAGAGGAAAAGAAAGAATGAAATGAAAATAATTTTAAAAATTCCTACGAATACATGTTGCTATATCGTAAGTTTGAAGAATGTCACATGAGCCATTTACTCGTGGGGAAAAAAAAAAAAAACCTTCTTCTTCAAAACTTTCTTCCGAATCATTGCTCAACATACCTGGAACCTCATCCCAGTCGAAATCTAGGTCACTCTAAGCTTCATTACCCAGCACTTTCACTAAGTTTTATGCGGTAAATTCTACAAATCACAGTATCTCCATCACTAAAACTCATTATAGAACGGCAGAAATCAAGGTTAGCCATGGTGAAAAACAGCATTTCGACTTAAAAAAAATTCGTAACTCGAGAACCACGGCTCGCATTTTTTTGCAGACGGTAGAAAATGGCTACAGGAAGAAGGAAATCATGTTCTCGCGAGACTTCCTTTTCTACGAGAAACAAGGCGGTGCCCATTGTTGCCACGTGTTTTACCGGGCGCTGGCAGGTGCTCAGCGTTTTGGCTGTGTGATTTCCGGTTGGGTGCTAGCGGGCGCCCGATTGTCAAGAGAGTTAAATTCTGCCATGTAATTATCTTACACATCATTTAGAAAGCTTTAAGCATTAAATTCTGCCATCTGAGGTCAAACGATGCAGGAGTACTCATCTTTTGCACTGGGCTTTGCTTCAGTTTTTCTGAGCTCATATTGAATGTACCTTTGGACGGCAATCAAAGGCAACTGCCCTGTCACATTGCATGTACCTTTGGACGGCAATCATAGGCAACTGCCCTGTCACATTGAATGTACCTTGGATGGCAATCATAGGCAACTGCCCTGTCATATTGAATGTACCTTTGGATGGCAATCATAGGCAACTGCCCTGTCACATTGCATGTACCTTTGGATGGCAATCATAGGCAACTACCCTGTCATACTGAATGTACCTTTGGACAGCAATCAAGGCAACTGCCCTGTCACATTATGTACCTTTGGACAGCAATCATAGGCAACTGCCCTGTCACATTGAATGTACCTTTGGACGGCAATCAAAGGCAACTACCCTGTCATACTGAATGTACCTTTGGACGGCAATCAAAGGCAACTGCCCTGTCATACTGAATGTACCTTTGGATGGCAATCATAGGCAACTGCCCTGTCACATTGAATGTACCTTTGGACAGCAATCATAGGCAACTGCCCTGTCATACTGAATGTACCTTTGGACGGCAATCAAAGGCAACTACCCATTGAACATGACTGCTGGCCCAGGCACCACTGAACTGATAACAATGACTAAAACCTTTGCAAGTGAATCTGAACACATCTGAAACTTCATTAGCAGTGTGACAGATGATCAAGAAGTGGAATTTTGGCATCAAGATTACTTAAGGATTCCTGATTTTCCAGAAACAGATAGGTGACCATGAATTTTTAAAGATCACTGTTAACCATCAGCACACACACACAGACATGGACACAACAAGCTTCATCCATCATTAAATTTTGCTATTTAGATCTAAATTCTTTGTTCTCTTAGGGTCAGAGGGGATGGGCATGGGGTGAGGGCAGAAATTTCAAAAGTTCAGTTCAACTTCATTTAGAAAATACAGGAATGTCATGTTGAAAACACCCACCGTATTGAAGGTTAATGTTTATAACATGGACTTGCGCGCACACACACACACACACACTCTCTCTCTGAAATGCATGTAGGTCAAGGTCTCAAAAGCCCAAAACGTAGCATTCTGACACTTTAAGTGTGGCATGATAGTGATCCAAGAACATGGAAATCTTGCTAGTTATTACTAACTATTGATTTAACCTACAAAAAAATCAAAATAGCAGACACCGAAATTATTCAAAGGCAACAAGGTCACGGTTATAGCGACTTTCATTGCACTTTTCATCCTCTCCTTATTGAACTTGACCAAATTTTGAAAAATAAGTTTACACAAAAAGATCCATATTATTTCAGTTCTGTTTAGGCTGCAGTTAAGTCCATAAAACATGTTTTAGAATTTTTCTAATGTGCTTATTTGATGAAGCATTTCATCACAAAGCATAGCCGAGTTGACCACTGACAAAAGTACAGCACTTGGCAACTCTGAGCAAACAATGTGCCCATGCTCCACTGGACATACATAAATCCACTGACCTGAGATATGATGAGGTTCTTGAGGGTGTGGCTGAGGTACCAGTGACCCAGTTCATGGCCCAGGACAGCCAGGATTTCAGCGTTGTTGCAGCCAATCTTCTTGTGCTGCTGCTTCTTCTTCTCCTCCCCTTCTTCGTCAGAGGCCGGCTTCTCTCCTGTCTGAGGGCAACACAAGAGGAATAACATGCAACACTAAACAAAACCCAAATCCTAACCCCCCCCCCCCCCCACTTCCAGATGCACACACATATTGAAGCTCAATCTCATGAATTTTTAAGAAAACATTTCAGCTTCTAAGGAAAAACACTTGGCACTTGAAAACATGTACATGTACGTAATGAGAAAAAAAAAAAAAAAAAGGAATAAATAGTTAAAAAGTTGAATGTTCTCTTCCGGATCTGACGAGTCAGAACAATCCCTCGGCTCAATATTGCTCAGACTGACAAAAGGGTCTAAAGTAATGTGGTGTGCGATTATGAATACATAAGCAGGTTTACAATGTTTAAAATCTTATCCACCTTTGTTGTGGAAGTCGTTTTGGGGTTGCTTTAAAAGTCTGTGCACATAGATTTGTTCTTATAAAGTGTTTGTCACACCCAGTCATTTTCAGCTTTACTACACAAACAATCACAAAACATGTGTGGGGAAATGGGGGACAGGAGACAAGCGACGACAAAAGGAAGGTGGGAATGGCATCATGGGAAGCTGAACCAGAAAGCAGTAATCAGTATGCGTGTGTGTCTGTGTGCACATGCGCGTAAGCTCAAGTCCACATGTACATGCATGCTTATTTCTGTGGTGTGCATACGACTGTGAATAAACCTATGAATTACTTGCCAGCCCTTGATTGGCATTTTTCACTTACACACAACTTTACAGTCTTGTTAGTGATGGGACTGATTACAACCGGGACCTCTCCCAATACCATCACCCACCAAAGAAAGCACTGATCATAACCAGGACTTCTTCCAACACCACTGCCCACCAAAGAAAGCACTGATCATAACCCGGACTTCTCCCAACACCACCACCCCATCAAAGAAAGCACTGATCATAACCCGGACTTCTCCCAACACCACCGCCCATCAAAGAAAGCACTGATCATAACCAGGACTTCTCCCAACACCACCGCCCATCAAAGAAAGCACTGATCATAACCAGGACTTCTCCCAACACCACCGCCCATCAAAGAAAGCACTGATCATAACCAGGACTTCTCCCAACACCACCGCCCATCAAAGAAAGCACTGATCATAACCAGGACTTCTCCCACACCACCGCCAAGTAACTGGACTTCTCCCAACACCACCGCCCATCAAAGAAAGCACTGATCATAACCGGGACTTCTACCAACACCACCGTCCAAGTAACTGGGACTTCTCCAACCAACACCACCGCCCATCAAAGAAAGCACTGATCATAACTGGGACTTCTACCAACACCACCGCCCACCAAAGAAAGCACTGATCATAACTGAGACTTCTACCAACACCACTGCCCATCAAAGAAAGCATAGATCATAACCGGGACTTCTACCAACACCACCGCCCAAGTAACCGGGACTTCTACCAACACCACCGCCCATCAAAGAAAGCACTGATCGTAACTGGGACTTCTCCCAACACCACCGCCCAAGTAATTGGGACTTCTACCAACACCACTGCCCATCAAAGAAAATATTGGTCATAACCGGGACTTCTCCCAACACCACCGCCCACCAAAGAAAGCACTGATCATAACCGGGACTTCTCCCAACACCACCGCCCACCAAAGAAAGCATTGGTCATAACTGGGACTTCCACCAACACCACCGCCCACCAAAGAAAGCACTGATCATAACCCGGACTTCTCCCAACACCACCGCCCATCAAAGAAAGCACTGATCATAACCAGGACTTCTCCCAACACCACCGCCCATCAAAGAAAGCATTGATCATAACCCGGGCTTCTCCCAACACACCCGCCCATCAAAGAAAGCATTGATCATAACCAGGACTTCTCCCAACACCACCACCGCCCATCAAAGAAAGCATGATCATAACCAGGACTTCTCCCAACACCACCGCCCATCAAAGAAAGCATTGATCATAACCCGGGCTTCTCCCAACAACACCGCCCATCAAAGAAAGCATTGATCATAACCCGGGTTTCTCCCACACCACCGCCCATCAAAGGAAGCACTGATTGTAACTGGGACTTCTCCCAACACCACCGCCCATCAAAGAAAGCACTGATCGTAACCGGACTTCCACAATCATGTCTGCCCATCACCTAAAGTTCAAGCTGAGCCCTCTGTCTCTGATCTGACCTCTGTTTTGTCTTCTGCTCCTTCCTCCTTCTTCTCCTCCATGCCCTTGTCCTCCTCCTCCCCTGAAGCATTCCTCTTTCCACCCTCCTCCTGTTCCTCTGCGGCCTTGTCCTCTCCGCCCTCTGCGGCCTTTTTGTCCCCCTCCTCCGCCACCTTCTTGTCCACCTCTTTGTTCTGGGGGCGTAGTCCTCCAGCAGAGTGTCGAACAACACGATGCGCGCTTGTTCTTGAAGAATCCGTAGAAGTAGGCGTTGCTGTGCGAGGAGCGTTTGGAACCTGTCACAAAGCACACCACACTTTTTTGCTTCATCTCTTGTCTGCAAGCTAACATCAAACTGTCTACAAACTTCTATTATTCATTGTAGCACTCACTGTGAGCCAAAAATGGGGCAATGGTGAATTGAATCAGACTTACTATGGCAGCAACTTCGGCAAAAAAACTGCGATTGGAAATGGTGCAATGGAAAAAGTCAACATTTCCCATAGAACCCTGGTGGAAATAAATGTTATGTTGAATTGAGAGGTGCAGAATAGGGTGGATCGCAAGTGAAGTGAAGCACTCCTGTGGGGCAGAATAGGGTGGATCACAAGTGAAGTGAAGCACTCCTGTGGGGCAGAATAGGGTGGATCACAAGTGAAGCATTGCTGTGGGGGCAGAATAGGGTGGATCACAAGTGAAGCATTGCTGTGGGGCAGAATAGGGTGGATCACAAGTGAAGCATTGCTGTGGGGCAGAATAGGGTGGATCACAAGTGAAGTGAAGCACTCCTGTGGGGCAGAATAGGGTGGATCACAAGTGAAGCATTGCTGTGGGCAGAATAGGGTGGATCACAAGTGAAGTGAAGCACTCCTGTGGGGCAGAATAGGGTGGATCGCAAGTGAAGTGAAGCACTCCTGTGGGTCAGAATAGGGTGGATCACAAGTGAAGCACTGCTGTGGGGCAGAATAGGGTGGATCACACAAAGTGAAGCACTGCCGTGGGGCAGAATAGGGTGGATCACAAGTGAAGTGAAGCATTGCTGTGGGGCAGAATAGGGTGGATCACAAGTGAAGTGAAGCATTGCTGTGGGGCAGAATAGGGTGGATCACAAGTGAAGTGAAGCATTGCTGTGGGGCAGAATAGGGTGGATCACAAGTGAAGCATTGCTGTGGGGCAGAATAGGGTGGATCACAAGTGAAGCACTGCTGTGGGGGCAGAATAGGGTGGATCACAAGTGAAGTGAAGCACTGCTGTGGGGGCAGAATAGGGTGGATCACAAGTGAAGCATTGCCGTGGGGCAGAATAGAGAGTGGATCACAAGTGAAGTGAAGCATTGCTGTGGGGCAGAATAGGGCAGATCACAAGTGAAGTGAAACACTGCTGTGGGGCAGAATAGGGCGGATCACAAGTGAAGTGAAGCATTGCTGTGGGGCAGAATAGGGCGGATCGCAAGTGAAATGAAGCACTGCTGTGTGGGCAGAATAGGGCGGATTGCAAGTGAAGCATTGCTGTGGGGCAGAATATGGCGGATCGCAAGTGAAATGAAGCACTGCTGTGGGGCAGAATAGGGCGGATCGCAAGTGAAGCATTGCCGTGGGGCAGAATATGGCGGATCGCAAGTGAAGTGAAGCACTGCTGTGGGGCAGAATAGGGCGGATCGCAAGTGAAGCATTGCCCGTGGGGCAGAATAGGGTGGATCGCAAGTGAAGTGAAGCATTGCTGTGGGGCAGAATAGGGCGGATCACAAGTGAAGTGAAGCACTGCTGTGGGGCAGAATAGGGCGGATCGTAAGTGAAGTGAAGCACTGCTGTGAGGCAGAATAGGGTGGATCACAAGTGAAGTGAAGCATTGCTGTGGGGCAGAATAGGGTGGATCACAAGTGAAGCATTGCTGTGGGGCAGAATAGGGTGGATCACAAGTGAAGTGAAGCATTGCCGTGGGCAGAATAGGGTGGATCACAAGTGAAGTGAAGCATTGCCGTGGGGCAGAATAGGGTGGATCACAAGTGAAGTGAAGCATTGCCGTGGGGCAGAATAGGGTGGATCACAAGTGAAGTGAAGCATTGCTGTGGGGCAGAATAGGGTGGATCACAAGTGAAGTGAAGCACTGCTGTGGGGCAGAATAGGGTGGATCACAAGTGAAGCACTCCTGTGGGGCAGAATAGGGTGGATCACAAGTGAAGTGAAGCACTCCTGTGGGGCAGAATAGGGTGGATCACAAGTGAAGTGAAGCATTGCCGTGGGGCAGAATAGGGTGGATCACAAGTGAAGTGAAGCACTGCTGTGGGCAGAATAGGGTGGGGTGGATCACAAGTGAAGCACTCCTGTGGGGCAGAATAGGGTGGATCACAAGTGAAGTGAAGCATTGCCGTGGGGCAGAATAGGGTGGATCACAAGTGAAGTGAAGCACTCCTGTGGGGCAGAATAGGGTGGATCACAAGTGAAGCACTCCTGTGGGGCAGAATAGGGTGGATCACAAGTGAAGCACTCCTGTGGGGCAGAATAGGGTGGATCACAAGTGAAGTGAAGCATTGACGTGGGGCAGAGTAGGGTGGATCACAAGTGAAGTGAAGCACTGCTGTGGGGGGCAGAATAGGGTGGATCACAAGTGAAGTGAAGCACTGCTGTGGGGCAGAATAGGGTGGATCACAAGTGAAGTGAAGCATGACGTGGGGCAGAGTAGGGTGGATCACAAGTGAAGTGAAGCACTCCTGTGGGGCAGAATAGGGTGGATCACAAGTGAAGTGAAGCATTGCCGTGGGGCAGAGTAGGGTGGATCACAAGTGAAGTGAAGCACTGCTGTGGGGCAGAATAGGGTGGATCACAAGTGAAGCACTCCTGTGGGGCAGAATAGGGTGGATCACAAGTGAAGTGAAGCACTCCTGTGGGGCAGAATAGGGTGGATCACAAGTGAAGTGAAGCATTGCTGTGGGGCAGAATAGGGTGGATCACAAGTGAAGTGAAGCACTGCTGTGGGGCAGAATAGGACAGATCACAAGTGAAGCATTGCTGTGGGGCAGAATAGGGTGGATCACAAGTGAAGTGAAGCACTCCTGTGGGGCAGAATAGGGTGGATCGCAAGTGAAGTGAAGCACTCCTGTGGGTCAGAATAGGGTGGATCACAAGTGAAGCACTGCTGTGGGGGCAGAATAGGGTGGATCACAAGTGAAGCACTGCCGTGGGGCAGAATAGGGTGGATCACAAGTGAAGTGAAGCATTGCTGTGGGGCAGAATAGGGTGGATCACAAGTGAAGTGAAGCATTGCTGTGGGGCAGAATAGGGTGGATCACAAGTGAAGTGAAGCATTGCTGTGGGGCAGAATAGGGTGGATCACAAGTGAAGCATTGCTGTGGGGCAGAATAGGGTGGATCACAAGTGAAGCACTGCTGTGGGGGCAGAATAGGGTGGATCACAAGTGAAGTGAAGCACTGCTGTGGGGGGCAGAATAGGGGTGGATCACAAGTGAAGCATTGCCGTGGGGCAGAATAGAGTGGATCACAAGTGAAGTGAAGCATTGCTGTGGGGCAGAATAGGGCAGATCACAAGTGAAGTGAAACACTGCTGTGGGGCAGAATAGGGCGGATCACAAGTGAAGTGAAGCATTGCTGTGGGGCAGAATAGGGCGGATCGCAAGTGAAATGAAGCACTGCTGTGGGGCAGAATAGGGCGGATTGCAAGTGAAGCATTGCTGTGGGGCAGAATATGGCGGATCGCAAGTGAAATGAAGCACTGCTGTGGGGCAGAATAGGGCGGATCGCAAGTGAAGCATTGCCGTGGGGCAGAATATGGCGATCGCAAGTGAAGTGAAGCACTGCTGTGGGCAGAATAGGGCGGATCGCAAGTGAAGCATTGCCGTGGGGCAGAATAGGGTGGATCGCAAGTGAAGTGAAGCATTGCTGTGGGGCAGAATAGGGCGGATCACAAGTGAAGTGAAAGCACTGCTGTGGGGCAGAATAGGGCGGATCGTAAGTGAAGTGAAGCACTGCTGTGAGGCAGAATAGGGTGGATCACAAGTGAAGTGAAGCATTGCTGTGGGGCAGAATAGGGTGGATCACAAGTGAAGCATTGCTGTGGGGCAGAATAGGGTGGATCACAAGTGAAGTGAAGCATTGCCGTGGGGCAGAATAGGGTGGATCACAAGTGAAGTGAAGCATTGCCGTGGGGCAGAATAGGGTGGATCACAAGTGAAGTGAAGCATTGCCGTGGGGCAGAATAGGGTGGATCACAAGTGAAGTGAAGCATTGCTGTGGGGCAGAATAGGGTGGATCACAAGTGAAGTGAAGCACTGCTGTGGGGCAGAATAGGGTGGATCACAAGTGAAGCACTCCTGTGGGGCAGAATAGGGTGGATCACAAGTGAAGTGAAGCACTCCTGTGGGGCAGAATAGGGTGGATCACAAGTGAAGTGAAGCATTGCCGTGGGGCAGAATAGGGTGGATCACAAGTGAAGTGAAGCACTGCTGTGGGGCAGAATAGGGTGGATCACAAGTGAAGCACTGCTGTGGGGCAGAATAGGGTGGATCACAAGTGAAGTGAAGCATTGCCGTGGGGCAGAATAGGGTGGATCACAAGTGAAGTGAAGCACTCCTGTGGGGCAGAATAGGGTGGATCACAAGTGAAGCACTCTCCTGGGGGGCAGAATAGGGTGGATCACAAGTGAAGCACTCCTGTGGGGCAGAATAGGGTGGATCACAAGTGAAGTGAAGCATTGACGTGGGGCAGAGTAGGGTGGATCACAAGTGAAGTGAAGCACTGCTGTGGGGCAGAATAGGGTGGATCACAAGTGAAGTGAAGCACTGCTGTGGGGCAGAATAGGGTGGATCACAAGTGAAGTGAAGCATTGACGTGGGGCAGAGTAGGGTGGATCACAAGTGAAGTGAAGCACTCCTGTGGGGCAGAATAGGGTGGATCACAAGTGAAGTGAAGCATTGCTGTGGGGCAGAATAGGGTGGATCACAAGTGAAGTGAAGCACTGCTGTGGGGCAGAATAGGGTGGATCACAAGTGAAGCACTGCTGTGGGGCAGAATAGGGTGGATCACAAGTGAAGTGAAGCACTGCTGTGGGGCAGAATAGGGTGGATCACAAGTGAAGTGAAGCATGCTGTGGGGCAGAATAGGGTGGATCACAAGTGAAGTGAAGCACTGCTGTGGGGCAGAATAGGGCAGATCACAAGTGAAGCACTGCTGTGGGGCAGAATAGGGTGGATCACAAGTGAAGTGAAGCACTCCTGTGGGGCAGAATAGGGTGGATCACAAGTGAAGCATTGCCGTGGGGCAGAATAGGGTGGATCACAAGTGAAGCATTGCTGTGGGGCAGAATAGGGTGGATCACAAGTGAAGTGAAGCATTGCCATGGGGCAGAATAGGGTGGATCACAAGTGAAGTGAAGCATTGCCGTGGGCAGAATAGGGTGGATCACAAGTGAAGTGAAGCATTGCTGTGGGGCAGAATAGGGTGGATCACAAGTGAAGTGAAGCATTGCCGTGGGGCAGAATAGGTGGGATCAGCAGTCACAAGGTTGTGACACATCTGTGTGGGGCACACTAGGGAAACCTGACAAACCATACCCTGAAGACTGTTCATGGTGGACTGCAGAATAGGGCTGGATCACAAGTTACCCTGGATGGGGCTGTGTATGGAGATGCCGGAGGGAGCAGCAAGTGGGACAGTCAGGCTACTGACAGGAGCCAGATGACACAACAGTGAAGGAAACGTCCCCATGGGGCAGAATAGGGTGGACCTCAACCCGTGAAGGAGCAGTGGGGACAGTCAGGTTACTGACAGGAATCAGAGGACACAACAACAAAAGGGAAACGTCCCCAAGATAACATGGAATCAACCCCCCCACCTTAACCCGGGGGAGCAGTGGGACAGTCAGGCTACTGACAGGAGCCAGATCACAACAACAAAAGGGAAACGTCCCCATGATAACATCAACCCCCCACCTTAACCCGGAAGGAGCAGCTGGGGGCACAGTCAGGTTACTGACAGGAGCCAGATGACACAACAACAAAAGGGAAACGTCCCCAAGATAACATCAACCCCCCACCTTAACCGGAAGGAGCAGTGGGACAGTCAGGTTACTGACAGGAATCAGAGGACACAACAACAAAAGGGAAACGTCCCAAGAAACATCAACCCCCCCACCTGCTCCCGGAAGGAGCAGTGGGACAGTCAGGCTACTGACAGGAACCAGATGACACAACAACAAAAGGGAAACATCCCCAAGATAACATCAACCCCCCCACCTTAACCCGGAAGGAGCAGTGGGACAGTCAGGCTACTGACAGGAATCAGAGGACACAACAACAAAAGGGAAACGTCCCCAAGATAACATCAACCCCCCACCTTAACCCCCTCCCCCCCACACCTTCCACCACAGACAGTTTGGTCAGGGAGTTTCCCTCCCTCCCCAAGATAATGCCAATCCCCCACCTTCCACAACAAAACAATTTGGTCAGGGGGAAGTCGATGCTGGCTGCCAGCTTCTCGATGTGTGTGCGCAGCTCCCCCTCTGGCAATGGCGTGAACTTATCAAACAACGGAGCAATGTAGTCTGCATAGACCGTGACCAGCACCTGCAACACAGCAAACCTATCAGTACACAAAGAACCTTCAAACATTTGACCAGCACCTGCAACACAGCAAGCCTATCAGTACACAAAGAACCTTCAAACATTTGACCAGCACCTGCAACACAGCAAACCTATCAGTACACAAAGAACCTTCAAACATTTGACCAGCACTTGCAACACAGCAAACCTATCGGTACACAAAGAACCTTCAAACATTTGACCAGCACCTGCAAGACAAACAATGTAGATCAGCACAAAGACACCTTCAAGTTGACCAGCACCTGCAACACAGCAAACCTATCAGTACACAAAGAACCTTCAAACATTTGACCACACCTGCAAACAGCAAACCTATCAGTACACAAAGACACCTTCAAACATTTGACCAGCACCTGCAACACAACAAACATATTAGTACACAAAGACCCCTTCAAACATTTGACCAGCACCTGCAACACAGCAGACCTATCAGTACACAAAGACACCTTCAAACATTTGACCAGCACCTGCAAAACAGCAAACTTATTAGTACACAAAGACACCTTCAAACATTTGACGTACCTGCAACACAACAAACATATTAGTACACAAAGAACCTTCAAACATTTGACCAGCACCTGCAACACAACAAACATATTAGTACACAAAGACACCTTCAAACATTTGACGGACTCAAAATACCATATGACATTCCAGATTTATCAATGTATAAAATCCATTACTCAACCACTTTTTTCTTGATCTGTTGCCTCACTCCCGAGACAGAAATGCATTCAGACCTACACGTTCAGACCAAGGAAGCTACAGAACTTATGGCTAATTGAGAATGCTGCGAGCATCACGGCTTCAAAATGAAGGTAAAATGATATCACAAGTTGTATACATACATACTTAAACATAATAATTGAAAAAACACTAGCTTTTATACATTTGTGGTTGCACATGCACATTATTCATGATTGTAACATGCTGGTTTTTAACAGATTTCAATATTCAACATTACGCAGCTAAAAGTTTAAAGATACCTCTTTTACTGTATGCCTCTCCGCACACAAACTCTTTGGCAGTTTCAGAATCACCCCATGCCTGCCACTGTAACACATCCTATCCCTTGCTCCCCTTCTTCCCCAACTCTCTCTCTCCCCTTGCCGACTGGCTGCATGTTGCTGAGGGTCCACTGACCAAGGACACGACCAGGGTGAAGAGCCAGGCGTAGATGAAGAAGTAGTAGTCACCGCCGGCCTTGATGATGAAGAGCAGGGTGGAGGTGATGGGGATCAGCAGTGCCCAGGAACAGGGCCAGCTTCTTCAGCTGGTCCTTCACATAGAACCCGGCAGTCTGCAGGACAGAAACAAACCACAATGCAGGCTCTCCTTGGGTGGGCGGCCTCGTGATGACCAGGTATGCATTTCTTGCTGTGGGCTGCAGGCATTAAGCTGTTACAAGACAACCTTGTCAATGGCTGTATATGAGAGAATCAGGATGAGCAACCTATGAGTAATTCCACTGAAATTCTTCTTCTTCTTCCTAAAAAAACTGGTTCACTCGAAAATGAGTAGGTCACCAGTGCACATGCTAAAAAAAAAGAAAGTGCGACTCAGCCTGTTGGCCCCTGGAGCAAAATTTGGCAACAAGGGGTCACACATGATATTTAAAAAGTTAAAAGCAATGGCCAGGTTAAGACCTAGGTAACCATAAAATATCTGGGGAAGTTAAAACAGAAAAATCAGTCAAGATGCAGATCTCAAGATAAGATAAGATAAGATAATGAATCTTTCACTGTAAAATCTCAGATCCGATGAAAAATGTTAACCTCTTTCAAGAACTCAAAGATCGCGTCAGGCGGAACATCTCTGAACAAGGTTTTCATGGACTCTGCTGTAAAATGTTTGTGTCTCACATCGTGCAAATCCCAACACTCTAAAAGAATATGTTTCATTGTGAGTGGCACATGACACGGAATGCACCAAGGAGCTTCTTCACTCTTTAAAAGGTAGGAATGGGTAAAATACGAATGGCCGGTGTGCAGCCGGCACAGAACTGTTTCTTCTTCTTTACGACCCCAGACGAAGACGGGAGAAACTCCTTTAGGTTTGGACGGATCTGAAAGAGTTTGTTATCCGTCTGTGTATTCCAATCCTCCTGCCAGAGGTCTTTTACATAATCGTTAATTTTGGGTTTCAAATCTGAGCAGGGGATAGGTGTGTTTGACAGTTTCTCTCGTACGGCATTCTTGGCCAAACGATCCACCATTTCGTTCCCTCCGATGCCGACATGACCAGGAACCCAAGCCAGAAGAATGTTGTAACCCTCCGCTGTCAACTTGGTAAAAAGTTCAAAAAAAGTGTAAAAGTTCGGGGTGCTGAAGATTGCGGCCAGCTATGGCCTCCAAAGCCGACAGTGAATCCGACAAAACCAGAAAGTCCCTCTTCGTAGATTGGGAGATTATCCGTAGTGCCAGAACCAGAGCTGTAACTTCAGCAGAGTAAGCAGAAGCGTCTGAAGGAATATGTTCTAACAGTATTTGAGAAGGAGCACCAGAGCAGTAGGCTGCACAGGCCACTCCATCTTCAGACTTGGAACCGTCAGTGAAAATTTTCTGATAGGATGAGAATTTCGAACAGAGGTCAGCATACAAAGCCTTGTATGCTAGAGAGCTAGTGGACTCTTTGCGAAAAGCTGCAAGATCAAAACGAATCTCTGGTGTGAAAAAGTCCCACGGAGGTTGATCCGGAAACTTGGAAAAATCGGACACAACTCCTAGGTCTAGACCTGCATTCCGTGCGTGAGGCTGCATACGAAGACCAAACGGCGGAATACAGTTAGGGTTGTTGTCAAATTTGCTTTGAAACTGAGGGTCAAAGACACAGTCATAGGCAGGGTTTTCAGGTTCGGAGAACAGTCTGACGTAGTAATTCAAAGACAGTTTCAGCCTGCGGTTGGACAGTGAAGGTTCACCTGCCTCTGCGTACAGGCTGTACACAGGGGTGGTGCGGAATGCTCCAAGACAGAGACGAAGCCCTTGATGGTGGATAGGGTCCAAGAGTTTTTAGATACGACGGTCTGGCAGAGCCGTACACAGCACAACCATAGTCCAGTTTGGAACGGACCAAGGCTCTGTAGAGGTGCAGCAAAGTTTTCTTATCAGCGCCCCAGTCAGTGTGTGTGTACGACCCGCAGAATATTCAGAGCTTTCTGGCAAGAGGTTTTGAGGTGTTTAATATGGCTGAGAAAGTTGAGTTTTTGGTCGAAAATAACTCCAAGGAATTTGGCCTCTGTGACAGCTGGAATGGGAGATTTCCCTATTTTGATTTCAGGATCTGGAAAAAACTGACGAAAATTATGGAAGTGAATGCACTGTGTCTTCGTAGGAGAGAAAGTAAAGCCATTTTCATCCGCCCATTGATGAATTTTATCCACACAAAGCTGGAGCCTGCGCTGGACACTCGGGTACAGGCTTCCAGTTGCATAGACAGCAAAATCATCCACAAACAATGAGCAGTCTGAACCCTGCTGAACTGACTTGACAATGTTGTTAATCTTGATGCTGAATAGGGCCGGAGACAGTATGCTCCCCCTTGTGGAACACCCAACTCCTGCTCATGAACATCAGAGAGAGTGGTGCCAACCCGGACCTGAAACTGTCGGTCTGCCAAAAAATTTTGTATGAAAGTGGAAGATGACCCCGAAAACCAAGATCATGGAGATCATGAAGAATTCCAGCTTTCCAGGTGGTATCGTAGGCTTTCTCCCAAGTCGAAGAATATAGCCACTGCGTGGTGTTTGTTCAGAAAGGCGTTCCGAAGCGTAGATTCCAGACGAATCAAATGGTCCACTGTAGTATGATGTTTTTACGGAAACCACACTGTTCTTTCGCCAAAAGGCCGTCGGTTTCAAGTTTTTCCACATGAGTCTAGCGTTGACCATTTTCTCCATCAGTTTACAGACACAGCTGGTCAAAGCTATTGGACGGTAGTTTGACGGGTTGGAGAGATCTTTTCCAGGTTTAGGAATAGGATGATGAGGGCTTTTTTCGCCAAGATGGTGGGAAGAATCCAGTAGTCCATACATGGTTGTATACATGTAGCAGGATGTGCAGACCTTTTTGCGGAAGATGTTTCAGAAGTTTATAATGGATTTCATCTATACCCGGAGAGGAATCGTTGCAAGAAAGTAAGGCGGATTTCAATTCATTTAAAGTGAAAGGAAGATTGTAGTCTTCCACGTTGTCTGACGAAAAGTTGCAGGGTGATTTTTCTTTAAGGGCTTTGTTTTTGACAAAACTGGCTGACTTGTTAGAAGAGGAGGAATTCTTTTCAATGGTTGAAGCAAGCAGATTAGCAACTGCTTTTTTCTCTGTTATTAAAGAATCAGAAAACTTGAGGTGGTTCACAGTGGGGCAGGTGTTCTTCCCTTTGATTTTCTTGATGATTTTCCACACTTTTTTCTTCGAAGTTTTGGATGTGAGACTTGAGCAAAACTGTCTCCAAGATAATCGCTTACTGGTCTTATATATGTGTTTCGATTTGGCCCTCAGTTTCTGATGCGCTCGGACGTTGGGCATCGAGGGTCTGCAAGAAACCCTACGTTGAGCTCTTTTACGGGTTTTTGTTAATTTCTTTGCACTCAGAATTGAACCAAGAACTTTTGGCATTACGGGCTTCTTGGAAGATGTCTGGATGGTTGACTTTGCGCAATTCAATTCAGTATGAATCTCTGAAAGACTTCCTGCCGGATCGTCACTATGCAGGATCTTGTCCTCTTCCAGATCCATAAGAAACTTAGTGGCAAAGAGGTCCCAATCTGCTTTGTTGAAATTGAGGCGTTCTGGCAAAGACTCGCTCTCTGCATTTGTACACCGAAGCAACACAGGAAAGTGGTCACTACCATGCAGGTCCTCATCAACCTCCCAAACAAAATCCAAAAACAAAGATGGATCACAGACAGAAAGATCCAGACAAGATGTGGTGCCATTAGCGGAGTGAAAGTAAGTTGGTGATTTCCTGTTCAAGACACACAGATCAAGCCGAAAACAAACTTCCTTCCTCTAAAAGCAGACCCCGTGGTGAAGATCTCTCACTTCCCCATAGAGGAGAGTGGCCGTTCAGATCACCCAACAGCAGGAAGGGTCGAGGAAGCTGCTCCAAGAGTGAAAATGAGGTCCTGTTTGGTGACGCAGATGTTTGGAGATAAGTACAAACTACAGACAGTAACTGTTTTGTGGAGAGTAACCCGAGCTGCCACTGCCTGAAGCGGAGTCTGCAGAGCAACTGGGCTGTACAGAACAGAGTTGTGAATGAACAAGGCAACTCCACCAGAAGCACCATGTTCAACAGACTGTGCAGGTAGATTTAAAAAACTGTAGCCAGAAAGTGAAAAATTTTTTGTCAGACTTGAGAAGAGTTTCTTGGAGGGCAATTAGCATCGGCCTGGCCTCACGGCACAACAGCTGCAATTCTTCATAATTGGAAGACAGTCCCCTGATATTCCAATGTATGATTGAATCCATTGTGGATGAGTCCATCATAAATGAAATATGGTGAAAGAAAATAAATCTCGTAATTCTTCCTTTTATTCTATATCAACATCATCTGGATCCGAGAGAACTGCAAATCTGTTGAAATTTCTCTCCGCTTTTTTTCTCTCGATCTGATACAATTTTGTTCGGCGTTTTCTTTTTAGGTGGCGACTTGGTCTTTCCTCCAGAACCGCCAGCTCCCTTGTTGACAGCTGTAGGGTGCCCTTTGGAGGATTTTGAGGGGGTGGTCTTGTCTTGTACTTCAACGACTTCCACTCTCTGCCGCTCTGAAGTGCCTGTAGGTCTTTTGCCCCCTGGTGGTCTGGGGGCGGGAGTAGGCTTTGAAGACTGACTCGTATCTGAAGGCGACGACTGCTGGGGTTCATCGCATGCAGTGGTTCTGCCTGAGGCTACAGACTTGGTTTCTGGCTCTCTCTCGGCAAACGAGGACTCCACCGTCTGCACTCCGATGCTGACTGTTGTTGGCTTCTTTACTGCAGCTGCAAACGAGAGCCCAGCAGTTGGTTGACTTTTCATAGCAATCTTTTTTTCGCCTCAAAAAACGGGATTCGCTGTTCAGTCTTTATTCTCTGAATTTCCTTTTCCTTTAACCAGTTTGGACAGGTCTTCGATGATGATGGGTGCTTGCCTCCACAGTTGGCACAGAGTGGTGGACTGTCACACACACCCTGGTGGACTGGCTGGCAGCAGGTACCACACACCTCTTCCTCCGTACATCTATCCCTCACATGGCCGTACCTCTGGCACTTGAAACAGCGCAGAGGTGATGGGATGTACAGTGACACTGAAACTCTCAGGTAGCCCACCGTAATCGACTCCGGGAGAGAAGTAGAGCAGAAGGTCAAGAAAAGGTGTCAGTTGGAATCCTGTCATTGCCTTTACGCACAAGCACACGATGAACGTGGGTCACTCCTTGAGATGCCAGCTCTGACTTGATTTCAGCCTCCGACACTCCTCTCAGATCTCTGCACCGGATTACTCCTTTCGAAGAGTTCAGAGATTTGTGTGGAGACACTTTGATCGGTCGATCCACTAACGTTGTTGATTTTAACAGCAGCATCTCGGAGTGCAGCTTGGATGAGCACTCAATCAGAAGTGACCCATTCCTCAGTCTCTTGACGCTCTTTGGCTTCCCGCTGAGGCCATTGATTCCCTTCGCAATCGCAAAAGGACTCAGGCCTGACAGAGGTCTATCTTCATCTGCTCCCTCCACAATCAGCCAGCTGGGCCAGAAGCCTGAAAGGACTCTCGTCTCATGTTCCGAATCCGTGTCCTCTGTTTTTCTGAATCCTGCCTGTGTCTTTTTTTTTGTTTTTGGTGCCATGGTGTATTCATTAGAATTCATCTCTTTTTGATTCCCACCCGCCATCGAGTCCCAACAAGGGGGATGCCCATTTTATACGGAATTCCAGTATATCTGGGCACCAGGACTTCAAAGGAGATATACACAGGCCTGAAAGCATCCCTGCCACAGAAGCTCCCAAACCCGTTTGACCCGAGCCGCCGCCTTCTAGCCTGAGCTAGGGCATGCACGCGACCAGCCGCTTGATCGAAGTGGGCCACTTCGACCACCTGTCTAGGGGAAGTCCAGGCCAAAGAGGTGTGTTGACTTGATGCACCGCAGTCACATCAGCGGTCTCAACAACCCAGGATCCTATTCTCCCCCCCATCACAGGACGCACCGCACGGCAAACACGGTGGGCCTCAAGAAGACCACAGAGAAAAGAGGAGTGTTGGAAAGAAGACTTGAAGGGGAGACGAAGATAGAAAAGACCCAAATAAGAAAGGCAGAAAACAAGAAAAGGAGAAAGGCGGGTTACTATTAGTCAGGGTCCTCACCCTTAGCCTGTCTGACATGGGAAGCCCTACCAGGGACATCAACTCCTTACCACGTTGCGCTTAGGCCAGACAGCATCTTCGACTTTTCAGGCCTAGAAGCATTTGAAAAAAAAAACTAGCCTATCTTCAAATATTGATGCCCTTGTAGAACTACGATAGAATGAATGTAAATGGCTGTCAATATCTGATGCAGGCAAAAGATTGACCGCCATTCCTGGTGCTACTTTTATTCAATATTAGTTGTTCCATTGGGTCATCAATTAGTTTAGCTCTGCCTCTGAAGAAGGTATTAAGTTTAATAAAAGCTCTTCTCTCTTCTAAAGGGTTCCATTCTGATTTCCGCATGTTCTTCCTAGTATTCCCTTTCTCTCTGATATGGTTCCCTGTTACAAACCATGCTGCTCTCTTCTGCATCGTTTTGAGGTTATCATGTCCTTTAGACTGTAAGGATCCCAGACTGAGCAACCATATTCCAGCACTGGTCTAACCAGTGTTTTATAGCAGTCGTCCTTATCCTTTTGGGGGCAGTCATTGATATTCCTGTATAAGAAAGCTAAGATGTTGTTTGCGTTCTTACATACTAAATTGTAATGTTCTTTCCATTTGAGACGACAATCTATAATCATGCCTAAATATTTTTGCAGCATTGGTTTCTTTAAGAATAGTATTGTGAATAGAATATTCTGATCTGGTTGGTGAGCATTTATTACATAACCGCAACACTTGGCACTTCTGGGGATGAAATTCCATTTTCCAAGTTCTTCTTTGTTTAGATCTTCTTGTAGAATGCATGTATCATTCTTGCTTCAGATTGTTCTATATACTAAGCTGTCATCTGCAAACAGCCTTATAGTAGTTCCAGGAGAGAGATTTCAACTTATGTCATTTATATAAATTAAAAAAAAAACATGGGCCCCTTAACAGTTCCCTGTGGTTCACCTGACAAGACTGGTTTACATGGAACATGTGATGCATCCCTCCTCCCCTCACAAAAGAAAGAAAGAAAAGAGAGAAAAAACAACAATAACAAAAAAAACAACAACAACAACAACAAAGAACAAGGTAGCCACCAACTGCCAGTATGTAGTCAGCATCATGGATTCACAACTGGGAGGTTGTGGATTCAATTCCCATCAGAGCCATTTATTATGATCTATTTTTGTATTTTTCTTCCCCAACTGGCTCCGACCCAGAGCCGAGTTTGCTGTAGGCTCAATTGTGAAAACTAGGACCACACAGTCCGGTTTTGTCCACTTAATGGGTGATTCTCTGACAGTGTTGCTCATATTTCCTGACCAACACTGCAGGTGTCTGCATCTCTCTGGCCTGGTTGAGGCTGGGAAACGTTAGGAAAGTAAGCATAGAATACAGGCCACTCATGCAGTCTCAGACCTGAATGGAAATCTATGGCATCATCTTCACTGATCAGCATTTAAAAAAAAACACACAAAGAGAGAAAAAGGAAAACACCAACCCAAAATAAAAGAGGACCATTCTCCTGCCTTCCAACCCCTCAAAATCAACCTAACCCTTCTCTTCTGTATCTTTTAAAACCTCCCCCAAACTCACACATGGGATGCCAACCATGATATTAAAACAATGAACATTCCATGTCAACATGGACTCAATAGAACTGGAAAGCACCTTCTCTCCCTAACAATCAGACTACTGGATTTTAAAATGTCAAAAAAGAAATGATTTTCTTTAATTTTTTTTTTTTTTTGTGTCCCAGCCCCTGCGCCACCTCAGAGGCAGTGCACCCACGCCGCTCATTCTGAACCCTGTCCACAGCCCCAGCCCGGTCGGCCCCGCCACAGCCCCAGCACCAGCAATCCACAGGGAGCAGTTAATGTCAAGTCGTCAAGAGAGGCAACCCACCGGAGGACACACTGCACTGCTGCCGAGTCACTTCGGTGGTGTTCAGTGGTGCCTGTTCTGAGCTAACATACGCAGGACACCACCTACTAAGCTCCTAGCTGACAACAATAACTGCTTAGTCGCGGAGCCGGTGTGAGTGAGCTCTCCCTACGGAGGCGCCACGTCCGTCCATCCAACGATGGCCCCCCATGGACTCGCCGATACCCGTTGACCCTGACGGAACCAAACCAAGGCCACGGACGTGGAGAGGACATCGAAATTGAGGTCACCATGAGAGCAGAGCATGAAGGGCCACAGAACCTGAGACATTTTTCTTTATGCTGATCGATGGGAATGAGGATGATTAAGATGATGCTACGGATTTCCATTTCGGTCTGAGACTACATGACAGGGCTGTACCCTACGCTTCCTTTCATAATATATCCCGGCGTCAACCAGGCCTGAGAGATATACAGGCACCTGCAGTGTTGGTCAGGAAATTTGGAGCAACACTCTCAGAAACGCATCCATTAAGTGGATGAAACTCGACTGTGTGGTCCCAGTCTTCCCAACTGAGTCTGAAGCAAACTCAATTCTGGGTAGGAGCCGGTCGGGGCAGAAAAACCCACTTGACTCTGATGGATTCGAACCCACGACCTCCCAGCCGGGAGTCCTTGATGCTAACCACTTCGCCACGGCGGCTGGTAAGAAATGATTTTCTTGTACTTTACCAGAGATGCCAACTGGCCGGACTGGAACGGAGCAGCTCCTGCATATGGCAGTTGCTCCGAACCTTGTTTTTGAACCGTGACGCTCTGATTATCCCAGATGGGGGGGGGGGGGGGTTGAAAAATAAAAGAAAACCTCTTGCCTTGGTTTGGTATAGAGAAATTGTGCACCTTCATCATCATGGTCATAAACTGTGTGGTTTGAAGCAAAGGCTTGATGGTGATTACACAAAAAGTTACTTCCATACTTTTTGATTGGCTGACTTCCGCTTCCATTTCTGCATTGTGAGCCCACTGACGCTGCGAAAAAGCCTACTTTCTGAATCGTGCTTTCAACTGCAAGTCTACAGTCAGCAAAAAAAAAAAAAGACAAAAAAAAGACAAAATCATTCATGAAAATGCTACCCAGAATATTTCAACAGGTTCACAGTGTTCACTCAATCCTGGTGGAGCGATTGGCATGAATTCTGCATCCTGTGCTAAGGTGATATGCAGATTCCTAAACAAGGAAAGAATGACCATGAAGTGACAAACACTGTGTGAAAACAGCAAAGCACAAGACATATCGTTATGCAGTTTCTACTGGGATCACACTTCTGCGCATTCTTGTGCTCGGAGAAAGAACTATGATTCTTGTATCATTTGGGCAAAGGCAATTTTCAGGATTGCACCCTTCAGAACAGAACATCTGGTTGTGACAGTGACAGACAATGAAGCTGCTATAATCTGGACTGTGCAGCATCTGCTCAAGTACTATAGTAGCCCCACTGTCATTCTTATGATGAGTAAAGACTTGTTGGTGATATATACACACACACACACATAGGCATGAACACACACAGAGGCACAAACAAATACACACACATGCACATCTATATATCTACTCACACACACAAGGTGTGAACACACATAACTATGCACTGTTTACTGGAGTTGTGCTAAAGTCCCTTGTATTTGATAGCCACCCAGTTGTAACTAACACGGAGTGATGATCTCTCAAATGGACAGTGTGAGAGAGAGAAGGAGAGAGAGAGAGGTGGTGGTGAGGTGGTGTGTGTTGGTATATTGTTGGGGGGTGGGTGATGGGTGATGAATAAATCACAGCAGGATGGTGTTTTAGACGTGACATCACTTGGCGATGACATGGCTGTTATGACACTACTTTCCTTTGGATGACACTATTTTCCTATCCACACTGTTCCCATGAAGTCATTCCACTTGTGATGTAACCTCTACAGTCTGTTGTCCTTCAAAAAGAGCAGATGCTTGAAGTATTGGAATACATTTTTTTCTTCTTTTTTTTTTTTTTATCTTGCTTCAATTTATTTCAATTCTCTCTGTTTGTGTGAGTGTGTGTGTGTGTGTGTGTGTGTGTGTGTGTGTGTGTGTGTGTGTGTGTGTGTGTGTGTGTGTGTGTGTGTGTGTGTGTGTGTGTGTGTGTGTGTGTGTGTGTGTGTGTGTGTGTGTGTGTGTGTGTGTGTGTGTGTGTGTGTGTAAGTTTGTTGGTTTTCTGATTACTGAGTGAATAAGCACAGTAACAGATATACTGCTGAATACTATGTTGTCAACTTGTGTGACTGCCAGCAATTCATTCATTATGCGCACACGCATTCACACACACACACACACACACACACACACACGCACACTCACACACACACACACACACACAGTGGAAGAGGAAATTAAGACAGAAAAAATATGTTACAAATAAATTAACGATCAGTAGAAATCTAAGCCATTTTCTGTTGACAAGTTTTCATGCTAAAAGCTTTTTCATGGTGGCTGTTTTGGAGGCTGGCATATCTGTTTTACAATGTATTCAAATGAGCTATAGATGAAGGTGAAAATTTCATAACATAAATAACACAAGCCAAAACAAAACTCATGATATATGTAAAAACGGAAACAGTCTGAAAAATTCATGATAACCCCCTCCCCACCATGGTCTCATGTCTCTCCCCAACTTGATCAAATGTACTGTAAGAAAATGTTGCCAGTAATCTGAACCGTTTTCATACATGCATATACAGAGTCATTTACACATATGACCTGTGTATGTAGAATAAGCAGTGCACTGTTTAAGTTTACGTGTAGCATGTTCAAGGCTCTTTTCACAAAACAAATACCAAACAGGGTTGGGTGCATGAGAAAATAAAACAGGATAAATGACACATATAAAAAAGAAAAGAACCCCCTAACAAAACAAAGACCCCAAACCATCACTCACAACAACTAAAGAATGGCTGGCACCACTAAAGTTTCATGTCAAGCTCTTTCTTCACCAAACTAATCACTACAAAGCCTCTCTACTTTCCAGCTGTACCATTTTGTTGAAGCCATGTCTCTCTTCAATGACGAAGGTCCTGTAGATGGTGAAGGGCTGAGAGGTGATGGTGGCAAACAGGAAGCCCAGCACCAGGAACACCATGGACTGCAGATCTGCAACACACCCACACCATTCAGCCACTGAACTCTCCCAGGGTCCCCTGGCAAACAATCATCACACCCACACCATTCAGCCACCGACCTCCCCCAGGGTCCCTTGGCAAACAATCAACACACAACACACCATTCAGCCACTGAACTCTCCCAGGGTCCCTTGGTAAACAATCAACACACCCACACCATTCAGCGACTGAACTCTCCCAGGGTCCCTTGGCAAACAATCATCACACCCACACCATTCAGCCACTGACCTCCCCCAGGGTCCCTTGGTAAACAATCATCACACACCACACCACATTCAGCCACTGAACTCTCCCCAGGGTCCCTTGGCAAACAATCATCACACCACACCATTCAGCCACTGACCTCCCCCCAGGGTCCCTTGACAAACAATCATCACACCCACACCATTCAGCCACTGACCTCCCCCAGGGTCCCTTGGCAAACAATCATCACACCCCCACCATGATGAACTCCTCAGCCACTGACAAACAATCATCCCCCAGGGTCCCTTGGCAAACAATCATCACACCATGCATGTCTCACTAAAACAATACACAAAGTTCAAAACTTTAACCCTTTCACTGCTGAGAGCTGTACTTTAGCTGAACAATGCAAACTGCAATGCCGGTGTCTTGTTGCTGACCAACCAATAAAGAATAAATACATGTCCCTGTGACAGGCTGGCTTGGCAGCTGCACTGAAAGACACTCTCTCAGTCTCTGCTGATGAGCAGGTGTGCCAGCTGCAGTCAAGGGTAACATTTTCTTTGCAATTTTTTTTTTTTTTTCCTTTTTTTTTTTTTTTTTTTTTTTTTGGCAGAGGGGGTTGAGACTGCGGAGATATTAATTTTTAGGACTGCATTGTGAAAAAGCAAAAAATTACTCTAATTCTCAGGGCATGCTTCCATCCCCTGAAATACATCTTTGGGCAGAGGGGGTTTGAGACTGGGGGAGATTAATTGTAGGACTTTCATTGTGAAAAAGCAAAAAAATTACTCAAATTCTCAGGGCATGCTTCCATCCCCTGAAATACATCTTAAAATTATGTTCCAAATGGTGCAGTTTGAGACAAATGTGAGCACGTTTACTGGAAAAGGATGATAAGGGAGAGAGCAAAATCTTTACTTTACCAACCGTCTTTTGTGCTTGTCTCAATGACTGGTACCCTACCAACACAAAAACCATTCTTTTCATCGGGCGCTACATAGTAGGTAAAGAAAAAAAAAAGGGGGGTTGCTTAAAACAAGACTTTTCTCGGCCTTGCAGCACCAAGTGTCCTTTATTCTTGCAGCTTGCGTGGATCTCTTTCACTTCAGCAGCGTCCTGCTAAAGCACCATGTCAGAGCTTCATGTTATTTTACCTTCAACCATGCAAAACATGTCGTCTGAGAGAGTCCTGGTATTGTCATACAGACACCGACAGTAGCTATTGATTCCCTGTCAGCCCTGCCCCAAGTAGCATAATCTATTCAGAATGTCTATCGAACGCAATTCCAAGATAACAAAAAAAATTGCGTAAGCATGTCTCCAGTTCATAAGAAATCTTTAAAAAAAAAAAAAAAAAAAAAAAAAAAAAAAAAAAAAGAAAAAAGAATTAGACAAACAGCAGAAACGAACCAGAACATAAAACATCTAGATGCATGTCACAGTGCAGAGATCCATTTACACCCCTATGTTTACACTGCAAGCGGAAAAGGGGTGCATCAGAGAGAGACAACTTCAATGACAAATTTCCTTGTTTCAACTTAAGGTTCTTGGTGTATGAGAAGTCTCTACTGATTGTGCTTAGCTGAATGCTGTCACTGACAAGACCAACACCAAGAAATCAGACAGAACTGTGAACTGCCATCATCATAAAAAAGCTTCTTAATACACACGTTGCTGGGCTTTTTTGTCTGATATTTTCATTACAGCAACTTTAAACTCGGCAAGCACATCACAAACCAGCTGCAGTTTTACAGAACTGTACAAAGCAATCTTGCATTCCTGGTCCACCCACAGGCCAAAACAAAGGGTCCCATTCAGCAACTGTCACTTGCTTTGCAATGTGTTCAATAACACTGGAAATCCTACCTCATACTCTGGTCCAAACCCATAGTGGCCAAGCAGTCTCCCGGATAATGCCCAGATGTACGGAAGCCCACCAAAAATGAGAATCAACTGAAATGTAAAAATCCACTGATTAATGATTCAAGGATATCGTATCATTAACTATCACAATAACTTAATTCTGAAACACAGATTACTTAAAAACAAAAGTCATAAACCAACTTTCAGACATTCTGATTTCATAAGCTTATAATGTCATGGTATACAATAACTGGCTAACACTGACAATAAAATGAACAATGAAAAGCTTCAAAGCTGTCAACCAGCATACCTGCGCCGGAAAATCAATATTTCCGACCAAAACATACCTATACAGGAAAACAGATATTTTAGACCCAAACATGTCTTTATTGTCATTTGTATACAAGGAAAACCAGTTTGCAAGGATTAACAACAATTCTGATATGAACTGCCACACTCAAAATTTGAGAAATGGAGACACATAACGGTGACAGTGTATCCACCCTAACTTGCATCTGTGTCTGAGAAGGGGAGAGAAAGACTGTGGAGGCAGCAGTTTGATCATGAGGCACAGGCTGGATGACACAGCCTATATCCCTCAAATGTATGAACATGTTATTATGGCGACCGTTAGGACCACATCACCCAATCCCTCTCTCCTCCTGCTGGCTTCTCCACTGAGGACATAACACATTACACTTAACACATAACAATAACATAACAATTCTTCGGCACCTGTGTCCTTGGCCAACATGTACCTGGACCAGTTCCCACACTCATCCCTGTGGTTAGGAGCATCTTGTACCCCGATATCCAAACCAGAGTTGAACTGCTCTGCACTCCTGGGTTGGGTGCACATTCCTTGATTAAATGGTGCACAGTGCATGGGGTAAAGGCAAACACAGGAGACAAAGACAAAGACATGGGGGGGGGGGGGGGCCAAGACTGATCTTTAAATGGCAGGTGATCACTGAAGTGTTGGCCGTGAACCTGCAAGTTACAAGGGTGTAGCAAAGCCACAGAATAAGGGGAATAATGACAACAACATGCACTGCAGTTGAGACAGAGATGCACAGGAAGAGCATAAACACAGAGATATAACCAGCTGAATGTTTGGCCTGGGAATAAAGAGACCTCCTGTGACCTGCTGGAGATGAAGACGATAAGCATGGGCATCTTACGGAGTCAGCCAGGGAACTTTGGCCTAACAGAGCTCTGAACTTGCTGTGGCTGGCAAGTGTTAGACATGGCACAGCATCTGATG
>JADBJO010002014.1:170000-200000 GCA_016801955.1 Conus betulinus | reverse complement strand
AACTTTGGCTTATGTATAGGCTTGCTTTTGTGTGTGTGTGTGTGTGTGTGTGTGTGTGTGTGTGTGTGTGGTGTGTGTGTGTGTGTGTGTGTGTGTGTGTGTGTGTGTGTGTGTGTGTGTGTGTTGTGTGATGGTATTCCCTTTAAAATCTTCGTTTAAGAACTTAAAAAAAAAAAATTACTGATTGAGGCATATTTTTAAAGATAGCCTCTGTCAAATATGGTGATGGTGGTCATATGTGTCTGTGCGACTATTTGCTTCATGTGTGTGTGTGTGTATGACTGTTGACCTGTTGAATGAAAACATATATCAGTTCCCCTGTCTATTCATGATTTCATGTATGTAACATGCATAACCAGACTGTGAGTGTGTGTGTGTGTGTGTGTGTGTGGTGTGTGTGTGTGTGTGTATGCGTGCTTGACTAGAAATTCAAGAATTCTCTATGTATAGTTTTACTAATTACCCACAGCATATTGTGTTCAATGATCAGTCGCTATCATGTTTTGCAGTCAGTAAAATCGGGTCAATCCTGACGAATCAGAACAACTTATGATGTGATTCATTACAACTCCAATCAGCACAAGGTGACACAAAACTAGCAGACTTCAGAACTTGCAGAGAATGGCATCCTGGGATGGAGGGTCGTCATCTCAGAATGACGGTGAGGAGAAAAGACAGCTTCATGAAACCCCTCCTCGTCGCAGATGCTCCTGACTCTCTCGCCCCCCCAGTGAGATCTGTCCCGACTCGGAAGAGAACGTGAAGGAGCAGACTGATGACGTGTTCCGGAACTTTGTGTATCAGCGGTACAGGAACGACAACATTCAGCAGAGTTATGACAACACTCCTGTGGACCCAGAGCTTGTTAGCTTGCCTAGGAGACCTGAAAGGTGGGCACTGTGACACAGGAGTGAGTGAGACTGTGTGTGTGTGTGTGTGTGTGTGTGTGTGTGTGTGTGTGTGTGTGTGTGTGTGTGTGTGTGTGTGTGTGTGTGTGTGTGTGTGTGTGTGTGTGTGTGTGTGTGTGTGTGTGAGAGCTTTCAGTATCTGATTTGTTTTGTTTAAAAGCAACTGTGCTTCCAGTTCCAGGTTGTAAAGACTTAGGCTACCTCCTTTCCACAGTGTTCTGAGGGTAGAACCATTCCCTTCCCTTGCCACCCATTCCACAGTGTTCTGAGGGTAGAACCATTCTCTTCCCTTGCCACCCATTCCACAGTGTAACCTCTCTTTAGAATCCACCCACCCATTCCACAGTGTAACCATTCCCTTCCCTTGCCACCCATTCCACAGTGTTCTGAGGTAGAAATCATTCCCTTCCCTTGCCACCCATTCCACAGTGTTCTGAGGGTAGAACCATTCTCTTCCCTTGCCACCCACCCATTCCACAGTGTTCTGAGGGTAGAACCATTCCCATCTCTTCCCTTGCCACCCATTCCACAGTGTTCTAAGGGTAGAACCATTCCCTTCCCTTGCCACCCATTCCACAGTGTAACCAACCATTCCCTTCCCTTGCCACCCATTCCACAGTGTTCTGAGGGTAGAACCATTCCCTTCCCTTGCCACCCATTCCACAGTGTTCTGAGGTAGAAACCATTCCCTTCCCTTGCCACCCATTCCACAGTGTTCAGTGTAAACCATTCTCTTCCCTTGCAACCCATTCCACAGTGTTCACAGTGTAACCATTCCTTCCCTTGCCACCCATTCCACAGTGTTCTAGGTAGAACCATTCCCTTCCCTTGCCACCCATTCCACAGTGTTCTGAGGGTAGAACCATTCCCTTCCCTTGCCACCCATTCCACAGTTCTGAGGTAGAACCATTCCCTTCCCTTGCCACCCATTCCACAGTGTAACCATTCCTTGCCCCTTGCCACCCATTCCACAGTGTAACCATTCTCTTCCCTTGCCACCCATTCCACAGTGTTCTGAGGGTAGAACCATTCCCTTCCCTTGCCACCCATTTCCACAGTGTAACCATTCCCTTCCCTTGCCACCCATTCCACAGTGTTCTGAGGTAGAACCATTCCCTTCCCTTGCCACCCATTCCAGTGTTATTCTGAGGTAAAACATTCTCTTCCCTTGCCACCCATTCCACAGTGTTCTGAGGTAGAACCATTCTCTTCCCCTTGCCACCCATTCCACAGTGTTCTGAGGTAGAACCATTCTCTTCCCTTGCCACCCATTCCACAGTGTTCTGAGGTAGAACCATTCTCTTCCCTTGCCACCCATTCCACAGTGTTCTAAGGGTAGAACCATTCTCTTCCCTTGCCACCCATTCCACAGTGTTCTGAGGGTAGAACCATTCTCTTCCCTTGCCACCCATCCGGAATAGTTTCTGAAAGATTGTGCAAAGCAGAACCAAACACTACTCAAGGCAAATGTTGTTAAGTTGGTGGTAGGGTATAGGAGGAGAGGGTTCCCTTTTACCACTATCTGCAATACTCTGATGACTTTTGTGCTGTAGTACAATGTTATGCTTCCTGTGATTTCAAAATGATCTTTGAAGATAGCAAACTGTGAGCATGAGACTCTTAGTAAAGGAGTTTATCAGTTTTCTCTCTGAGAACCATTCCTGTGTGAGACACCCCATTCCAAGAGGATTTGAGGGTGCAGATAGTTTCGTTCACGTTTGTCACAGCAAACCTGTGCACTCAAGGAGTACCAGCATAGCTAAGGATCAATTCATTTTTTTCCTGGAATCGTTCAAGTGGTCTGTTGCTTCGCAGGGTAAAACCAATCACCTTCTGCTAACTTGATCTACAGTTGTCATTTTGCATGGTTAGCTCTTAAAAAGAAAATGCTGGTAGTTTTTTAAAAAGTTCTCATGCAATGTTTTAGCTTCTCGCGAACCAGTCCCAGAAATTTCCACAGTGTGGCAGAATGGCAGGTCTTTCTATTAGGGACAAATGTCTTCCAGAGTCTGTGTTTCTGCATTGAAACAGGTTAGAACAGAAGCTGAAGGGTTTTTTGTAGGTTTGGTCACTGGATTTGTTTGCAGGTCTCACACTCCTATTATTTACTGATTTGATCTGAGCAGTGCTTGAGGCTGGTTAGAGGCTGTCCTCTACAGGTCCTTCCACAGTAGAGGCTTCTCTACAGGTCTTACCCCATATATGCTTTTCGCTTTCCACTCGAGCACACAAGCATGCTCCTACCAGTTTTGACATACAGGAGAGTGGAGTTTTAGTAAATGTTGCAAGTGGTGGGGGATTTATGGCTGTTGAACAAGTTCAGAAATGGTGCTGTAACTGTTGGCTTTTAGGAAAGTGCTGACTTGCCTGCAATGACATGTGCTTTTTGTGAAGAAACCTGTGTGGAACTGTGGTGTTTTACTGTTTAGGGTGAGCCAGAGATTTCAGTTTCAAAACGGAGTGACTGAGGGCAGAAAATGAAGCAAAATTTAGAAAGAGAGGCAGATATTTTGCTCTTTGCCTGAAGAAGACCACTCAAGAGGTCGAAACGCATTGTGTCTTGTCCCCATACTTTGTTTGTCTATGTCCTTGGCAGTAACTAACCTCCTCTCTTTTCTAAATTTTGAGAGAAAATTTCATTGTTCCTGATTA
Source organism: Conus betulinus (assembly GCA_016801955.1). NCBI lineage: Eukaryota > Metazoa > Mollusca > Gastropoda > Neogastropoda > Conidae > Conus > Conus betulinus. The sequence goes on along the minus strand of JADBJO010002014.1, from coordinate 196,440 downwards.
CTTCTCTGTGACATATATAGTTAAAAAGAATAACTTTTTTTTTTAAAAAGTTGGGTCTACTTTCTTTTTGATGTTTTACTGTGTTTTTATTGATTTGCTTCTGTTACCCACACAAAACATATGCTTGGGAACCTTGATGACTATATGTTTGCACACAAGTGTGTGTATTGTGAACAAAAAGTTTTGCACTTTATAATGTTGGAGAAGAGAAATTTTGAAAGTTTTTTTTCAGTTCAAGGTTTAGAATGCGCAGAAAATGTGGTGGTTTTTTTCACTCTTGGTGCAATATCTGTGATGATTTATGAGTTGTGATTGAAATTTAGTGATTTGTTTTGCAATAAAACAGAATTAAATTTGCCTGCATTGTACTGTTAATTCATGGAAGGATAATCACAAATCACACAAGATTAAATTAATACTTCATAACCAGCCGCCGTGGCAAAGTGGTTAGCATTGCGGACTCCCGTTGGGAGGTCGTGGGTTCGAATCCCATCAGAGTCATGTGGGTTTTTCTGCCCCGACCGGCTCCTACCCAGAGTTGAGTTTTGCTGCGGACTCAGTTGGGAAGACTGGACCACCACACAGTCGAGTTTCATCCACTTAATGGATGCGTTTCTGAGAGTGTTGCTCAAATTTCCTGACCAAACACTGCAGGTGCCTGTATCTCTCGGGCCTGGTTGATGCCAGGATATATTATGAAAGGAAGTGTAGAGTACAGCCCTGTCATGTAGTCTCAGACCGAAATGGAAATCCGTAGCATCATCTTAATCATCCTCATTCTCATCGATCAGCATTAAAAAAAAAAAAAAAAAAATGTCTCAAGTTCTGTGGCCCTTCATGCCCTGCTCTCATGGCACCTCACTTCGATGTCCTCTCCACGTCTGTGGCCTTGAGAAAATTTCCGTTGGGTTCCTAATTGGCGAGCCCATGGGGCTGTCGTTGGGGTGGACTGGTGGTTCCCTCTGGAGGGAGAGCTCACTCACGCCGGCTTCCACGACTAAGCAATTATTGTCGTCAGTAAGGGGCTTAGTAGGTGGTGTCCTGCTGTTGTATGTTAGATCAGAACAGGCGCCACCGAACACCACTGAAGTGACTTGGCAAGAGCAGTGCAGTGTCTCCTCCGGTGGGTTTGCTTGCGCAGAAAATGACATTGACTGCTCTCTGTGTGCAATATTGCCGTGTGCCGAGGCTGCGGCGGGACCGGTGATTTGGCTGTGGCTGTGGACAAGTGTTAAATGAGCGGCGTGGTGCACTGCTCTGAGGTGGCGCAGAGGTTACAGCAAAAAAAAGAGAAAAAAAAAAAAAAGGGTTAACTACTTCATTTGCCTTGATTCTAACAATGCTTGAAGTATGACATTGAAAAATACATTGAAATAATAACTTGGAAGATTCCAGAAATTTTGTTTTCAGCAGGTGGGCAGAACATGGACTTCGATGTTTTGAAACGTTTTTAAATAAGACTTTTTTAATTTCATATTTGGATATATTTCAAATCTTGGTTGTTAATACCACAACTGAAATGTCGGTACACTGTTGACAAATGTCATGAGTTAGACAGCAGAATGTCATTACTTTCAAGATCAGTTTATTTAAATACTTTTCTATTTATGAAAAGAATTGAGTGTGTGTAGCTCTCCTTTTTGTTTTACCTTTTTTTTCACAGTTCTGCAGCAGAGATAGGCAGACAGCTGGCAAGGATTGGTGACGACATCAACGAGAAGTACAAGGACACGTTTGACACCATGATCACCTCCATGAACATCGGTCCTGACGCTGACGCTGCCTACGAAGCATTTGCTGGAATTGCCAGAAAGTGCGTGGCATGATTTTAGAGTTTTTGTAAAAATCAGTGTTTTTGCAGGCATCAGAATTATGGTTGATGAGTGTCACACAGCACGTTGATCAGAAAGTTTGAATGGGAAGAAGCCGTGGCAGGCATGGTGCCTGCTAGTGACCCTCTGTTGCCTGTGCAGGGATTCCATGCTGCAGTGACATGTGACTGGACTCAGTATTCAGCATGATCCATCCAGCACTTGGATTATGCTGTATTAGGCACAAGACTTTTAAGGAAAGCCCGCGCCAGCGATCAAGGGCAGGTCTCCCACATTGCCTGTCCAAGCTGTCACTGCACATTCCATGCACACATCGGCTTGATTTGCCACCTGTGTGTCCACAAGTCATCTCATCCCCCCCACCCCCTGCTCTCCTCAATCCCTAGATTACTGAAGTGGTCCTCGTCAATTTGATGGACGAACAACAACATTAGGCACAAGTATTTCACTGCACTCTCCGTAAGCTTTTGTTCCAAGATGTTCCACATCATGTGCATTTAAAGAGAAAATAAAATAAATAGTTTTTGTTTTGATCGGACCAAGATGCAGATTATGATAAATCTGGGTGTAGATGGGTCTTCATGCTTTGGGAATGGAGCTGTTTTGGATGTTCATCTCAGGTTTTCGTTTGTACGTAGTGATTTTGACTTCAACTGGCTGTGGGGCCATCATGTGGTCTCCATTGTCGGCTGGCCTACAAACAGCATGATTTGATGTAATTTGGTCTGGAAATGTTTCTTTCAGTTTGATATTCGTGAATAGAGTGCATGATGACTTGGTGTGAGAAAAAGTATTCATGCACATGTCCATGGGGAGTATGTGAACTTGTGTGTGATCATGACACTGACAAGGTAAGTCAGTGAGTCTGGTGATTCATTCCATGTAGCTCTATACTTGTACTATTGTTAGCAGACACAGTCATTTGTCTGAAGATCAAATCTTCTTCTTTCTTTTGATTTGGACTTGGTGTGTTGCTGTGTGTTTGGGCAGGATATTTGCTGAAGGAATCAACTGGGGTCGCATTATAACACTGCTATGCTTCGGCTATCGCATTGCTATCCAAGTGATCAGTAAACATCTGGGAAGGTTTTCTGGATTTTTACGGCGGATTGGGCAGTTTTTGCTCCAGTTTCTGGTCACCGAGAGGATCTCCAAGTGGATCGCTGACAATGGTGGATGGGTGAGTGATGGGTCTTTGCCTGTGTCTCTGTTTCTTAAAAAACACATACACACAACACGCGCACGCGCGCGCGCGCGCGCGCGCACACACACACACACACACACACACACACACACACACACACACACACACACACACAATCTTTAACACATTCCATCCCAAGTACCAGTTGCACCACCCTTACTGTCACTGTAGACCTAAGCACAATTCCAGTTTAGTTTATTCTTACTTTGCATGTTTCCTCCCTCCCATGGCTGAACTTTTTACAGAGGGCTACATGGTGGAGATGCTGGCCTTTTTTTTTAAAGCATACATTTAAGAAAATTGGTCATAAAAAAAAGTGAGCAAGTTGGAAGTGTTTTAGTGTCTCGTCGTCATCATACCTGTTTACAAAGCAAGAACAGTATTCAGAGAAGATCAAACAATTTTTATGTAGTTTTTTCTTCCTTTAGTTTGTTTTTAGATACAGTTTTTGTTAAGTAGGTGTGTTTAAAAATTATATGAGTGGCTGCTTTCATATGATGGCTGCTTTCACCACTGGCCCAGGGAACTGGCAGAACATGTGCAGGTGTGGAGTGGAGCTGATTTAGTGAAGTGAAGCTCCTGCAGCTTTCTGAACATGCCACTTAAATTAATACATCACTTTTGAGGGATTACAGGGGGTGCAACTAGGGATTATTGTGTCGAGACATCTAGGCAACACCAACAATTTTCTACAACCTCTGCTGTGAAAAGGTCTTCATTATCAAAGCAATCCCTTTCTGATGATGTAGTGATAGTAATGGGTTCATCATGGACCATGTTCAAAGAGGGGTGCCCTGACCTTCAAGCCAGCGGTTGACACCAGGACGATCGCTACCATACTCAGCCTGGCTGCCGTGTCAGTAGTTGCAGTCATTGCCTGGAACCGCTACTCCCTTTGAGGACATCAGACATAGTCAACTTGCTGACTGGATTAGTGTACAAATATGTGTGTGTGAGTGTGCGCGTGTGTGTGTGTGTGTGTGAGGTAGATGGATGTTCACTATGAAATGTTGAACAATATATAAATATATGTGTGTGAGTGTGCGTTGTGTGTGTGTGTGTGTGTGTGTGTGTGTGTGTGTGTGAGGTAGATGGATGTTCACTATGAAATGTTGAACAATATATAAATATATGTTATGAAAGAGATTAGAAAACATTTTTTTACAGAAGCAAATCAAGTGAGTATTGACCGCCTGTGCCTGTGTTTCTTCCACTGTGATTCGAAAACAAATGAATCAGGAAAGAGTTTGCAATGGCTGAGGAAATCTGTGTATTACATTATCATATTGTTAACAGCAATCAGACATCACTGAATATAATTGAGTGTGTGTGTGTGTGTGTGTGCATGCTTTCAATGGATCATCAGTATTTATCCACTGGATAGTCAGTTGTCATCTTCAAGCCTCATAATCCATTGCTTTATGTTAGTGAATCGATTTAAGAGCCAGGGAGGTACACAAAATGTTTACAAAAGCTAGACAAATACTGTGTTAGCTGTGAAAGAGAATTAGATGAGGAGAGTGTGTGTGTGTGTTTGAATTTATTCCATATGATTCTGTGTTTTGTAAGCAGATTGGTTCTCGTTATCATTTTGAAACATGTCCATGTACAAATGTAATTTATTGTTTGATGTAATGTTTAAAATGTGCATTTAGAAACTAGTGTTGTACGCTTGCTGTAGATTTTGTGATGAGCAAAATCGGAACAACAGTACAAATTGTTGTGTTATGGAATATGGTAGGGAGTTTTTGTGATTTGATGAAGGAAATCTGATTAGTGTTAGGGTGTGATCTGTGTGCCTATAAGGACTCGGATTTGCAGGCTGTTTTTGGTTCCAACAGTGAACTGTTAAATGGAAGGTTTAGGAATATCACAGAACATTTGACAATTTTCTTGGTATGGTAGATGATTTTAGTACCGAATACAAAACATATGCGACCATCCCGTTCTTTGCACTGGAAGTGTTAATCAGACTGATTCATGAAATCCTAATAAAGCAAAAATTGATCAGAAGATAAGTTATTTCCTCATTACAGGGAGTTGTAGCAGGGTGTTTATTAAGTGGTGTTGGCATCAGGCCCAGGAGATAGGGTTCAAGGGGTTGAGGTATTTAGTTAGGGCACATACTGTGGCGTTTTTCTCCATGACGCTCACTGTGAATCACTTGAGACATCACCAGTGTAGTTTTTCCCTGTGGTTAAATCAAGGGCAAAGCTCCAGAGTAATGATGATAATAACAAAGCATTTAAAAAAAAAAAAATTGTCAAAGGTTCCAGGTGCTGACAATCCACACACTTGTGTACACAATGGGCTGCCTACCTGGGTAGTGCCAACTGAAGTGCTGCCTGCTGGTGCTTCATTCAGTCATTTCCCGTGTCATCCAGTCAGTATCGTTCAATATTGTCCACTCAATTTCCTTACTTCCTTCATTCTTTCAATTTCTCGCGCAGGGTGCATGCTATGTATAACGTATCATCCATACCAACGGCCAAACTGGCCTTCTCTTCTGAAAGTTGGTGATGGGATTTTACGTGTGTGCAACATGTTGCATGTGCATTCACATATGGAACATCAGTTTATATCTCAATCGAAGGACCCTTGGGGAAATGGAGTCAGAACCTATGTTAACTCTGAGGGAAAAATCCCCCTGTACCGAAACAGCCCAGAAAGCCATCTATCATATATTCAGGAAGGTTGTGAGACGGGAGTCGTACAGCATTATTTTGATCAACTTGGTTTATGGATGCAAAGACATGGAAAGTATCTGCAGAGTGTGAGGCATATATGCTCAGTGGCTTGCTGACGTCCATGAACATTGCCAAAGTAAAGTAGCACTGTCATTTTGAAAGTTAGAGAACATTTGTGTGTCGGTCCCTTATTTCTTGTCAACAGTAGTAGTACATTCCAGCGAAGACGAATGCTTGTTGCAGTTGGTTCTTTGTGCCCACCGATTCTTTTCAGTGAATTCTTTTTTCTTGTTGGTTTGTGTAATTGGAGAAACTAAGTTTACATTGTAGAACTGCATTCTTGTACTTGTTTTTAAATGTTCACAAACAAATCATGACATAAAGCCTAACTTTCTACAAAAATTAATGAATTGTGAAGTTTGTCAAACACATTCTTGACATAAAGCCTAACTTGCTACAAAATTAATGAATTGCTGTTTGTCAAAACATTCTTGCAGCTTGAGTGTCTTATCCGGTGAGGGTAGTATATGTCTCAACTGAATGCCGCCATAGTTTTAGTTCCCTGAAATTTTCCAGTGATTTGAACCGTTGTACATTGATCTTCCTCATTGACCAGAGAGTTTGTCATGAAGTGTTCCACAATCATATGAATGGTTGTTACTCTGTGTGTGTGTGTGTGTGTGTGTGTGTGTGTGTGTGTGTGTGTGTGTGTGTGTTTCTGAGTCTGCATGTGGGTTTGTAAAACTAAGTTTTAACACTGTGCTCAGTTTAATAGCCTAACCTTGCTCAGAGTAACACATGCAGCATGACAAGCAGGTTTGATTTGTTTTTTTGTTTGATTTGACATTGAAACAATGTTTATTTGAATGATGTCTTTTCCTCGGAATGTGTATAACCATGTGAATGTGCGTGCGTGTGCGTGTGCGTGTGTGTGTGTGTGTGCGTGTGCGTGCATGCGTGCATGTGTGTGTGTGTGTGTGTGTGTGTGTGTGTGTGTGTGTGTGTGTGTGTGCCCACATGTGTATGAACCTGAGTGGCAAAAGCAAAATTGTGCTTGGATGTAGATGGAAGAGGAGGAAGAGGAATCTGCTGTGTGTTGTCTGCTAGGGATGGTATTCTGGGTTTAGCCTTGAAGATTTGGCCTCACAGAAATACTCAGCTGGTGGAGCTTGCAAGTTTGACACGTTAAGGATATTTGGCATAGAGGGAGTATGAGAAAAACTCCCCATGTTTCTTTTTTCTTTTTTTTTTTCAGCTGTCCCAACCTCTGTGCCACCTCAGAGGCAGTGCACCCATGCCGCTCATTCTGACACCCCGTCCCACAGCCACAGCCCGGTCAGCCCTGCCGCAGTCCCGGCACCGGCAATCCACAGGGAGCAATCAGTGTCAAGTCGTCATGAGGTAACCCACAGGAGGGAGACACTGCACTGATGCCGAGTCACTTTGGTGGTGTTCAGTGGTGCCTGTTCTGATCTAACAAACGCAGGGCACCACCTACTAAGCCCCCTACTGACGACAATAATTGCTTAGTCGCAGAGCCGGCGTGAGTGAGCTCTCCCTCCGGAGGGCGCCATCATGTCCGTCCAACGATAGCCCCCATGGACTCGCCCAATACCAGCGACCCAGACGGAACCAAACCAAGACCACAGACGTGGAGAGGACATCGAAATTGAACTCCCCATGTTTCAGGCCTCATGTAGGCTGGGTGGGCAGGCAGAGCTGTAAACATAGTCACCTGGATATTTCAAGGGTTTGTGCTTGTCTTAAAGGGAGTCCTGTTCATAGGAGAGTTTGGTGTGAGAGTATGAAAGTCCTGCATGATACTGTCAGTGTAGTTTATTGTGTCTGCTCTCCACTGAACAGTGTGCAGGCACAAAGGAGGAGCGCCTGCCTCTTGTGATGTATCATTTTGTTGTAACTGTAATTGTTGAGGTTGAATTGATTTATGAAATGAACAGTTTTCCTCCAGTCAAGGCAGATGGTGTTCAGGTCATGTGCTTTTCCTGTTTTCCTGTTAAAGTGCGCAGTTTGATTTGCTGTTCCAGTTGATTTGGAGTGTACAATGGTTTGGGTTGTTACATCGTGGCATATAATTTGGTGTGTGAGAAGTATGATAGCAGTATTTGTTATGTCTTGTAATCCAGTGTTCTATAGCCTCCTCCCCATCCCGACCCATCCTTCCCCAACCTCCGCTGGCATAGCTTGAATCTGCTGATAAGATGAATGTGATGATAAGATGAATGTATGAATCCCCCCTGACTGGTTCATTAAATTATTCTAAGCTGTCCTTGTGGTAGGGTTGGGTTTACTGGCACATTTTCCGTCTTGCAAAGGATTGTGTTGAAAGTTTTTAAGTTAAGTCATAATAGATTTTCTCAGGTCCTTGAGTATTCTCCACATCTCACCTTACTGCAGATAAAAGTCATGTTTCATGAAGTGTTTGGTATGTTAACATCTTGCCTCCTTGCCAGTTGGACATAACACATTCTGTACATTTTTATTACATAATGACAATTCCCTTATGCTTGCGATTGCTAAGGCAACAAGTGTTATAAATAATAGATCACACACCAAGGCAGCATCTTTCCATCCATGTTGTTTTGTGTCACTGAAGACGATGGCATATTGTGACAGTGGGGCGCTGTGTAGGGTTTGGGTTTACCCCTAATCACCGGTATTCTACTGGTTCAGATGATGAAACATGGACAAGAATATCAGCTGATATTGCACTGATTTGTTTATGGTCTGACTGTTGGACTGCGGCCAGTTGTGTTCAGGCACTGGACGTTTACCGATTGTGGTGACTGTTGTGTTGATGCACACTGGACGTTTACTGACTTTGGTGACTATTGTGTTGATGCATTGGACGTTTACTGATTGTGGTTACTAGTGACTGTTGTGTTAATTCACTTGACGTTTACTGATTGTAGTTACTGTTGTGTTGATGCACTGGACGTTTACTGATTGTGGTGACTGTTGTGTTGATGCACTTGATGTTTACTGATTGTGTGTGACTGTTGTGTTGATGCACATGATGTTTACTGATTGTGGTGTGACTGTTGTGTTGATGCACATGATGTTTACTGAATTTGGTGTGACTGTTGTGTTGATGCACTTTATTTTACTGATTTTGGTGTGACGGTTGTGTTGATGCACTTGATGTTTACTGATTTTGGTGTGACTGTTGTGTTGATGCATTTGATGTTTGCTAATTGTGGTGTGACCGTTGTGTTGATGCTGTTGATGTTTACTGATTGTGGTGTGACTGTTGTGTTGATGCACATGATGTTTACTGATTTTGGTTGACTGTTGTGTTGATGCAGTTGATGTGTTACTGATTGTGGTGTGACTGTTGTGTTGATGCTCGTGATGTTTACTGATTGTGGTGTGACTGTTGTGTTGATGCACTTGATGTTTACTGATTGTGGTGTGACTGTTGTGTTGATGCACTTGATGTTTACTGATTGTGGTGTGACTGTTGTGTTGATGCACTGATGTTTACTGATTGTGGTGTGACTGTTGTGTTGATGCACTTGAAGTTTACTGATTGTGGTGTGACTTGTTGTGTGATGCACTTGAAGTTTACTGATTCTTGTGACCAGGCTGCCCGGTCTTATTTGACCCCATTTGCCATTGCCGAGTTTGCCGTTTTTTCAAAGTTACCGCTGGTGTGATCACAGACAGTTGTGACAGAGGGACACATCGTGTTTGTGTGAGTGTTTGTGAGTGTGTGTCTGTGTGTCAGTGGCAAAGGTATTTATTGTTCCATAGAAATTTTTTTATTTTAAGTTCTGGAACATCCTTTCGTATGATGTGATAACCTGATGAATGGTTCTTAAGACAGATGTGTTTGAGCCACTTTGACAGGTACTTTTTTTCATATTAGGGCTGGAATTGTTTCTAAGCTCAAGTCTGTCTCATGCTTTGCCCCTCTCACCCTTTGCATGTGCACACACTTTTCTTTGTTTTAAGGAAAACAGATTTTGGGGAATCCCTTAAACAAACCTATGCATATGTCCGTGTAAATACAGTAAGTTCAAATCACATGTCTTTGTACAGATGTAATGGTGTATGTGTAATTTGAGTGGTGGTCCTGCTCGCCCTGTTTTTTTCAGTGGGCGGTACAAATGGTTCTTTCTAGGCAGTCACTGCTGTGTGCTGTTTCTTTACAGCAGTGTATTCCATATGCAGCTCCTGATTGCTGTGTGTCAACTGTGGAACTCGCTGTTGCATGGAAGTAATATTGAAGTAGTTGTGTTTATACCCAGAGATGGCTGACAAAAGTGAGAGAGAAGGAACCAATACATCTTCAGTGAGACCGATTTTTTGTTTCTGATGTCTGATGATTGATGATTTCGAATGGAAGCGTGGGTGGGAAAAATGAGGATATTCAGTGCCATAAGCTCTGATGTGAGAGGGCACATATCGAGGTTTCCACCACATTCCTTTGCGGCGCTGCAAGGAGGAGATCGGACAGGAGAGTGTAGAAGGCCTGAGGTGTTTGACTGGACTAGACTGGAGAGTCTGTATGTTTGGGCAACCTGTTTCTGTAGGGATGCTGGTCCATGGAGGCCGTGACAGTGTATTTATCTCCCCTGCCTTGTGGAAGTTCTGTGCTAGTGATTTTCTCCTTTCTGTGACTCTCTTTTACTCTGCTTTTTTTTTTTATGAATATTTTTGTTTTATTTTACTGTTGTCTACTGTTTTTCTGCCTCTGTGGACCGTTCTTCTGTCTCTGCTCAGGAATTTTTAACACTTTTTTTTTTTATCACAAAGTATGACATCCAGCTTTTTTTTGGTCATGATCTGGCTACTGGGAAGTGAACATTGTAAACATTGTACAGAAGGGACACTTGCTGTCACTGGGCAGTGAACATTGTAAACATTGTACAGAAGGGGACACTTGCTGCCCATTCTGCAGTGGCTAGTCGCCCATGTTTTAATGCATTTTATGGGGCATTTAAGTTTTTTATGTTTTATAGTATGACATTTTTTTTAAAAATCTGGGTGTGCAAAATGCATGTGAAATGCCAAGCGCTGTCAGCACAGTTTAGGTTTATTTGCTGCAAGGATGTCAGTAGTTTGAGCTGCCGTGTCATCGTTAGCTTTGGCTTGCTGCTGTTTCAGGATAGAACATTTTGTAATGATCCGATTTGTTCAGGATGTGATAGTTTTCCCTATTGACTTGGACAGCCCTGCACAGGTTTTGTGTGTGGAGCCATGGGCTGTAAGAATGAACGTCATTCCACTGCTGCATTGCATGTGCTTCATCGGGAAAGGGGGTGGGGATGGAGGGTGGAAGAGGAGAGGAGAGAGGGACAGGGATAGAGGGGGAGTGGGAGGGGAGAAACGTTGAAGTCATTTCTGCTGGTGAGATAATCAGTCGCAGGTCAGTTTAGAAGATGGAATGATCGCCACAAAGGGGATAGGGTACAATGTTACAGTTTAAAATGTGGAAGATAGGATAATTATGGGTTGTTGTGATCTCCATATTCCATGCAAACACACACTTGTGGCTTGTGTTTGTACTGAAAGAGGTCACGGTTTGGCTTTACCACTGTTTTCAAGCCATTTGCAGGTTGTTAAGAAATCCATAGTTCTGTACAAGTCCTGGAAGTCCCGGAGTCCCTGTCAGTGTGTGTTCATGATCATCGTTCATCTGGTGACTGTTGTCATGAGTATGGATCTGTGGAAGTGTTCATCATCAAGCAGCTTCCTGGGCGAGTGTCCTGCTGTCTTGGGCAAATAGAGTAGAGGGGCTCTTGATTCTGATCATCTGTTTCTACACTGCTGGTACCATTTACTAGTTTTTGTGCAGTAGGCGGAGAGTGTGTGGAGTTTTTTTTTCAGTTTCTGGGGGTGATCGTTGTTTGGAATATGTCAGCTGAAGCTGGTTCTGTTGCAGCTGATACTAACTTTCCAGTCACAGATCTCTAGCACAAAAAACCCCGAAGGTTTGTGTTGTTCTGTGTGTTACAGGTCAGCAGTTTAAAACCTCTGCTGTTGTTGATGGCAGGTCTGTCCACAATATCATTGGGTATTCAATGTGGTTAGTTCTTTACATGTACTGGTCTCTTGTTGCTTTTAAAGGGTAGTATCACACCTGGCCTTGAATCACCTCATACATGAAGACTTGAGGAAGGTGTTTCCATCATTGTTGTGGAGGTAGGAGGTCGAGGTTTTCAAGCCTTGGAGTAATGCATCCAGGATCTCTGAAAACAGCAGTATTTGGTGATGAAGCGGGCTGCCTTGCTCTACACATGTTGTAGCTTGTGTCCAGTATACTGTGCAGTCTTTTGCAAGACAAATCGTTTTCCCTACCATCTGGATGCATAGGTAGGTAAGTTCTCCATTTTCTGTCACCCTTTCAGACTGTGTTTAAATGTTTTTTTTTTTTTTTCTTTTCTTTTTTTCTCTTTTTTTGGTCTTGAACTCTGCCCTAACACATACACCCTGTCTCTCGCCTTAAAGACTGTCAACGTCGATCATAAGGTTAGTTTACTGTCACCTGTCTTAAGGGCACTGAATGACAACCATAATGTAAATTTGCCTTCTGTCTCTTGCTCTTCTTAGCCTAAAAACCTAGGTGTTATGATGCTCAAGCGGTGTGAAAGGCAATCTGACTGTTTAGCATTGTTCTCATTTTGTCGTTGTCGTAGACCATACTTGACCAAAGCACACCCCTCTCACACAGCACTCAAGCTGACCGCAAGAGCAGTGGTGTGAGGGTTAACTGTTGTCCTGTGTCTGTCTGCCTTTGAGAGCCAACTCACCTGTGCTTCTGTCAGGAAGTCTTAATGATATTATTTCTCCTCTTTTTTGCAGTTGATAATGTGCCAGCTTTTTTGTAGTACTCTGTTGACTAGAATGCAACACAGCACACATTGTCCACAGTGGACGCTAGCTGTCCCTTTGGCATTGTGTTTTGCTTCTATGGCCATTCCAGATCTCTCTCTGTGTCTCTCTCCCCCTCCCTCCATCTCTCTCTATGTAAATATTCCTATCTGTTTGCCTGTCTGTCTGTCTATCTACCTATCTATTGATCTATCTATCTCCATCTATCTATCAATCTATCTATGTATCTATCTATCTGTCTCTTTCTATCTTTCTATCTACTTGATACTTAATCAGTCAATCTATCTATCTATCTATATCTATCTATCTATCTCTCTATCTATCTTCTATCTATCTACTTGATAATAATAATCAATCAATAATTATTGATTGATAAATCAATTTTTGGGCATGTACATATTTTTATGAACTGATGGTGGTAAGTTAAACGGAATGACTGGCACCTTCAGTATGGCTTAGCAGTATATCCCTTAGGGTTCAGTAGATCACCTATCATGTTATGAATCAGTGTAGATGGTTACGTACAGACCTTGTGAGCTTTTTTTGTGTTCAAATGATGGGAACCATTTTTTTTATGTGGAAACAGCCCTGAAAGGGCTTTGTGTGTGTGTGGTGGGATTTGTAATGAAACTGAAAGTGAAACTGAGCTTGATGTGTTGGTGGGTTGGGAAGTGAAGGTGTTGATGATTGGTATGTTAGTCTCAATGCTTTCACCCTTCTGCATGTTGGTCAGAGACCAGGCTGCTCACAGAGGTACAAGTTCTGTCAGACAGTTTGGTTTTCAGTGACTGGAGATGATATTATGAGCAGTGTTTGTGCAGATTTGTTTCCAACTCTGTGCGTGTGTGTGTGTGTGTGTGTGTGTGTGTGTGTATTTTGTTTATTTTGAATGAATGTTCTGTAGACATTCTTGCATGGGAATGTGTGTGTGTGTATGTATGTGTGCGTGCGTGCGTGTGTGTGTGTGTGTGTGTGTGTGTGTGTGTGTGTGTGTGTGTTTTTTTTTTATTTTGTTGATATATCGGTATGAGATGTTCGAATATGTAATAAAGGAATCTGTTACATTCTTTTATGGGAATGTATATGAGTGAGTGGATGTATGTGTGTGTGTGTGTGTGTGTGTGTGTAGTGTGATTGTGTTTTAGGAAGAACTGGGATAGGAAATAATTATTTTCATTACAGTTTCCAGAAGCAGTATATTACACAGACAATGAGCAAAATATGTGTCAGGGTGTACATTTCCTTTAATCAGAGCTGAGCATCACTGTAGCTGCATCTCCATGGGGTAGTGGTCACTGATGGCCAGGGCCTGAAACACACACACACACACACACACACACACACACACACACACGCATGCACACACACGCACACACACATGCACGCACACACACACATTCATACATGATATATTCTCTCTCGACTAACATCACTTTCAATTGACTTACATTAGATTAAAGAGCAGACATACATGCACAACCTACATCCACATACAGACAGACAGGAACAAAAACGTGTACGTGCGTGCATACAAACAGGTCCACATACATGAAGTGAACAAGTTCCCCCCCCCCCCCCCCCCCACCGCCACCCCGCGAAAAGACAGAGACGGACAGGGACAGTGAGAATTAGGTAGTCTTGTTCGGCTCCCTAGGGTAACATGTGTTTTTATCGCTATCATCATAGAATCAAACACGTTCAGACAATCGTCAGTGAGGCAGGGTACAGTAATTTTTTTTTCGTGCTCTCCCCGAGTTGGTCCCGTCGATGTTATGCCACAGTGTGGCCCTATCGACTACTCGCCAAGATCAAGATCAAGACATCTGGAAATAAAAACAAGTAGAGTAACTCTTGCCCCCATAATGAAATGAAACACACGCCCGTAACTCCAAACGGATGTTGCTTACGACACCGAATCACCTGTCAGATGACAACACACAGCACACAGAACAAACAAGCAGACATTTAGGAGATACTTCCTTGTTTGTTCTGTGTGCTCTGTGTTGTCATTTCTGACAGGTGATTCGGTGTCGTAAGCAGCATTCGTTTGGAGTTAGGGGCGTGTTATTTCATCATGGGAGCACGAGTTACCTTCCTTGTTTGTTATTTAATCAAGTCCAGTCAATTTTAGGCTCTACAAATTTATCCGAGCATGCACAGGCCTACTTGGGGGGGGGGGGGGGGGGGGGGGGGGGGGGGGGGAAATAAAAAAACCGGTTAAACTCTTGACAATTCAAATTCGTGAGAATGCACTGTTCATGCTACAACCGTTGTTATTGGATGTTCAATAATTCCCTTTCTTTGCATGACGACAGACTGGGCAAATTATTGGATGTTCAATAATTCCCTTTCTTTGCATGACGACAGACTGGGCAAACTGTTCAGATGTCAACGCTGGATGAATGACCAGCTGTTGTTGTGCAGAGGTTAGCGTTGTGAGGTCATGGGTTCGTGTTCCATTAGAACGATTTGTCTGTAGGACTTGTTTTAAACCAAAGGTGGGCTGCTAACCAGGGTTGACTGTGCCATAGGCTCCAAGGAGAAGACAGAAACCACAGAGTTTCGTGCACTTTAATGACGCATCTTTCCCATTTCCTGATCTGCAGAGTCTTTCTCGGGACCCAGTTCGCGCTGTGACGTATGACGGTACACCGTAGAGAGTTCAGTCACGTGACGTCATGGAGTCTCTGACCAGAATGAAACTTCGCAGCGTCATCTTCAGCCACATTCTCATTCATCATCATGACAACACAACAACAAAATGCTCATTCGTCATTCTAAAATTTAACAAGATGCAAAGCACATAAACGTACTCCCAGTTTATCCTGAATACGCGCGAGATATTCCATAAAGAGGAAAAACCGTCTAGGGCTGGAGTAACCGTTAGTAATGGTTATTCCGGTAAACATCGGCCATCATCTGTGACCTATAATGAACATTATACTTACAAATTTTCTGAAAGATCGGCCAAGTACTTTCTGAGATTTTCCATAGAAGAAGAAAACCATTATGGGCTGTTAGTAGCGGCTATAACGGTAAACTAAAACATCGGGCATCATTCGTGACCCATAATGAACATACCCACAAATTTTCAGAAATATCAGCCACATACTTTCTAAGATATTCTATAAAAAAAAAAAAAAAGAACCATTATGGGCCGTTATAGCCGTTAGTAACGGCTATAACGGTAAACTAAAACATCGGGCATCATCAGGAACCCATAATGAACATACTTACGAATTTTCAGAAAGATTAGCCAAGTGCTTTCTGACATATTCCATAAAGAAGAAAAACATTTACGGGCAGTTATAGCCGTTAGGAACGGCTATAACGGTAAATCAAAAACATCGGGTATCATCCGTGATCCATAATGAACACACCTACACATTTTCAGAAAGATCGACAAAGTGCTTTCTGAGATATTCCATAAAGAAAAAAAAAAACTGTTATGGGCCGTTATAGCTGTTAGTAACAACTATAAAGGTAAAACTGAAACATCGGACATCATCCGTAACCCATAGTGAACATACCTACTAATTTTTCAAAAGATCGGCCAAGTACTTTCTGAGATATTCCATAAAGAAGAAAAACCGTTACAGGCCGTTGCAGCTGTTAGTAACAGGTATAACGTTAAAATAACACATCGGGCATCATTTTGGGCCTATAATGAACATATTTACAAATTTTCAGAAAGATCGGCCCAGTAGTTTGTCTGGAGCGAGGGGAACACATTTTGACCACGGACACACAGACACACAGACAGCATTTCTTCGTTCCCATTCTAAAGTACTCCCTGTTCTTTAAGAACTGGGAGTACAAACAGAATTTTAAAAAAATCAATCTAAAAAAAAAAAAAAAAAAAAAAAAAAAAAAGGGGGGGGGGGGGGGGTGTCAGACTCTGTGCATCTTCATGCCCTCTTGTGGTGACGTCAGTTTTAGTTTCCTGAGCACATCAGTGGCCATGGCGGATTTGTGTCCCAGCCATTGGTGTCAGCAAGTTCATGAGAAATGTCCATGGATGGATGTGGTTATAGGCCCGCCAGAAACGAACAATCACTCTTGCTGGCTAGGGTCACTAAGCAGTCAGTGTCGTCAGTAGGGGGGGGGGGGTAAGTCGGTCATGCCATACTTGGATCAAAACAAGGACATCTGAAGGAGATGAGGCAGGGGCAGTGTCTTCTCTGGTGGGTTGTCTGCTAACGACTTGACATCGATGTGTTCCCTGTGGACCCAGACCGTTAGTACCGAGGCTGATATCGATGTGTTCCCTGTGGACTCAGACTGTTAGTACAGGGGCTGATGTTGATGTGTTCCCTGTGGACTCAGACTGTAGTACGGGGGCTGATGTTGATGTGTTCCCTGTGGACTCAGACTGTTAGTACAGGGGCTGATGTTTGATGTGTTCCCTGTGGACTCAGACTGTAGTACGGGGGCTGATGTTGATGTGTTCCCTGTGGACTCAGACTGTTAGTACCGGGGCTGATGTTGATGTGTTCCCTGTGGACTCAGACTGTTAGTACAGGGGCTGATGCTGATGTGTTCCCTGTAGACTTAGACTGTAGTATGGGGGCTGATGCTGATGTGTTCCCTGTGGACTCAGACTGTAGTACGGGGGCTGATGCTGATGTGTTCTCTGTGGACTCAGACTGTTAGTACCGGGGCTGATATTGATGTCTTCCCTGTGAACTCGGATTGTTAGTACCAGGGCTGATATGGATGTGTTCCCTGTGGACCGAGACTGTTAGTACCGGGGCTGATATGGATGTGTTCCCTGTGGACTGAGACTGTTAGTACCGGGGCTGATATCGATTGGTTCCCCTGGGTCTGCAGCGGGACAAACCTGAATGTTGCTGTCTGTGAGGCAGCTGGAATGAACAGCCTGACAGTCAGGGGGCAGTGAAAAAAGCACGGCAAATGAGATTGGGGGGTGGGGTGGTGGGGGGGCTGGGGTGGGGGGGGGGGGGGGGGGGGGGCGCATGGACAGATGGACAAACTACTGTGTACGTTATTTTTCATCTGTAGCACACAGAGCAGTGTGAACACAAAGGGCCTTACCTCGTCGTAAGACAGGTGCATGCCAGTCTCGAAGTTGTAGACACGGACACTGCCGGACACTGCGGCGTTTCGCACCAACCCCGTGGCCACAAAGATGACACAGAGCCCCACAGTACCGTCCACTACATGGTCCATCAACAGTTAGGGGGCCCAGGAGGATGCACGCACACACACACACACACACACACACACACACACACACACACACACACACACACACACACACACAGTACAGCGACACACACACACACACACACACACACACACACACACACACACACACACACACACACACACACACACAGCGACACACATAGCCTTCATGTATATAGTTATATCAACAATTAGGGGGCCGGGTAGCAGTCGCTATGAATCAAAGTTAGTTTCATAAGGAGGTGACTACAGGCGGAAACTGAAGCAAACTTAAACGTAAAACAATAAACTATTCCGCCAGACAAAAGGGACAAACAAATTGCAAGACAAAACATTACGCGTTTCGACCTGTTTGGTCTTCTTCAGGCAAGATAAACAGGTGTAACTAAAAACCCGTTCGTCGTGTCATTGTCCTGGGTGTTGTTTATCTAGCCTGGAGAAGACCAAACAGGTCAAAACGTGTCGTGTTTTGCCTAGAAATTTGTTCCTTTCGTCCGGCGGAAAAGCATTTTTTTCTTTTAAGTTTGTGTAGAAAGACGATGTATAGAAGTATGGTGACGAGGAGCTGAAGGGCTAACCACATGTCCAGGCTAAGCTGAAACACCATGTTTCTTTCAGGCCCCTTGCTGTCCCATGTTTCAAAGATGGAAGCTTACTTTGCTTACCTTATTTTTTTTTTTTTTTATTCAGTCCAGTCAATGTCATTTGTTCTTAATCATATTGTAAATGTGTACAAACAGATTCTGAAATACTGTACGGTAAAAGTAGTAAGTAGTATTCTCTGTTATGTTTCAGCTTTTTAAAAAAATATAAGCTGAATGCTACCCTGCGCACACTGTTCAACGTGGTCAAGCTCAATGTCATTGAGGAATGGTATGTCGCTTCAGGTCAATAAACAACAGCAGGGGTTCCCGAACCCGGCAGGACTCTGTTCTCATTTGTATGGTCAGACACCCTCTCCCTGAGACCTATCCTGTCACACACACACACACACACACACACACACACACACACACACACACACACACACACACATATATATATATATATATATATATATAGATAGATAGATAGATAGATAGATAGTATATATATATATAGAGAGAGAGATGTATGAGTGTGTGTGTGTGTGTGTGTGTGTGTGTGTGTGTGTGTGTGTGTGTGTTTGTGACACGTTATGTTTTTCTCGTCGTCCTTTGCTGGCTGCTTTGGGGAGATGGTGGATTCCATTTTTGAACCTTTGGTGGTGAAAATGCCACAGAATTATAAACTGTCATATATCTCCATTTGATGCCAAGGAAGGACCCACATAATCAGCCGTGTCTCACTGATGAGTCTGAACCAGCAGACAAAAAGGCCTCTGAGTAGGCGACATGAACGATTCCGCTTTGACCTTCAGGATGGAATACGATGCCCCCCTTCCCCCTCCCCCCGTCAGCTGCTATTGAAGGTCTCTAAAATCTAACGCCCGGATTTATTTTTCATTCCCATTTTCTTTCTCTCGCAAACCCTCCCACCTCTAGAGAGAGAGGGGAGTGTTTGTTTCATCAAGATAGATAGCCGCCGTGTTCACACGAATGTGAATGTAACAATACAGCATGTACTCTTGCTTACACATAGGCCAGTACACATATGCGCGCGCATGTACACACATACACCCACCCCCCCCCCCCACCCCACACACACAGAGGACATACACGTACACATTTTGTAATATGTAATTCGATTGCTTGGAAGGAGATTTGTTTGCCTTGAAGAACCATGAGAACAGAGAGAAAGAACAGATTGTGACAACGATAGAGAGATTATCCTACACTAACAAACAAACCACAACAAAGGAATATAAAAAGAGAGACACTGAGAAAGTGACAACGAGAGAGATATAGGTGCACAGAAGAGAGAGAGAGAGAGAGAGAGAGAGAGAGAGAGAGAGAGAGAGAGAGAGAGAGAGAGAGAGAGAGAGAGAGAGAGAGAGACTTATGAGAACACACCATTACACGGAGAGCTACAGAAACAGACAAAGAGTGACTTCAGCTAAAGGGACCACCTACACGAGACACATTCCCTCACCTGTCGTAGGCGCAGTCAGTGTTGTGGTTGGCGGTGGAATCAGCATCCTTGTCCACCAGGAAGTCAAAGCGGGAGTCAGCATACATCAGGGTGTCATGGTAGGCCCTGTTGGACAGGTAGCGGCAGTCGGCGTTGAAGTCCCCGGCGATGACAAAGCTCTGGGGGGACGTTCCAATCAGAATGTTTTGGTAAATATTAACTCAAGCATAGGCTCAAAGATTAAGCCCTACGTTTATACCGTTTACGTAATGATTTTAGTTTTTCAGCGACTTATTTCCTTACCACGCTTTCTTTTCGTTTTACTTTTCTACCCTTCAGTGGCTGCTTTAGGGTGCTGTTGAATTCCGTTTTTAACCCTTGGGGGTGAAAATACCACAGAATTATAGACTATGGTCTATCTTCATTTGATGGCAAGGCAACATAGACTCGGCCGTGTCTCCCCTGATGAGTCCGATATAGCGGATGAAAGGTCTCGGAGTAGGTTGCACGAATGGACTGTTTTCAAGATGGGTGACAATGGTCCCGATATGCTGCTAATGAAGTAATTTGTTTGTAATATATTTCTCTGATATTTCATTCACGTTTTCTTTCTTAACTCGTTCTCTAGCCCCCCCCCCCCCCCCCCCCCCCCCCCCCCCCCCCCCCCCCCCTCCCCATTTTCTTTAAGTCTTTACCAGTTCATTAACGTGATGGCGGAGGAATTGTTAGCCTGCACTTGCCCCCCCCCCCCCCCCTTCCCCCTCCACAACAACTAAATTGTTCTCTCTCTATGTCTGTAGTTTTCTCACGGAGTTATCGGACAGTGTACGCAGCGTTGTCTGAAATGTGTTTCTTAGGATGACATCCTGTGTGAAAAGCCACATGGGAATATTTCTTTGCGACACCTTATTGCAAGCAATACTACGCACTGGCCGGATTTAGCCGTGAGACAGGGCTGGGGTTGGGGTGAACTGGTGGGTGGGATGGGCGTGGGGCAGGGTGGGAGGGAGGAGGAGGGGGTGGGTGACTTGTTCCAGGAGCAGACCCCTCTCCTCCACCGATCACAAGGTGATAAAAAAAAGAAAAGAAATGAAAGCGCCGTAAGGAGCGCATTCTGGACACAAACAAGGGGACAAAACCCCGTCATAGAAGCGTGTCATGGCAAATGCTATGGACATAAAGGGCTTGTGGCTCCTTCTCCTCTCCTTTCCCCAGTCAACATATCAGGGAGCGTGGCTGATTCACTGAACGAAAAGAAGTCGTTCTGTCGTTGCCCCCACTCCCAGCAACTTATGGGCCAATACATTGTGCTGCCTCTTACCGACCCCCCCCCCCCCCCCCCCCCCCCCCCCCCCTCCCCGGCCACCTTCTCTAAACAACACTTTTGGGCCAATATAAACCTAAAAAAAGAAAAATGGACTCCAAACCTCCAAGAAACGAAAAAATCTTTTCAAACTTGGTAGATATACAACGACACAGATGATTTTTTTTTCTTTTCTTTCTTTCTTTCTTTTTTTTTTTTTTTAGATTTTCTGTCCCATCTTTTGTGCCACCTCAGTGGCATTGCACCCACGCCGTTCATTCCACCCCTCCTGTCCACAGTGTGGCCGGCCAGCCCGGCGCGCCGCATTCCCAGTGCCCGCCATCCACAGGGAGCAGTCAATGTCAAGTCGTTTAGAGGCAACCCACCAGAGGAGACACTCCGCTGCTGCCGAGCCACTTCGGTGGAGTTCAGTGGCGCCTGATCTTGTCCAACATACACAGGACACCTCCTACAAAGCCCCCTGCTGATGTCAATAATTGCTATGTCGTGGTGTCGGCGGGAGTGAGCTCTCCCTCATTGACTTTTTGTTCCACATTAGTTGTGTAAAATGAAGAGTTAGGCGACGAGAGAGGTATTTCCCTGACGGACACCCATCTGACCTTCCTGCGGAAGACCCTGGAGGCGTGTTCATAGGCGTCCACCCAGGGCGTCAAGCTCCTCCCTGACGTCCTCCGGCTTCAGGTGAACCCCCATCACACCCAGCGTGGTCACACCTGTACACAGTTCGGGTGACAGGGGATTAAGAAACCCCCCAGAAAACAGTCAGAGCGATAGCATCAATGATGTTGAAGATTTATTGACAGCAGACTTCTCTTATTAAGAAACAACCCTCCACCACCCTCACCGTCTCTCCCCCCCCCCCCCCCCCCCCCCCCCAAATAACAAACAACAACAACAACAATAAACAAAAACCGTCACCCACAAACCAAAATCCGATCTAATCTTCGTCAAAAACAAACGATAAAAACAAAAACAAAAGCACGTAGAAAAACATGTTAAGTCGGTAAAGAACAAGAACAATACACGCATCCAAGCCCGAGAGCGTCTAAACACACACACACACACACACACACACACACACACACACACACACACACACACACACACACACACACACACACACACACACACACACACACACACACACAGAGCACTGACTGCAGTCTATGTGTGGAAGAGGGCAGAGAACACACACACACACACACACACACACACACACACACACACACACACACACACACACACACACACACACACACACACACACACACACACACACACACACACACACACACACACACACACAGAGCACTGACTGCAGTCTATGGTGTGGAAGAGGGCAGAAAACACACACACACACACACACACACACACACACACACACACACACACACACACACACACACACACACAGCACTGACTGCAGTCTATGGAGTGGAAGAGGGCAGAGAACACATACACAGAGCACTGACTGCAGTCTATGGTGTGGAAGAGGACAGAGAACACACACACACACACACACACACACACACACACACACACACACACACACACACACACACACACAGCGAGCACTGACTGCAGTCTATGGTGTGGAAGAGGGCAGAGAACACACACACACACAGAGCACTGACTGCAGTCTCTATGGTGTGGAAGAGGGCAGAGAACACACACAGACACACAGAGCACTGACTGCAGTCTATGGTGTGGAAGAGGGCAGAGAACACACAGACACACAGAGCACTAACTGCAGTCTATGGTGTGGAAGAGGGCAGAGAACACACACAGACACACACAGAGCACTGACTGCAGTCTATGGTGTGGAAGAGGGCAGAGAAACACACACACACACACACACACACACACACACACACACACACACACACACACACACACACAGACACAGACACACAGAGCACTAACTGCAGTCTATGGTGTGGAAGAGGGCAGAGAACACACACACACACACAGAGCACTGACTGCAGTCTATGGTGTGGAAGAGGGCAGAGAACACACACACACACACATGGCACTGACTGCAGTCTATGGTGTGGAAGAGGGCAGAGAACACACACACACACACACACACACACACACACACACACACACACACACACACACACACACACACACACACACACACAGACCAGACCACTGACTGCAGTCTATGGTGTGGAAGAGGGCAGAGAACACACACACACACACACACACGCACACACACACACACACACACACACACACACACACACACACACACACAGCAGCACCGACTGCAGTCTATGGTGTGGAAGAGGGCAGAGAACACACACACACACACACACACACACACACACACACACACACACACACACACACACACACACACACACACACACACACAGCACTGACTGCAGTCTATGGTGTGGAAGACGGCAGAGAACACACACACACACACACACACACACACACACACACACACACACACACACACACACAGAGCACTGACTGCAGTCTATGGTGTGGAAGAGGGCAGAGAACACACACACACACACAGAGCACTGACTGCAGTCTATGATGTGAAGAGGGCAGAGAACACACACACACACACACACACACACACACACACACACACACACACACACACACACACACACACACACACACACACAGCACTGACTGCAGTCTATGGTGTGGAAGAGGGCAGAGAACACACACACACACACACACACACACACACACACACACACACACACACACACACACACACACACACACACACAGCACTGACTGCAGTCTATGGTCTGGAAGAGGGCAGAGAACACACACACACACACACACACACACACACACACACACACACACACACACACACACACACACACACACAGAGCACTGACTGCAGTCTATGGTGTGGAAGAGGGCAGAGAACACACACACACACACACACACACACACACACACACACACACACACACACACACACACACACAGAGCACTGACTGCAGTCTATGGTGTGGAAGAGTGCAGAAAACACACACACACACACACACACACACACACACACACACACACACACACACACACACACACACACACACACACACACAGAGCACTGACTGCAATCTATGGTGTGGAAGAGGGCAGAGAACACACACACACACACACACACACACACACACACACACACACACACACACACACACACAGAGCACTGACTGCAGTCTATGGTGTGGAAGAGGGCAGAGAACACACACACACACACACACACACACACACACACACACACACACACACACACACACACACACACACACACACACACACACACACACAGAGCACTGACAGCAGTCTATGGTGTGGAAGGGGGCAGAGAACACATACACACACACACACACACACACACACACACACACACACACACACACACACACAGAGCACTGACTGCAGTCTATGGTGTGGAAGAGGGCAGAAAACACACACACACACACACACACACACACACACACACACACACACACACACACACACACACACAGAGCACTGACTGCAGTCTATGGTGTGGAAGAGGGCAGAGAACACACACACACACAGAGCACTGACTGCAGTCTATGGTGTGGAAGAGGGCAGAGAACACACACACACACACAGAGAGTACTGACTGCTGTCTATGGTGTGGAAGAGGGCAGAGAACACACACACACACACACAGCACTGACTGCAGTCAATGGTGTGGAAGAGGGCAGAGAACACACACACACACGCACACACACAGAGCACTGACTGCAGTCTATGGTGTTGAAGAGGGCAGAGAACACACACACACACACACAGCACTGACTGCAGTCTATGGTGTGGAAGAGGGCAGAGAACACACACACACACACACACACACACACACACACACACACACACACACACACACACACACACACACACAGAGCACTGACTGCAGTCTATGGTGTGTGGAAGAGGGCAGAGAACACACACACACACACACAGAGCACTGACTGCAGTCTATGGTGTGGAAGAGGGCAGAGAACACACACAGACACTGACAGTCACAGAGAACACACAGACACACAGACTGACAGTCTATGGTGTGGAAGAGGGCAGAGAACACACAGACACACAGAGCACTGACTGCAGTCTATGGTGTGGAAGAGGGCAGAGAACACACACAGACACACAGAGAGCACTGACTGCAGTCTATGGTGTGGAAGAGGGCAGAGAACACACACAACACACACACAGAGCACTGACTGCAGTCTATGGTGTGGAAGAGGGCAGAGAACACACAGACACACAGAGAGCACTGACTGCAGTCTATGGTGTGGAAGAGGGCAGAGAACACACAGACACACAGAGAGCACTGACTGCAGTCTATGGTGTGGAAGAGGGCAGAGAACACACAGACACACACAGAGCACTGACTGCAGTCTATGGTGTGGAAGAGGGCAGAGAACACACAGACACACAGAGAGCACTGACTGCAGTCTATGGTGTGGAAGAGGGCAGAGAACACACAGACACACACAGAGAGCACTGACTGCAGTCTATGGTGTGGAAGAGGGCAGAGAGACACACACAGACACACACACAGAGAGCACTGACTGCAGTCTATGGTGTGGAAGAGGGCAGAGAACACACAGACACACACAGAGCACTGACTGCAGTCTATGGTGTGGAAGAGGGCAGAGAACACACAGACACACACAGAGCACTGCACACAAGAGGGCAGAGAACACACAGACACACACAGAGCACTGACTGCAGTCTATGGTGTGGAAGAGGGCAGGAACACACAGACACACACAGAGCACTGACTGCAGTCTATGGTGTGGACAGAGAGCACTGACTGCAGAGAACACACAGACACAGACACACAGAGCACTGACTGCAGTCTATGGTGTGGAAGAGGGCAGAGAACACACAGACACACAGAGAGCACTGACTGCAGTCTATGGTGTGGAAGAGGGCAGAGAACACACAGACACACAGAGAGCACTGACTGCAGTCTATGGTGTGGAAGAGGGCAGAGAACAGAACACACAGACACACAGAGAGCACTGACTGCAGTCTATGGTGTGGAAGAGGGCAGAGACACAGACACACACAGAGCACTGACTGCAGTCTATGGTGTGGAAGAGGGCAGAGAAGAGCACACAGACACACACAGAGCACTGACTGCAGTCTATGGTGTGGAGAGGGCAGAGAACACAGAGACACACACAGAGCACTGACTGCAGTCTATGGTGTGGAAGAGGGCAGAGAACACAGAGACACACACAGAGCACTGACTGCA
>JADBJO010002014.1:152500-165000 GCA_016801955.1 Conus betulinus | reverse complement strand
AGAAGAAGAAGAAGTAGTAGTAGTAGTAGTAGTAGTAGTAGTAGTAGTAGTAGTAGTAGTAGTAGAAGAAGAAGAAGAAGAAGAAGAAGAAGAAGACGTTGATGACGCTGACGACGATGTAAAACACAACCAGAACTGTGCCGAGACAAGGCCTTGTTGGCACAGTCCGACGTACCACTGGCTCAGCAGAAAGACTCAAGGCTGCCTTCCACCCTGACGATGGTGGAGAGATAAGCCACTGTGTTAAACCTTATCAAGCCGTTAGACCTGACCCCCCTGATACACAGAGATTTCCTGACACGAAAGGACAGAAAGGCAGAGACAGACACACGACCGAAAATTGTGATCACTGTGACTGTCAGGTCACGTCAGATTGGAATGACGTGACCTGCATGGTGTCCAAAACGGCGAACTTGGCCTGAATGGAAAGACAGTGCAGAGGCGGATTCAGTTTGTCTGCAAGGGGTCAGGGTGGGGATCGGGGTGAGTGGGTGGGGGGGGGAGGTCTTTTCTTTTTTTTAGGGCGTGTTGAGGTTTTAAGTCACTTTTCAACCCAAAACGCCTGGCCCCACGGCTCTACCTCTCCTCCCTCCCGCCCCCGTTTTCTCTTCCAAAATAGTTAAGTGCAGGGGAGGGGGGCGAGGACGTGAGATGAACGGTGTATATTTGTGTGCGGATGACGGAAGTCTTTTTTTCCTTTTGAATCAGGTTAGAAAAAAGCGGGGTACAGAATTGCTTGTGGCTGGTTGGTTGGTTTGTGAGGTCAGCGCTTCTCTGCCTCCCACTGGCACTCAGGAGTGTATCTTTTTCTTGACATATAAAATGCCTGTTGTTTGGGGAACGTAAACTACTTTAGACAAAAAAAGGTAAAAAAAAAAAAAAAAAAAAGACTTCAAATGCAGGAAGTTGTTATGGGGAGGGTCCTTATAGGAAGATGTGACGGTGTTTGAAACACAGAGGTTGAAATGCGGCTTCCAGTCGTTATAAACGAACGTTCTATGTGACTTACGATGCATTTGAGGTTCGAACAGCCTACCCCAATCCTTCGACTGAAGTGGTCCTTACTGCCGCAACTCCCTTAAGTTTCGCTTCTGTTTCAATAACGAATCCCCCATCGTGCCCCCCCCCCCCCCCCCCCCCCCCCCCCCCCCCCCCCACACACCTCCTACACACACTTTCTTGCTCTTATTTGTCAGCAAGATTTGACTCTGGAATCGATCTTTACTGCGTGTTTCATGATTTTTTTTCAGAAGAACATGGCATATTCGACTGAAAAAAAAAAGCAAACAAAAATCGAGCAACGGTCACACGTGTATGTCCCCTTAGTGACAAGGGAAAACATGCTCACTGTCATGTTGACAGATACCAAGAACAATAAGGACAATGTAAATACCAACAAAAACAGACAAAGAAGGGAGGAGAGACTGAAGAACGACAAAGGATCGGGCGTTGTTGTTTATAGGCTATCAAAGATAAGTCGATTTCGTGTCATGACCGCGTTCTTCTCTTCTCCAAAAAACAAAAGAAAAGAAAACAAACAAACAGTGCACACACACACACACACACACACACACACACACACACACACACACACACACACACACACACACACACGCACACACACACACACACACACACACACACACACACATACACACACACGCGCGCGCGCGCGCGCGCGAGCAAAAGACCTACTCTGCAAATGTCAGTACAGATATAAAACCTTGCAGAGAAAACTCCTCTCCTCCTTTTAAAGCACAGTTTCAAACCAGAGGCAACTGTTTAGAACATGCCGGTCGTTTGTCAAATGATTGGTAGTGAGTGTTACGTAAAACTGTCTACTACACTAATATCACTCGACTCGCTGTCTGTCTGTCTGTCTGTCTGTCTCTCTTTTCTCCCTCTCTCTCTGTCTGTCTCTATTCTCTCTGTCTGTCTATCCCCCCCCCCCCCTCTCTCTCTCTCTTCTCTCTGTCGCCCTGTCTGTCTGTCTGTCTTTCTCTCTTCTCTCTGTCTATCTATCTGTCCCCCCCCCCCCCCCTCTGGCAGGCAGCGTGACTGACCTGTTGACCTCTGACATCACTCTGTTCATGGCTGACTCATGTATCACTTCTTCGATGGTGGCCACGTCATAACGAACGAGAATCTGAACAAACACACACGTTTACAGAGCGAGAGAGAGAGAGAGAGAGAGAGGAGAGAGAGAGAGAGAGAGAGAGAGAGAGAGGGGGGGGGGGGGGGGGGGGGGGGGGGGGCAGTCAGACAACCGGACAAACAGGAAAAGGATCTCTTGAACTATTACTTACAAAAATAATTAACACTTAATGTCTTAACTATTTAAGCCGACGAACGACACAGACAGACAGAGACAGACAGACAGACAGACAGACAGACAGACAGACACACACACACACACACACACACACACACACACACACACACACACACAGCAATATCAGTAGACTAATTACATGGACAGAAATGAATCACATGGTCCTCAATGCAGATAGAACTAAATGCATGTTTGAGACCACACGTCAAAAACGGCAGAAAATGAGTTACCCGTTTTCATCTTTATATGTCAAAGACTAAAAGATCGAGGAGGTAACAAAATTAGGGATTATTATTGACAATGACTTATCATGGTATGACCACATTACTGATCTTGGAAAAGGTATATTCAAAGAATTTATAAATTTACAAAAATAATACATTTTCTGAATCTTTAAAACAGGAAATTATTCTTTCACGCATATATTCTCTTATTAATCATGCGTCCACCTTATGGGGTAGTTCTAGCGAAGTTAATTTGAAACAAATAAGTCGTTTACATGAAAGAGCTGTAAAGGCAATACAGCTGAAATCTACTACTTTGAGAGGGAGTGATAACAAAACGAAATATTCTACCGTTTAAAGATAGACTCTTCTTCAACAAAGGTTGACGTATGTACAATGTACTGAAGGGAACAACTCCAAAGAAAATCATCCAAAACTTTGTAATCAAAGCTTTCCTTTCTCAGATCCTGCAACAATCTCCACAAATGAAATTTACATATTCTGGAGGAACGTCATGGAACAACTTGCCAACTTCTTTAAAATCATGTCCCTCGAAACTAACATTTAACAGAGCTCTGAAAAGGAATTGGATGAAAAACTGTGCTTATTCTATTCCCAAATCTCTCTCTCTCTCTCTCTCTCTCTCTCTCTCTCTCTCTCTCTCTCTCTCTTTGTTACCTCATCTTATTTTATATTGTTGACCCTATTCAGGGCGAGGACTGGATGTAAAAAAAGCACATCAGTGCTTATCTATTATCCTCGTAAATAAAGAATTTTGTCTTGTCTTGTCTTGTCTTGTCTCTCTCTCTCTCTCTCTCTCTCTCTCTCTCTCTCTCTCTCTCTCTCTCTCTCTCATATGATGAGCAACATAATGTTAATTACAATAATCATTGAAATTTTGTACAAATGTTTTGATAGAATTATGATGCTTTGAATGTGTAGCTACTTCAACATTCCTTGGCGCATTCTGCATGATGTGTTGATACATGATGGTTTTCTTTGTTTGTTCTTTATGATTATGCTATATAATATCAATTACAATATTGAAGTTTTTTACAATAGTTTTTATAGAATTATGATGCTTTAAGTGTTAGTGACTTCAAAGGTTTTTTTTTGCGTGTTCCTCATAATGCGTTGATACATGTTTTTTTTGTGTTTGTTTTTTGTAAATGATTATGTTAATTTTGTTGAGGGCGGGATGAAAAAAAAGCCGTGAAGCTTATTCTTTAGCCCTCAATAAAGATAATTCTGACTTGACTTGATTTGATACACACACACCTGTGCAATTTCCTTGACGACTGTAGCATCCTCTGTTTTCGCATCCGACAAACGCTGGATGTTGAAAGTTCCAATCGTCAACGTCGCTTCTGTCACGTGACTGATGACGAACATGCAAAACAGGACGCCTAGGATCGCCATCTTGGTGTTTGTCTGTTACATAAAGAACTCAGAACTAGTCGTGAACGGAACTGATGATGATGATTTACTACTCTGCATAAACAACGTTTTCTTAACTGGTCGATAGTATGTTTGCCTTCAGGAGGAGTTCAAACGGAGAAGTCTTTTAACAGAAAAGAACAACAATAATTTGTAAATTTAATGATTGATGATCTATGACAGCCTTAATTCAATCCTGATATTATTTCAATATTCAAGTAACACAGTTCAAATTCCAGATTTTTTTTTTTTTACAACAGAACGAGTTTATAAGACGCAGTAATACTCGCTAGAGATTCATATTTGCTAAGACATTGCAAATGAGCGTTATACTAAGGATCAGGATCAGGACCTGTACGTTGCTGGAACCTTCCGAGGTTATAAATAGCAACGGGAAAAAGAGACAGCAGCCCTCTTCAGGTAAACAAAAACTTATTTTAAAATTTAGCTCGTTTCCTTTTTAAAACATTCCGACCTAATGAGACTGACGCCCCAACGGCCATCCCCGAGTTCAGCTCAATGGGACCCTGTTGCGGCTCTGCATCCACCTAGGCTATCAGGATCAGGATCTTATTCTGAGATTGACCTGTACGGTTAAAAATATGTTTGTTGCAATTTAATGCAAGGATGGCAACATAGAGACTCTGCTGATTGCTGCAGAGAACGCTGCCACAGAGCCTGCCTGGACGACTTGCTCGTTCAGTTCATTCCAGTCCATGACGGTCTGCACGAAGAAGGGGCGTTGGTACTGCTCGGTACTTGACTCTGGGACTACATATCCGCGGCTGTTGATTGATGTGAATTTTGTGACGACGTTGTTTTTGTCACGAAGCTATGAAACATTTTTGGGCGTATTTTTCTCTCTTTTCTTTTTTCATTGGTGTTAAAAATTTCTCTGGGGGGGCAGCGCTGGAAGTCCTTCAATGATCTTGTAGAAGGTGACTAGTCTTTGTTGTTTCCTGCGCAATTGGAGGGGTGGTATCTGGAGTTCAGTCAGCATTCGCGTGACACAACCCGGATCTCTGGACCTGTAGTCACGCTTGATGAATCTGGCTGCTTTTCTTTGGATGCTCTCAAGCTTTTCCTGGCCCTTTGCCAAGTACGGGTCCCACACAGTAGCTCCATAATCCAGGCTGCTCTGATCAAGGAGAGGTATGCCAAGCGACGACATTCTGGGGTGCAGCTGCCAGAATACGACGTAAGAAACCAAGTGTGGAGCTCGCCTTTTTGCAAATCTTTGCCACATGTTTTGACCACTTCAAAAATGTGGATAGTTCAACACCAAGATATGGGTTTTGTTCTACATGTTTGAGGATCTCATCAATCTGTAGAAAAAAGAAGACTGGTTCTTGGACTCTGTGGAGAGGATGTAGCACTTTGATACATTAACTCTCATTCCCCAGTCTTTGGCCCACCTTTCGAGTTTGTTGAGGTCGTCTTGCTGGGAGATGTGATCTTGCAGTGAGTGAGTTTCCTGGTGTAAGAGGCAGTCGTCTGCGAATAGGCGCACTGAGTTCATGGAATCAGGGAGGTCATTTATACGGCATGGCACAAGAAGAGCAATGGGCTAAATACCGTGTCTTGTATGATGCCTGACTTCACAGTTATCTTCTCTGAACTTTCCCCCGTCCAGGACGACTTTCAGTTCTCTTAGTCAGGAAGCTGCTAATCCACTACAGAACAGGGCCTTTAATCCCGTAGTGTTCTAGCTTGTGTAAGAGCTTGGCATGGGGCACAGTATCGAATGCCTTGCTGAAGTCGAGAATGATGACAGATGACTGAATTCTGGAGTTCTGTGTCTTGAGGAGGTCATCCATGGTGTTGAATAACTGGGTCTGGCAGGAGAATCCAGATCTGAAACCGTGGTTTCTGTCGGTCAGGATGTCGTATTTCTCCAAGTGCTCTCGCATGTGACGGCAGACGATGTGTTCCATTACTTTGCAGGCTACGGATGTTAGTGACACTGGCCTGTAGTTTTCCGCTCTATTTCTATCTCCCTTTTTGAAGACACTGGTAATATTTGCCGTGAGCCAGTCAGCTGGGAGTGATCCAGTTTGTAGAGAATGGTTAAAGATGCATGCCAGAGGTGCCACCAGGGTTTTCGCGCAGTTAATATTCTGCTGGGTATCCCATCTGGACCACAGGCTTTGGACGCATTGAGGTTCCACAGAAGTTTTTCTACACCGTCTTCTCTGATGATAAGATCATTTCTTTGAGGGTGCGGTGGATCTTTCATTGGTGGCGGTGGAGAGCCATCATCTTGGGTGAATACTGAACACAACTGCTTCAGGAGGATTTTGGCCTTGACGCGCTGTCACTAACAAGACTGGTGCCGTCCTTGAGAGGTGCTACGCCGGTGTTGTCTTGTCTTCTGGCTCGCGCATACCTCCAAAAGGGCTTGCTGTTGTTTTCTTCCATTCCCTTCTCGATCGTATCATTAATGTACTGCTGCTCAGCTTTACATAAGGCCCGTCGACACTCCTTCTGAAAAAGCTATAGTTGGTCCCATTTTTGTTTTTCTGCGCTTTCCTGTGCAGTCTTTTTGCTGCTGATCAGTTTCCGGATATTTCCGTTCAGCCATGGGAAGTCGCTTTTACTATGTCTCAGAACTGAGGGTTCATACTTCTCAGTAGCAGACATAACTGCTTCTTTGAATGACTCCCACATGCTACTTACATCTGCTCCGTCTTTCCTCATGGTGGCAATTTTCGCCTCTAGTGGACTGAGATCTTTGCTGATTCTCTTCCCAGTTGGCTTTCGAGAAGAGGTATCCTTTCCTTGGCTTTTCTTTCATTCTATGGGGTCCAGTGTCAAAGTTGGCTGCCACTGCGTCGTGATCACAACACCCTGTCATGGTAGTTGAGTGCTTGGCTAGTGACGGGTTTGAAACGAAGACGAGGTCGAGCGTATTCTTCATTTGTGTTGGCTGATCATGGATCTGAGTAAGGTGAGCATCTGTCGTTATGTCCACAAGCCTCTCCTGAACTTCTCTGTCTAACTGTGTTGTGTTCCCAATCAATATCGGGTCAGTTGAAGTCTCCCGCCATTATCACCTGTTTCTGTCCGTTCTTGTGTTCTGTCTGAATCAGTGTCTTCTCAAGCTCCAGGATATCTTTCTGTGAACGCTTTGGCAAATAAAGACAGCCTAACAGCAGATCTTTCTTAGCTTGCGGTCTCAGTTTCGCCCAGACCATTTCATGTTCTCCCTCTAGCTCTGGTGCATCTGTGGAGATTATGGATTTGTGAACCAGAATGAAGGCTCCACCACCCAGTGAGCCATGACCCTTTCTGTATGGTTCGAAATTGGAGGAAAAACTTCACTTGATGCATGTCTTTCTTGTAGCCACGACTCTGTCCCAAAGACAACATCTGGTTTTACCTAATCAAGGAGCACTAAAAATTCAGCTCTCTTATGGACTACGCTTTGGCAATTGATGTTTAATATTCGGAGGTTCTGCTTCTTTTGGCAGGTTTTAGACACTACTATTTCTGCTGGTGTTTGTTTGTTGATGACGTTTCTTCCCATGATGATTCCTTTCAGTCTGTGACGCAGCTTGGGCTGGACTGGTATCGGGTGATCGGCTGCCAGATGACGTGGAGCTCTGTTGGTTTCTGTCCTTGGGGCTGCTTCTAATTGGAGGGCTGAGGGCTTGACCAGAATGGGAAGAGTCAATACTATCGTTTGGATCAATCAGTGGAAACTGCAAGTTCGATGTATGACTAGTGTCCAGGCTGTAGCTGTGAAATGTGAAAGAATCAAAGTGGACGCTATCACACTTGAAGCAAATCCAAGAGACATTTGATCTTTCCAACAGGCTAAAATCAGCAGTACACAGCTCAAGGCAGGACTTGTGATACCAGACATCACAGCCATCACATAGAATATCAGTACTGTCAACGTTAATGTCTCAGTATCCACATCTGTACTCATTCAAATGGTCTTGGCCCTGGATTTACTTGGATGTCATCTGACAGCAGAATGCTCAAAAGAATTAAGGCACTGACCTGTCTTTCGTGGACACTCCCCCTCAAAGCCTCCTGATGTTACTTCTCGTTCCAGCTATCAGTGTTCTGGGATCCTCAGTTTAGCGTGCTCCCTGCTTGGTGTGTTGATTACTCCACAAAACACAAATATCAGGAGGATGGTGATGGTCAAAACCTTAGGAGCCATGATGAACTGCTTCAAACCCGCTGAAACTTATTCCTCCATGTTGATCTTTCTGCTTTGATTGGTTGATGACGATGGAAATGAAGGCAGGAGAGTTTTAAAAGTTAACCTGTACAGTGTATGAGGAGTTGGTACTCACTCTAAGCTGACACAACTGACGATTCTCACATCTTCAAGAAACTTAAATATCAAGAAGATCAACATCCATGGCAGCTCTGGTTTCTTAAAAAATCTATTTAATCCATTTACATAAATATTGGAACCTACACTGTGACTACTTCAGACCAGAGGAAGTAAAAATGTTTGAAGTTTGAAACTCACAATAGATCGCCAGGAATAAAAGTTGATTTCCTAAAAAATGTCGCACAAAAAGTTTAATATTTGCACAAAATTTTGATACATGACTAAAAGGGAAGAGGACTACTCCAGTATTTCACGGTTTTGAATGTTTAAAAACACAAGTAATTAGCTAAATCAGTCTGTAATCAACCACTGAATTTTCAGATTAAAAACTTCCTCCAAGGGCCGCTACTCAAAATATTCCAGAACATTACGGAATTAAGATGACTACAGATCAAAGTTTCAGGGTTTTTTTAATCTTTGTGGCGTCATGACGTGCGGGGTAGCCCATACACGCGATACAACAGGGTCGGACTAAAAATAAAATGAAAAGCTGAATTACTGAATGTCATTTCATTCCTATGAATAAGGCTGGTGGCAAATTTCATTCCGTCTTTCACTGATTGTGTAAAGGAATGGCTGGATGATTAATAGCTTACATCTCAATCAACAATGGTTTGTTTTTAAACATGTTTTCCATAGACAAATATTGATGTCAACGAGCTGTTTTGTCGAACCATACTCTGTTTATCTCAATGTAAATGCTTTCAAGTCTGACATGATCTTAGCTTGAAAATGCTCTTTTTACAACCAACCAATCAATATCATGTAATTCCGATCATCATCAATATCCTCTTCCCTTCCCTATGATAATGATGATAATGATGATAGTGTTATTGTTGTTGCTGCCTTTCCTCTCATTTTAACAACTTCTGATTTTTCCTTCTAATTAGTCATCTTTGTCTTCATTTTCTCCCTCCTTTTTCTCTCTTGTCCTGGTCATTTACCATTGTGTCCTTTTTTGTCTACTCACTTTATCTTAGTTTTTTTTGTCTTCTACTTTTGTTCCTATTCTTGTTTCTTCTATTTTGTACTTTTTTCTTACTGTTTTTCATCTTCTACTTTCACCTTCTACTTTCGCCTTCTATTTTTGTCTTCTACTATTTTTTTTTCTTCCTTCGTCTTTTTTTTTTGTCTTTCGGTTTTTAATCTTTCGTATTCTACTTTTTTCGTTTCGTCTTCTTCAACTTTCTTTTTCGTCTGTCGTCTTCTCTCCTCCTCTGTTTTCCTCTGCTTCTTTCATCGTCTTCTTTCTTCTTCCTTCTTCTTCTTCTTCTTCTGCTTTTTCTTCTTCTTCTTCCTCGTCTTCCTCCTCCTCCTCCTCCTCCTCCTTCTTCTTTTTCTTTTCATTTCCTGAGCTGTATTTTCGTGTCGGTTTCTGTTGTTGACGTTTTGAGAGGGCCAAACAGTTACTCACCAGCCGTTGCCGTGTGCAGCAGTGGTAACCAAGTCCTGGCTGTGAGCTCTATATACAGCGGACACTGCACGTCTCTGGCCTGCTGTGTGCTATACAGCGGGCACCACATGCCCCTGGCCTGCACCACTGCTGACTGACTTGACTTGACCTTCAGCTTATCTCTGCACCACGCAGGCTTCACAGAGAGTGTCCGCAACACGCACCTGTCCTTAACGGGAGGAGCAGATACGTGTTTCATCTGGTAGCGACGGAAATGGGCCAACTGAGTACACACAACCAAAAGTAAGGGAGGTAACGCCGCACCACTCGAAAAGAACACACACACATGCACACGCACACCAATTCAAACAAGCAAACAACCCCCACACCAAACAAACAAACAAACAAACAAACAAACAAACCATCCTTCCCCCAGTTAAAACAACACACACACACACGCGCGCGCACCATATATGCACATTTAGATAGCAACACACCTACATAAATGCACAAGGCCTACTTTATACCATGTTATCTCTCCACAAAACAGGAAAAAACAAAACTTTTATAACTTGGCCTTGGGCGATCTATGTATTCGAAAGCCAAAACGACAAATAACAAAATAAACTAGAAGATGACAAAAGCAGCAGCAGAGAGAGAGAGAGAGAGAGAGAGAGAAGAGAGAGAGAGAGAGAGAGAGAGAGAGAGAGAGAGATTATCACCTGAATGTAACGTCTTGTATGTAGACGGCATCAACGAAATGTCAGAGGTCTAAATTTGAGGCCTGTGGAGGGTCAAGGACGTGACTGCTTCTTTTCTTTTTTTTCTTTTTAAACTTCCATATTTGTATACAGCTGGCGAACTGTTCAGCTTCATATAATGTTTGTGCTGTTCGCCAAAAAACCAAATACAACAAACAACAGTTGGCAACAACACCTCTTATCATGCTTTGTTGTTTTGTAGTTTTTTTTTCCTGTCTCTGTCTCTTTCTCTGTCTGTTTGTCTGTCAGTATGTCACTCTCTCTTTTTTTCGGATGTGAGTGGGGATGGGGAAGTAGGAGGAGGGGAAGGGCAAGGGTGGGCTGGGATGGGGGTGGGGATGAACGGAGGGAGCAGTCTTTACATGACTATGAATAAACGATATCCTACCATGTGCCATGTCCTCTTTACTCTGTGGAGAAACAGACCACACACACAGAGGACGTTCTAGGGTTGAGAGAGGGGACGTGGCCGATATCTACATATCTACAGGACTGCAGGGCCCTGCAGGGGTTTGAGAGAGGAGGAAGGGCCAAAGTTCGCCACTCTACAAGACTGTGGGGCCCTCCAGGGGTTGAGAGAGGAGGCATGGCCGATGCCCACCACTCTACAAGACTGTGGGGTCCTCCAGGGGCTGAGAGAGGAGACATGGTTGATGCCTACCATCTACAGGAGAACCTAAGTGGACCAGCCAAGGCCTTGAAGCAGACCACCCATTTCACTCTGAGAACCTGTCTCTGAGTCTGCTGGTGAAAGAGAAGGAGAGGAACAATGAATTACAGTTTCAGTTTCATCAAGGAGACTACACTGTATGCAGACGAGTCCCTGTACGCTACATCACATCCGCTAAGCTTTGAGACCACACTGCGCACGATTTAAAGCTGATGGATACATGAATTAATGACTAAGATGAGAGAATTTAACAAGAATCTCGAGGAGCTACGACTTAGCATCTGTCTGACCTTCGCATTAGCCCAACGCGCTGGTCAGACCTTGAGTGCCTACCTAACATTGGCTGTGCCATTATTATCATCGTATGTTTGTGTGGTGAGTGTATTTGCAGTTTTAGATCACTGACTCAGCATTCTTCTTTCTCCATTCTCAGTTGTGGTCCAAAGTGAACCACATTTATTAAAATGTTGTCGCTTTTAATCCCACCATCACGGTAGTCACATTTTCGCCTTCGGGGTTAACGTCCAATGTCGGGAGTATACTTCATCAATAGGCAGTTTCAAAAAGATACGCTATGAGAGCAGTTGTTAGAGAGGTCAGCGCGGTGGAATGGCGAAGATATTGAGTGAACTGCTCCATGGTGCTGAAACATGGAGATTCACACAAAGATTTGTATTTTATGCAAAGACGAATGACCCATCGTGAATCAAAACATCATGGGAGTTGGTTTGGTGGTGGTGGTGGTGGTGGTGGTGGTGGTGGTGGTGGTGGTGGTGGTGGTGTGTGTGTGTGTGTGTGTGTGTGTGTGTGTGTGTGTGTGTGTGTGTGTGTGTTTGAATTTTGATAACTTCTTTCAGATTGTGAGCGAGAGCGGTGACTTTGCACAGAATATTGCATAAATCGGTAACCAGCGACGGTTCTGTCACCAAAGGTAAGTCAGGCGGGGGATACACAGTGAAGCAAAATGGCCGAACTATCCAGGAAGACAATGACGCACACAGTTTAACAACTTCAAGTCTAACAATGGAAGTAGAGAGTGACACAAGCACTCCACTGGCTTTCATCCACAAGTCAGTTTCAAACTCAACTAGCCATGATACTGACTGACTCCACGAACCTACTTCAGAAAGTGAAAAACGGAATGGGAAGCCCTGCTTGAATGAACTAATGCGCAACCTTCCATTGGAGAGACTCATATGGATGCACTGCTCTGGGGTATGCTGGAGTTAAACGAAATGAGAGAGCAGACACACTGGCTGGCAAGGCAACGATAAGACCGGATTACAGCTTGGCCGATCTGATGTCATAAGAAACCTAAAGAATCACTTAAAG
>JADBJO010002014.1:140000-150000 GCA_016801955.1 Conus betulinus | reverse complement strand
AGGTGGTAAGTCGGTCATGCCATACTTTGGATCAAAACAAGGACATCTGAAGAGAGATGAGGCAGGGCAGGGTCTTCTCTCTGGGTTGGTGGGTTGTGTGCTAACGACTTGATATCGATGTATTCCCTGTGGATTCACACTGTTAGTACTGGGGCTGACGTCGATGTATTCCCTGTGGATTCACACTGTTAGTACTGGGGCTGACGTCGATGTATCCCTGTGGATTCACACTGTTAGTACTGGGGCTGACATCGATGTATTCCCTGTGGATTCACACTGTTAGTACTGGGCTGACATCGATGTATTCCCTGTGGATTCACACTGTTAGTACTGGGGCTGACATCGATGTATTCCCTGTGGATTCACACTGTTAGTACTGGGGCTGACATCGATGTCAAATCGATTCCCTGTGGATTCACACTGTTAGTACTGGGGCTGACATCGATGTATTCCCTGTGGATTCACACTGTTAGTACTGGGGCTGACATCGATGTATTCCCTGTGGATTCACACTGTTAGTACTGGGGCTGACGTCGATGTATTCCCTGTGGATTCACACTGTTAGTACTGGGGCTGACGTCGATGTATTCCCTGTGGATTCACACTGTTAGTACTGGGGCTGCACCGGGACAAACCTCCATGTTGCTGTCTGTGAGGCCGCTGGAATGAACAGCGTGACAGGAAGCACGAAAATGAGAGGGAGAGGGGAGGGGCGGGGGGGGGGGGGGGGGGGAGGAGGGACATGACAGATGGACAGGTAAACTGCCGTGTACATTAATTTTCATTTGTAGCACATGGAGCAGTGTGAACACAAAAGGGCCTTACCTCGTCGTAAGACAGGTGCATGCCAGTCTCGAAGTTGTAGACACGGACACTGCCGGACACTGCGGCGTTTTCGCACCAACCCCGTGGCCACAAACCTGACACAGAGCCCCACAGTACCATCCACTACATGGTCCATCAACAGTTAGGGGGCCCAGGAGGATGTACGCACACACACACACACACACACAGCGACACACACAGCCTTCATGTATATAGTTATATCAACAATTAAGGGGCCCAGGGGGATGTACACACACACACACAGCGACACACATAGCCTTCATGTATATAGTTATATCAACAATTAAGGGGCCCAGGGGGATGTACACACACACACACACAGCGACACACATAGCCTTCATGTATATAGTTATATCAACAATTAAGGGGC
This sequence comes from Conus betulinus, assembly GCA_016801955.1. Lineage (NCBI taxonomy): Eukaryota > Metazoa > Mollusca > Gastropoda > Neogastropoda > Conidae > Conus > Conus betulinus. The sequence continues at coordinate 148,784 of JADBJO010002014.1, read as the reverse complement.
CCAGGGGATGTACACACACACACACACAGCGACACACATAGCCTTCATGTATATAGTTATATCAACAATTAGGGGGCCCAGGGGGATGTACACACACACACACACAGCGACACACATAGCCTTCATGTATATAGTTATATCAACAATTAGGGGGCCCAGGGGGATGTACACACACACACACACACACACAGCGACACACATAGTCTTCATGTACATAGTTATATCATCAATTATGGGGCCCAGGGGGATGTACACACACACACACACACACACAGCGACACACATAGTCTTCATGTACATAGTTATATCATCAATTATGGGGCCCAGGGGGATGTACACACACACACACACACACACACACACACAGCGACACACATAGTCTTCATGTACATAGTTATATCATCAATTATGGGGCCCAGGGGGATGTACACACACACACACACACACACACACACACACACACACACACACACACACACACACACAGCGACACACATAGTCTTCATGTACATAGTTATATCATCAATTATGGGGCCCAGGGGGGATGTACACACACACACACACAGCGACACACATAGTCTTCATGTACATAGTTATATCATCAATTATGGGGCCCAGGGGGATGTACACACACACACACACACACACACACACACACACACACACACACACACACACACACACTGCAACACACATAGCCCTCATGTACATAGTTACATCAAGAATGATGGGGCCCAGGGGGATGCACGCACACACACACATAACACACACAGCCTTCATGTACATAGTTACATCAACAATTATAAGGACTAGGGAAACACACACACACACACACACACACACACACACACACACACACACACACACATACATACACACACTGCAACACACATAGCTTTCATGTACATAGTTACATCAACATTATGGGCCCACGGGGATGTACGCACACACACTGCAACACACATAGCCTTCATGTACACAGTTACATCAACAATTATGGGCCCACGGGGATGTACGCACACACACTGCAACACACATAGTCTTCATGTACACAGTTACATCAACAATTATGGGCCCACGGGGATGTACGCACACACACTGCAACACACATAGTCTTCATGTACACGTTACATCAACAATTATGGGCCCACGGGGATGTACGCACACACACTGCAACACACATAGCCTTCATGTACACAGTTACATCAACAATTATGGGCCCACGGGGATGTACGCACACACACACTGCAATACACATAGTCTTCATGTACACAGTTACATCAACAATTATGGGCCCACGGGGATGTACGCACACACACTGCAACACACATAGTCTTCATGTACACAGTTACATCAACAATTATGGGCCCACGGGGATGTACGCACACACACTGCAACACACATAGCCTTCATGTACACAGTTACATCAACAATTATGGGCCCACGGGGATGTACGCACACACACTGCAACACACATAGTCTTCATGTACACAGTTACATCAACAATTATGGGCCCAAGGGGATGTACGCACACACACATCAACACACATAACCTTCATGTACATAGTTACAACACACACATAGCCTTCATGTACATAGTTACAACACACATAGCCTTCATGTACATAGTTACAACACACCATAACCTTCATGTACATAGTTACAACACACATAGCCTTCATGTACATAGTTACAACACACATAACCTTCATGTACATAGTTACAACACACGTAGCCTTCATGTACATAGTTACAACACACATAGCCTTCATGTACATAGTTACAACACACACATAGCCTTCATGTACATAGTTACAACACACATAACTTTCATGTACATAGTTACAACACACATAGCTCTCATGTACATAGTTACAAAGTGAGCTCACTGCAGGCAGAAATTGAAACAAAAGACAAAAAATTCTGCTCCTCTGGATCATCGCACTCTTTAGTTTCTGGCTTACTTGCCCAGCCGGTGAACTCAGGCTATGACCTTCACCGCTGTGTAGCGATAAACGGGAGGATGGACCCTGTGGGAACGGAGGGTGGGCCCTATGGGAACGGAGGGTGGACCCTATGGGAACGGAGGGTGGACCCTATGGGAACGGAGGGTGGGCCCTATGGGCCCTATGGGAACGGAGGGTGGGCCCTATGGGAACGGAGGGTGGGCCCTATGGGCCCTATGGGAACGGAGGGTGAGCCCTATGGGCCCTATGGGCACGGAGGGTGGGCCCTATGGGAACGGAGGGTGGGCCCTATGGGAACGGAGGGTGAGCCCTATGGGCCCTATGGGAACGGAGGGTGGGCCCTATGGGAACGGAGGGTGGACCCTATGGGCCCTATGGGAACGGAGGGTGAGCCCTATGGGCCCTATGGGAACGGAGGGTGGGCCCTATGGGCCCTATGGGAACGGAGGGTGGGCCCTATGGGCCCTATGGGAACGGAGGGTGGACCCTATGGGCCATATGGGAATGGAGGGTGGACCCTATGGGAACGGAAGGTGGACCCTATGGGCCCTATGGGAACGGAGGGTGGACCCTATGGGCCATATGGGAACGGAGGGTGGGCCCTATGGGAACGGAGGGTGGGCCCTATGGGCCCTATGGGAACGGAGGGTGGACCCTATGGGCCATATGGGAACGGAGGGTGGGCCCTATGGGAACGGAGGGTGGGCCCTATGGGCCCTATGGGAACGGAGGGTGGGCCCTATGGGAACGGAAGATGGACCCTATGGGAACGGAGGGTGGACCCTATGGGAACGGAGGGTGGAACCTATGGGAAACGGAGGGTGGGCCCTATGGGAATTGAAGGTGGACCCTATGGGAACGGAGGGTGGGGCCTATGGGCCCTATGGGAACGGAGGGTGGGACCCTATGGGAACGGAGGGTGGGCCCTATGGGAATGGAGGGTGGGCCCTATGGGAACGGAGGGTGGGCCCTATGGGAACGGAGGGTGGGCCCTATGGGAACGGAGGGTGGGCCCTATTTGCCCTATGGGAACGGAGGGTGGACCCTATGGGAACGGAGGGTGGGCCCTATGGGAACGGAGGGTGGGCCCTATTTGCCCTATGGGAACGGAGGGTGGGCCCTATGGGAACGGAGGGTGGGCCCTATGGGAACGGAGGGTGGGCCCTATTTGCCCTATGGGAACGGAGGGTGGGCTCTATGGGAACGGAGGGTGGGCCCTATTTGCCCTATGGGAACGGAGGGTGGGCCCCTATGGGAACGGAGGGTGGGCCCTATTTGCGGAGGGTGGGCCTATGGGAACGGAGGGTGGTGGACCCTATGGGAACGGAGGGTGGGCCCTATGGGAACGGAGGGTGGGCCCTATGGGCCCTATGGGAACGAGGGTGGGCCCTATGGGCCCTATGGGAACGGAGGGTGGGAACGGAGGGGGCCCTATGGGAACGGAGGGTGGTGGGCCCTATGGGAACGGAGGGTGGGCCTGGGCCCTATGGGAACGGAGGGTGGACCCTATGGGAACGGAGGGTGGGCCCTATGGGAACGGAGGGTGGACCCTATGGGAACGGAGGGTGGGCCCTATGGGCCCTATGGGAACGGAGGGTGGACCCTATGGGGGCCCTATGGGAACGGAGGGTGGACCCTATGGGCCCTATGGGAACGGAGGGTGGACCCTATGGGAACGGAGGGTGGGCCCTATGGGCCCTATGGGAACGGAGGGTGAGCCCTATGGGCCCTATGGGAACGGAGGGTGGACCCTAACGGAGGGTGGCCCTTGGCCCTATGGGAACAGAGGGTGGACCCTATGGGAACGGAGGGTGGGCCCTATGGGCCCTATGGGAACGGAGGGTGGGCCCTATGGGCCCTATGGGAACGGAGGTGGGCCCTATGGGCCCTATGGGAACGGACAGTGGGCCCTATGGGAACGGAGGGTGGGCTCTATGGGCCCTATGGGAACGGAGGGTGGGCCCTATGGGAATAGTGCATGAAGCAGCTGCAGACAACGAGTACTGCGTGATTCTTGTGCTGATGTTTTTCTCTTGTGGTTTTGTGCTTTATTATGTTTCCACACTCCATAACTGGATACGATTAACTCATGGGGTGATCAATTTGTGTGTTGGATTCTTCTTCTTTGTGCCATTTGATATAACTTCGGTATATCCCGCGTTTGTATGTATCCTTAAGTTTTTTTTTCTTGGGTGCTGAGTGCGTCAGTGAAGTGCCAGGCGGCTCTGTATAGCCTGGTGCTAGTGCTCATTGCAGCGTGAGAGCTGTGGTGCTCAGACATCTTACATCCACCAAGTGCTTATTTTCCTCTCTGTCTGTCTGTCTGTCTGTCTGTCTGTCTCTCTCTATATATATATACATGTGTGTGTGTGTGTGTGTGTGTGTGTGTGTGTGTGTGTGTGTGTGTGTGTGTGTGTGTGTGTGTGAGTGACACGTTTTGTTTTTCTCGTCCTTTGCTGGGTGCTTTGGGGAGATGGTGGATTCCATTTTTGAACCTTTGTGGTGAAAATGCCACAGAATTATAGGCTGTCATATATCTCCATTTGATGCCAAGGAAGGACCCACATAATCAGCCGTGTCTCACTGATGAGTCTGAACCAGCAGACAAAAGGCCTCTGAGCAGGCGACATGAATGATTCCGCTTTGACTTTCAGGATAGAATACGATGCCCCTACCCCCTCACCCCCCCCCCCCCCCCCCTCCTTCAGCTGCTATTGAAGGTCTTTAAAATCTAACACCCAGATTTGTTATTCCCATTTTCTTTCTCTCACAAAACCTCCCACCTCTAGAGAGAGAGGGGAGTGTTTATTCTCATTTGTCACAATACAGCATGTACTCTTGCTCACACACACAGATCTGTACTCATGTGCGCGCGCATGTACACACACGCCCCCCCCCCCCCCCCCTACAGCAAATACACGTACACATTTGTAAATGTAATTCGATTGCTTGGAAGGAAGATTTGTTTGCCTTGAAGAACCATGAAAACAGAGAGAAACAGACTGTGACAAGGAAAGAGAAACAGGCCTGCTCTAACAAACGAACAACAACAAAGGAATATGAAAACAGAGATAAAAGTACAGAACAGAGAGAGAGAGAGAGAGAGAGAGAGAGAGAGAGAGAGAGAGAGAGAGAGAGAGAGAGACTTACGAGAACACCATTACAGCGAGAGCTACAGAAACAGACAAAGAGTGACTTCAACTAAAGGGACCACCTACACGAGACAGATTCCCTCACCTGTCGTAGGCGCAGTCAGTGTTGTGGTTGGCGGTGGAATCAGCATCCTTGTCCACCAGGAAGTCAAAGCGGGAGTCAGCATACATCAGGGTGTCATGGTAGGCCCTGTTGGACAGGTAGCGGCAGTCGGCGTTGAAGTCCCCGGCGATGACAAAGTTCTGGGGGGACGTTCCAATCAGAATGTCTGAGCAAATCTTTCATTTAACACCCACTCCCACCACCACCCACCCACCCCTTCCCATAACAAGACGTCTGTGGGTTCTTACGCTGACAGTTGACCTTACGCTAACAGCGATGTACACTACCCTGTTGATGCAGCCTACTCATCTTTCTCACAGCCACGAGCATGGCACGTGACGTCCGTCACAGAGCCAGTTCCAGCTAGACCGCGCCTTCAGTAAAATTCCCTCACACAGGAAGATGCTGTTTACTGTACTTACGGGCATGTAGGCTCTCTTTCTCAGTGTTTCTCTCTTATTGTGACCATGGTTAGGGCCTAGAGAGGACAAAAGCACTGACCCGCTTCTACTGAACACGCGTAAAGCAGACGACACTTTGATATGCGCGCTCAATTATCAGGTGGGGGAGGGTGTATTGCTGTGTTTCATTACACAAATCGTTTTTTTTTTCTGTTTAAATTTCCTTTCGTTGCGGTGGATTCCGTGCTCAATGCATTAGTCAAAATACACATACTTGTGATCAATCGTAAAAATTGCCAAAAAATAATCGCAAAATGCTCTGTATGGGACAGCTGTAGGGATACAGGTTTTGGCGCGAGCGTAGAGGGCCCTCAGACGTTCATTCCGTGAACTAGTCAAGCTGATTCGCTGAAATGTAACGGCATTGTATGTTTCCCAGGCTACTAACAGTACTCTCCATATCTTAGAGGGGCCTGTTGTCAGGTGGGTAGATCGTTTAACGGTAGAGCTGACGGTTGTGAGTTCGAGCCACACTTGGGATCGGATTTTTCTTTTTTTTTTTCGGCTTGAAAACCACTTTTATCTACTGAGCAATGACTAGGTACATGACTCAGTTCAGGTAAGGTAAAGGAGGCACAAGGACAGGGATGGGCTCCGTCTTCCGTCCAGCTATACCCTAAACACTTCAAAGATCTACATCAAGGTTGATCTAACCAGGAAGATATGTAGATATATTTTTATATATCCATGGTTGATGTCACTGGAAAGCTGTTTCACGAGGTCATAGGCTGATGAGCCTACAAATCCCCTTGCTCCAACTTCTGTGGCGAGGATCCTGGCCTGGAAGCCAGAGATTCTCTCAAGCTGCTCGTTAGACTGGCATACTTCTCAGTCTTGTAGAGGTGCGTTTGCTCCATTCTGTTTTCGTATAGCACAGTGAGTTCGATCAGAATCATTTGCTTTGATGACCTGAGTGGAGAACAATATCCGGTCTCATGCCACTCTTCCTGATGATCTCCGGAAGGTTCTCTCACTCTGGAAGGTCTATTGTGCATTCCCAGTCCTCTGCTCCATCCAGTAAACCCTGCTTCCATGCTCTTGATATTATAGTTGTTTCAGACCATGATTTGTGGTCTTCTGCCGTGTAGAACTTTATTGCTGGAGCGTCCGGTGGCATAGGGCTTCCTCCAACAGTACTAACGCGCGTGTGCGATCTCCTTGAGCACTTGGGTGTGCCTCCATGTGTACCTTCCCTGGGTTGGCAGTGCTTTGCATGAACACAAGACATGTTCCACTGTTTGTTTATCGTGACAGGGTGGACACATAGGGTCATCTGATTTCCCCCATTTGACTATCTATCTATCTATCTATCTACACTCCAGGGTTGATCTGATCATAAAGATATATATATATATATATATATATATGTGTGTGTGTGTGTGTGTGTGTGTGTGTGTGTGTGTGTGTGTGTGTGTGTGTGTGCATGATTGATCTCACCAGAAACAAAGACATATATAGATACATAGGACACTGATGAAGAGTTAGGCCATGAGGAAAGTGCTTCCCTGGCGGACACTCCTCTAACCTGCGTGCGGAAGACACCGGAGGCGTGTTCATAGGCATCCACCAAGTCGTCTATCTCCTCCCTGACGTCACTTGGCTTCAGGTGAACCCCCATCACACCCAGGCTGGTCACACCTGCACATCACACCCACAGGGGTCACACCTGCACATCACACCCACAGGGGTCACACCTGCACATCACACCCACAGGGGTCACACCTGCACATCACACCCAGGCTGGTCACACCTGCACATCACACCCACAGGGTGACACCTGCACATCACATCACACCCACAGGGGTCACACCTGCACATCACACCCACAGGGGTCACACCTGCACATCACATCCACAGGGGTCACACCTGCACATCACACCCACAGGGGTCACACCTGTACATCACACCCACAGGGGTCACACCTGCACATCACACCCAGGGTGGTCACACCTGCACATCACACCCAGGCTGGTCACACCTGCACATCACACCCACAGGGGTGACACCTGCACATCACACCCACAGGGGTCACACCTGCACATCACACACCCACAGAGGTCACACCTGCACATCACACCCACAGGGGTCACACCTGCACATCACACCCACAGAGTCACACCTGCACATCACACCCACAGGGGTCACACCTGTACATCACACCCACAGGGGTCACACCTGCACATCACACCCAGGGTGGTCACACCTGCACATCACACCCAGGCTGGTCACACCTGCACATCACTCCCACAGGGATCACACCTGCACATCATACCCACAGGGATCACACCTGCACATCACACTCACAGGGGTCACACCTGCACATCACACCCCCCAGGGTGGTCACACCTGCACATTACAACCACAGGGGTCACACCTGCACATCACACCCAGGGTGGTCACACCTGCACATCACACCCACAGGGTCACACCTGCACATCACACCCACAGGGGTCACACCTCACACCCCAGGGGTCACATCACACCCACAGGGGTCACACCTGCACATCACACCCACAGGGGTCACACCTGCACATCACACCCACAGGGGTCACACCTGCACATTACAACCACAGGGGTGACACCTGCACATCACACCCACAGGGGTCACACCTGCACATCACACCCCACAGGGGTGACACCTGCACATCACACCCACAGGGGTCACACCTGCACATCACACCCAGGGTGGTCACACCTGCACATTACAACCACAGGGGTCACACCTGCACATCACACCCACAGGGGATCACGCCTGCACACCACACTCACAGGGGTCACACCTGCACATCACACCCAGGCTGGTCACACCTGCACATTACAACCACAGGGTGACACCTGCACATCACACCCACAGGGGTCACGCCTGCACACCACACTCACAGGGGTCACACCTGCACATCACACCCACAGGGTCACGCCTGCACATCACACTCACAGGGGTCACACCTGCACACAGTGATGGGCACCAAGTAACAGGGGATAAAAAAAAAAAAGTCAGTGTCCGATGACGTTAATGATACTGAGGGTTTGTCGACAGCAAACTTGCCTTCCTAGGAAACAACCTTCTACCACCTTCCCCTCCCATCTTATTTCTTTCGGAA
>JADBJO010002014.1:127500-135000 GCA_016801955.1 Conus betulinus | reverse complement strand
ACTGACCTGTAGATGATGGCCATGTGCTCCTTGTAGGAGGTCCTTCCCAGAGCTTCGCTGATGGCCACGCTGTAAGGTCCGGCCCCTATCCTGCACAGCCAAAGCGTCCCCTGTCCTGGGCTCTTTTCTCCAGCTGGTTCCAAGTCATCCCATCCCCATGTTCCTGATGTCTGCTTCCAGGTCCCTGCGCCAGGTGTTCCTTGGCCGACCTCTTTTTTCGTTTTTCCTTGGGGGTTCCATGTTAGGGCTTGTCTGGGTGGTGTTGCTTGCAGGCTTCCGCAGCGTATGTCCAATCCAGCCCCCAACGTCGTTTCTTGATTTCCTGTTCTGCGGGCAGCTGGTTTGTTCTCTCCCACAGCTCGTTGTTGTTGATGGAGTCTGGCCATCGGATGCAGAGAATCTTGCGCAGGCAGATGTTGATGAACACCTGCACTTTCTTGGTGGTGGCAACTGTAGTTCTCCAGGTTTCCGCTCCGTACAATAGAACTGCTTTGATGTGGTGTTGAAGAGCCTGACTTTGGTGTTGACTGACAGTTCCTTGGAGCTCCAGATGTTCCGTAGTTGTACGAACGCTGCCCTGGCCTTTCTGATCCTTGCTCTGTTGTCGGCGTCTGTGCCCCCCTGCTTGTCGATGACACTGCCCAGGTTGGTAAAGGTTTCTACTTTCTCTAGCATTCGCTGTCCAGCATGATCGAGTTGGTGCTGACAGTATTGACCTTGAGATTCTTGCTCTTGCCTTTATGGATGTTGAGCCCTACTTGTGTTGATGTGGCTGCTACGTTGCTTGTCTTCTCTTGCATCTGATGTTGAGTGTGCGAAAGTAGTGCCAGGTCGTCGGCGAAGTCCAAATCGTCAAGCTGCGTCCAGGGTGTCCACTGGATCCCATGCCTTCTCTGAGCTGTTGAGGTCTTCATGATCCAGTCGATTGCCAGTAGAAATAGAAATGGTGAAAGCAGGTAGCCGTGTCTGACACCAGTCCTCACTTCGAAAGCCTTCGTGAGCTGCCCTACATGGATGACTCTACAGGTCAGAGCCTCGTATGAGTTTCTGATGATGGTGGTGATCTTGGCCTGCTCACTGTGATGTCGGAGAAGCTTTCACATGGTGTCTTGGTCTACGCTCGCAAAGGCCTTCTTGTAGTCGATAAAGTTGACATACAGGGATGATTTCCGCTCGTGTGATTGCTCAACAATGATGCAAAGCGTTGCGATCTGGTCTGTGCAGGATCGATCCTAGCGAAAGCCAGCGTGCTGGTCGCGGAGTTGAGCATCAACAGGATCCTTTAACCTGTTCAAAATGACTGTTGGAAACCTTTCCTGGCACTGACAGCAGTGTGTTTCCTCTGTAGTTCGCGCAGTTGCTAAGGTCGCCTTTCTTGGGAATCTTGATAAGGTATCCCTCCTTCCAGTCTGCTGGCACTGCTCTCCTCTTCCCAGATCTTCTTGAAGAGAGGCCAAAGCATTTCTACTGTGGTCTTGATGTTTGTCTTTAGTGCCTCTGCGGGGATGTTGTCATCGTGATAATAACAATATAAAAATTTTCGTGTCTGAAAACACACACACACACACACACACACACACACACACACACACACACACACACACACACACACACACACACACACTCTCTTCGATTTCGTTTGATTATTTCCTCTCACACATCTTGCGCTGAAGAGATTGAAGATAAGTGATTGCTTTCATTTTCGTGTAATAATTGTTTTGTATCTTGCCTGAAGAAGACCTAAGAGGTTGAAACGCGTCATGTTTTGTCTTGTGATTCGTTTGTCCACAATTTTTTGGTGGTTCGCTAACATTTATTTAAGATTTACTTACCAACGTGTTGCACGCACATTCACTTCCTGGCCTGCCTCTGTGGTCAGGGCAGTGAAGAGCATAAAAGAACAATGTAATACCTCCTCAGGCTGATAATGCCGTGATGCTACACTGTACAGCTGGAAGCATGTTCTGTTCTGCCGATGAAGGAGAAACTTGTTTAGAATTTGACTAAATTTGGTCTAAACTGTCTGTCTCCTACACTAATATCTCACTCGACTCTCTGTGTCTGGCTGTCTGTCTGTCTGTCTCTCTGTCTTTTTTCTCTCTCTCTCTCTCTGTCTCTCTGTCTCTCTCTCTCTCTCTCTCTCTGTCTGTCTGTCTCTCTTCTCTCTGTCTGTCTGTTTGTGTCCCACCCTCTCTCTCTGGCTGGCAGCGTGACTGACCTGTTGACCTCTGACATCACTCTGTTCATGGCTGACTCATGTATCACTTCTTCGATGGTGGCCACGTCATAACGAACGAGAATCTGAACACACACACAGAGCGAGAGAAGAGAGAGAGAGTTTACAGAGCGAGAGAGAGAGAGAGAGAGAGAGAGAGAGAGAGAGAGAGAGAGAGAGAGAGAGAGAGAGAGAGAGAGAGAGAGAGAGAGAGAGAGGGTGGAGGACAGTCATACAGCCAGACAAACAGGAAAAGGGTCTCTTTAACTATTACTTACAAATAATTAACACTTAATCTCTTAACTATCCTAAGCCGACAAACGATACACACACACACACACACACACACACACACACACACACACACACACACACACACACACACACACACAGCAATATCAGTAGACTAACTACATGGACAGAAATGAATCACATGGTCCTCAATGCAGATAGAACTAAATGCATGTTTGAGACCACACGTCAAAAACGCGTTTTCATCTATATATGTCAAAGACCAAAAGATCGAGGAAGTAACAATATTAGTGGTTATTATTGACATGACTTATCATGGTATGAGCACATTACTGATGTAGGAAAAACGTATATCCAAAAGAATTTATCAGCTTACAAAAAAAATACATTTCCTTAATCTTTAAACCAGGAAATCATTCTTTCACGCATACATTCTATCTTTTATTGATTATGAGTCCACCTGATGGGGTAATTCTAGCGAGTTCGTTTACGTAAAAGAACTATAAAGACAATGCAGCTGACATCTACTCCTTTGAGAGGGAATGATAACAAAACGAAATATTCTACCGTTTAAAGATAGACTCTTCTTTATGAAAGGCTGACGTATGTACAATGTACTGAAGAGGACAGCTACAAAGAAAATCATCCCAAACTTTGTAATCAATGGAAATAGACACTCACTAAAGCTTTCCTTCCCCAGACCCCGCAACAATCTGTACCAATCAAATTTGACATATTCTGGAGGAACGTCATGGAACAATTGCCATCTTCTTTAAAACCATGTCCCTCGAAACTAACATTTAAAAGAGCTCTGAAAAGGATATTTGATGAAAAAAATTATCGGACTATTAATGCTTATTCTATTCTATTGTCTAATCTCTCTCTCTCTCTCTCTCTCTCTCTCTCTCTCTCTCTCTCTCTCTCTCTCTCTCTCTCTCTCTCTGTCTGTCTGTCTGTCTGTCTCTCTCTCTCTCTCATATGATATGCAACATAATGATAATTACAATAATCATTGAAATTTTGTACAAATGTTTTGATAGAATTATGATGCTTTGAATGTATTAATTACTTCAACTTTTTTTTTTGCGTATTCTTCATAATGTGTTGATACATGATTTTGTTTGATTGTTCTTTGTGATTAGGCTATATAATATCAATTACAATATTGAAATTTTGTACAATTGTTTTGATAGAATTATGATGCTTTGAATCTGTTAGTTACTTCAGATCTTATTTGCGTGTTCCTCATAATGCGTCGATACATGTTTTTTTTTAATTGTGATTATTTTTGTGAGGGTGGGATGAAACAAACAAACAAACAAAAAAAAAGCTGTGAAGCTTATTCTTTAACCCTCAATAAAGATAATTCTGACTTGACTTGACTTGACACACACACCTGTGCAATTTCCTTGACGATTGTCGCATCCCTCTGTTTTTCCCATCCGACAAACGCTGGATGTTGAAAGTTCCAATCGTCAACGTTGCTTGTGTCACGTGACTGATGACGAACATGCAAAACAGGACGCCTAGGATCGCCATCTTGGTGTTTGTCTGTGACATAAAGAACTCAAAACTAGTCGTGAACGGAACTGATGATAATAATTTATTACTCTCTGCATAAACAGCGTTTTCTTAACTGGTCGATAGTGTGTATGCCTTCAGAAGGAATTCAAAGGGAGAAGTCTTTTAACAGAAAAGAACAAGAATAATGTGTAAATTTAATGATTGATAATCTATGACAGCCTTAATTCAATCTTGATATTATTTCGATATGCAAGTAGCATGGTTTAAATTCCAGATTTATTACAACAGAATGAGTTTATAAGACGCAGTAATACCTGGCAGACATTGATATTTGCTAAGACATGGCCAGTGAGTGGTAAACTCACAAATGTTTCAAGAACATCACGGAATTAAGATAAACTATAGATCACAGTTTCAGGTTTTTTTTCCTTCTTTCACTATGTGTGGCGTCATTGCGTGCGGGGTAGCCCATATACACTCTCACAATAGAGTCAGACTGAAAATAAAATGGAAAGATGAATTACTGAATTTCACATTTCGTTTCCATGGATAAGGCTGGTGACAAAATTCGTTCCTTCTTTCACTGATCGTGTAGAGTAATGGTTGGATGATGAATAGCGTACATCTTAATCAACAATGGTTTGTTTGAAACATACTGTATTCCACAGACAAAATATTGATGTCAACGAGCTCTTTTGTCGAACCACACTCTGTTTATCTCAATGTAAATGCCTCTGAGTCTGACATGAGATTAGCTTGAAAATGCTCTTGTTAAAACCAACCAATCAATATCATGTAATTCTGATCAACATCAACATCCTCTTCTCTCCTCCTATGATTATGATGACAGTGTTATTGTTGCTGCTGTCTTTCCTTCTCATTCTTTTATTCTATATTTTTCCCTTCTAATCTGTCATCTTTGTCTTCTTTCTCCCCCCCCCCCCCCCCTTTTTTTTCTCCCTTGTCCCCATCCTTGACCGTCGTCTCTTTTTTAACTACTCATTTCATTCTTCTTTTTCTTCATCTTCCACTTTTTTTCGTATTCTTGTGTCCTCTTATTTTGTACTTTTGTCTTACTGTTTTTGTCTTTTACTTTTGCCTTCTACTTTCTTCTTTTTCTCCGTCCATCATCTTCTCTCCTCTTCTGTTTTTTCCTCTGCTTCTTTCATCGTCTTCTTTCATCTATTTTGCCTTTTTTCCTTTCTTCTATTTTCGTTTGGTTGTTTTTAACTTATATACTTTTATGGTCTTTCATATTATCCTCCTCCTCCTTCATCTTCTCTTCTTCTTCTTCATTTTTTTTAGCTGAATTTTCGTGTCGGTTTCTGTTGTTGACGTTTTGAGGGCCAAACAGTCACTCACCAGCCGTTGCCGTGTGTAGCAGTGGTAACCAAGTCCTGCTGTGAGCTCTATATACAGCGGACACCGCACGTCCCTGGCCTGCTGTGTGCTATACAGCGGGCACCACATGCCCCTGGCCTGCACCACTGCTGACCGACTTGACTTGACCTTCAGCTTATCTCTGCACCACGCAGGCTTCACAGAGAGTGTCCGCAACACGCACCTTGTCCTTAACGGGAGGAGCAGATACGTGTTTCATCTGATAGCGACGGAAATGGGCCAACTGAGTACACACAACCAAAAGTAAGGGAGGTAACAACGCACCACTCGAGAAACTGAAAAAAAAAAAGCGCCCTTCCAAAAGATAAAAGAAAAGAAACAAAACACAAACACACACGCACACCAATTCAAAGAAACAAAACAACCCCCCTCCCCCAAACAAAGACACAAACAAACAAACCATCCTTCTCCCAATTAAAACACCACACACACACACACACACACACACACACACACACACACACACACACACACACACACACTACACGTGCACGCACACACACACACACACACACACACACACACACACACACACACACACACACACACACACACACACACACACACGCACACACACACACACACACACGCGCGCGTGCGTGCGCACGCCATATGCACATTTAGATAGCCACACATCTACATAAATGCACAAGGTCGTAAAGAGAAACAGTTCTGTGCCGGCTGCACACCGGCCATTCGTATTTTACCCATTCATACCTTTTAAAGAGTGAAGAAGCTCTGTGGTGCATTCCATGTCATGTGCCACTCACAATGAAACATGTTCTTTTAGAATGTTGGGACTTGCATGATGTGAGACACAAACATTTTACAGCAGATTCTATGAAAACCTTGTTCAGAGACGTTTTCCGCCTGACGCGATCTTTGAGTTCTTGAAAGAGATTAACTTTTTTTTTATCGGATCTGAGATTTTACAGTGGAAGATTTTTTTAACAAACTTTCGGATGGGTTTTTTGATGTATTTTAAGGAATTGTGTGAATGAATGACTCGTGAGTTGATTTTAACGTGGTGACAGCCCTGATGTGGCCCTTTGTGGTCGGCTGGGCTATAAGCAACATTATCTTATCGTATTTTCCACAAAACAGGATAAATCAAAACCTTTAGAACTTGGCCTTGGGCAGTCTACGTATTCGAAAGCCAAATCGACAAATAACTAAATAAACAAGCAGATGACAAAAGCAAAAAAAAAAAAAAAAAAAAAAAAAAAAGAGAGAGAGAGAGAGAGAGAAGAGAGAGAGAGAGAGAGAGAGAGAGAGAGAGATATTCTCAGCTGAAATGTAACGTCTTGTATGTAGACGGCATCAACGAAATGTCAGAGTACTAAATTTGAGGCCTGCGGAGGGTCAAGGACGTGACTGCTTCTTTTCTTTTACTTTTTTAAACTTCCATAAAACCAAATACAACAAACAACAGTTGGCAACAACACCTCTTATCATGTTTTTTTTCTGTCTCTGTCTTTTTCTCTGTTTGTCTGTCTATCTGTCTGTGTGTCTGTCTGTCTGTCTGTCTCGGTCTGTCTCTCACTCTCTCTTTCTCGGATGGGAATGGGGATGGGGAAGTAGGGGGGGGGGAGGGGAGGGGAAGGGCAGGGTGGTGGGGATTGGGGTTGGGGATGAACGGAGATGGAGAATTGAGATTGGAGTTTATTCTGTCGAGAGAGTATTGCCAAAGGGAGTCCTATATTTGCCCGTTTATAATGTGGCGTACATGATGGCGCGATGATCACTACAGTATATGAATATGACAACCACAACAGCAAAGAGTTAACCACAGTATATAAACAAATAGTTATAACGACTGTGTGCGTTAGTGATTAGAATGAACACATGAACAGGTGAATGTCATGACTGTATGAATCATCAGCATACGATGCGTCAAACTGTGCTGAAACACATAGCACCAAGAATAAAACGCCTATCAGTCAGGCAGGCGGTGTTCTTTTCTTTTCAAGGTCCCAGTCTGGCACTAAATTGGCGTTCTGGTTCCTGACACGGATCTTATCATCAAGTTTGGACATCGTTGTTGTACTGATTGACCTGTGGACAGAGAGCTCGCTCATGTTTCTTCGCTGGTCACTTATGGCTTTGAA
>JADBJO010002014.1:120000-122500 GCA_016801955.1 Conus betulinus | reverse complement strand
ATATACTCCTCCAAAATGGTGGGCAGGTGATCTTTTTGCCGCTGGGTTGAACAGTCAACTCATTCACCATGTAGGATAAACAGCTCGTGTGAGAGAAGCCTTAAGTGCAAGAATGCCAAGTCTAGCCTGACACTGACGGTCCCAGGACAGATGACAGGGTGGGGGAGGGAGGGGGGGGGGTAAGTCATGGGGTGGTAACGAGAGCGGGGGTAAAGGGAGAGGGGTTAGAGCGGAAGGGGGGGGGGGGGGGGGGGGGGTGGGAGGAGGGGGGGAGGAGTTGGGGTCACGGGTATGGGAACAGTAGTAACGTATGTATGTCTGTTGAAATGCGTCCTGGGATTCTATGGAATGGTGTGCGTGCGTGCGTGCGTGCGTGCGTGTACGTGCGTGCGTGCGTGCGTGCGCGTGCGTGCGTGCGTGTGTGTGTGTGTGTGTGTGTGTGTGTGTGTGTGTGTGTGTGTGCGTGCGTGCGTGCGTGCGTGCGTGCGGGAGCATCTAAGTCTACGTAAGTAAGTAAAATGGGTTTAGTCTTCAATGGTTTTTTTGTTTCCTTCAAGCATCTCCATAATCAAAAAATTTTCTGTGCCAGTCAGCGTTTGAAAATGACACTCGCAGCGAGTTGAGTAACCTAAGCCTAACATTTTTATTTTGTACTTATGATGTGTCGCTTGTCTGTTGGTTATTGGGAGTTAAAGTATAGTTCATATCTCTCTGTCATAGTTAACGCTCAAATTGTTCAGAGGTCCACAAGGCAAGAGAGGAGAGAACAAAAAAGGCTGAGGCTGCGTTGCCACAGTAAGAGAAGATAATCGCTCGATGGAAAGGGATAGCATGAGAGAAGATAATCAATCAGCAGAAAGAAGCTTGTGAGTGATTCGTGGAGCTTAAATCCATCCATAGGTTATCTTCACTAAGCTGTGACAACGCAGCGATAGCCAGGAGAAACAGACACTGTATGAGGGGCTCGAACCACAGACACTGGGGATCTCTCGCTCTGCAGGTGAGGACTTAATCTCCAGGGGTCGCGTTTCCGCGTCCAGCCAGAATGACGAATCCACTGACCGAGATCATGTTTATTTTTTTTTTGTAAGTAGCTCTTACCACAGTGACGAGCAGCATCCTTAATCGCGTTATCTCACAGCTTGGTCACACTAGTCGTGCCAAGGGTCGTGCCCTGTGTGTAATGGATGAAGATTTCTGTCCACCGTCGACACTCTGGTGCCCCCTGAAGTCGGAGGATCCATTACCGGAGGTGTGGGATGCTGGTGTTTACACCATGAGTAAACTGTCATTGAAGATGGTGGGGTTAGCTCCAAGTTCCTGAATGACCTGGGAAATGAATTCTCGATCCTGTCTGGGAAAATTAAACAGAAGAGGAAGCAAAAGAAGAAAGAGGAGAGAGGAGAGAGAAAAAGAGGAACAGGAAGAAGGGAAAAGAGAACAGGGAGGAGAGAAAGAAAAGGGATGAGGAGGAGAAGTAGGAGGTGGGTGAGGAGAAGAAAGAGGAGGAACGGAAGGACACAAAATAAGTGGAAAAGGGGAAAATTAAAAGTAGAGGATGATGAGGATCTGGAGGAGGAGGAAGTGACGAGGAATGAGTAAAAGGAGAGGATGAAAAGGAGGAGGTGGAAGAGGACTTAAAAAGAAGAATAAGAAGGATGTGCAGAAGGGGAAAGAGTAAGAGGTACATCGGCGGACTCTCTCTCTCTCTCTCTCTCTCTCTGCTGTCTGTCTGCTGTCTGTCTGTCTGTCTGTCTGTCTGTCTCAGTCTCCGCCTGTCTGTCTGTCTGTCTGCTCTCTCTCTCTCTCTCTCTCTCTCTCTCTCTCTCTGCCTGTCTGTCTGTCTGCTGTGTGTGTCTGTCTGTCTGTCTGTCTGTCTCAGTCTCCGCCTGTCTGTCTGTCTGTCTGCCCCCCCCCCTCTCTCTCTCTCATCAGAATTCAAGCACACACACACACACACACACACACACACACACACACACACACACACACACACACAGAGAAAAAAAAACACACTTAGCAAAGGTAGTAGCAAGAGAGAGGCGTAACTCAAACTGTCTGGCATGCAGCGTTTGACCAGATAAACTAAAGAAAGCCCCTTTCATTTGTTTTTGGAAACACCTGTGAATGAATGAACACAATTCGAAAAAAGGACTAGTTGTACGGATGTGGTTTGTGTGCTGGCCATAATGACTGGGCAGTTTCGCAGTTTCATACATTGAGCGATTAGAATGGACTGTGTGTCACATCGGACACTGCTACACTGAGGAAAGTAAGGGAATGTAGCTTATAGCCCAGCCGACCACAAAGGACCATATCAGGGCTGTCACCACGTTAAAATCAACTTACAAGTCATTCATTCACACAAGTCTTTGTCACTTGGCTACAACTCTGAGAGTCACCCTAGGTGAGATGTTTGTGTATGTCTGCAAGGATGAAATGGAAGATATAACGATGATCAACATAGCACTAACACCCTTGTCACCCCGCTCTCCACTGA
>JADBJO010002014.1:102500-115000 GCA_016801955.1 Conus betulinus | reverse complement strand
TAGAAGACGTGTTCACGGTCGCTGAACACTGAAATTTTCTGCATACTTAGGGTCACAATCAACAAGCCTCCCGTATCCGTACCCGAAGCATCCGTCTCCCTTCTCCTCTCCCCACACCTTCTCCTCCCCCCCCCCCATCCTCCCCCATTCCCACCCCCAGTCCACTCCCCTCCTCCCCCCACCCACACCAATCCATCAAAATGAATGCGCTCATAAAACTGCATGCAGTCATGATCCTCTTTTGGTCAGTATATACACCGACAGTATAGACACCGACAGGTCAGCATAGACACCGACAGGTCAGTATAGACACCGACAGGTCAGCATAGACACCGACAGGTCAGTATAGACACTGACAGGTCAGCATAGGCACCAACAGTCAGTATAGGCACCGACAATATAGACACCGACAGGTCAGTATAGGCACCGACAGTATAGACACCGACAGGTCAGTATAGACACCGACAGGTCAGTATAGACACCGACAGGTGAGCATAGACACCCGACAAGTCAGCATAGACACTGACAGGTCAGCATAGACACCGACAGGTCAGTATAGACACCGTCAGTATAGACACATCAGCATAAACACTGACAGGTCACCATAGACACCGACAGGTCAGCATAGACACCGACAGATCAGCATAGGCACCGACAGGTCAGTATTGACACAGTATAGACATCGACAGGTCAGTATAGGCACGGACAGGTCAGTATAGACACAGTATAGGCACGGACAGGTCAGTATAGACACAGTATAGGCACGACAGGTCAGTATAGACAGGTCAGTATAGACACCGACAGGTCAGTATAGACACCGACAGGTCAGTATGGACACCGACAGGTCAGTGTGTAGACACCGACAGGTCAGTATAGACACAGTATAGACATCGACAGGTCAGTATAGACACCGACAGGTCAGTACAGACACCGACAGGTCAGTATAGACACAGTATAGGCACCGACAGGTCAGTATGGGCACAGACAGGTCAGCATAGACACCGACAGGTCAGTATAAACAGGTCAGTATAGGCACCGACAGGTCAGTATAGACACAGTATAGGCACCGACAGGTCAGCATAGGCACCGACAGGTCAGTATAGACACCGACAGGTCAGTATAGACAGGTCAGTATGGACACCGAAAGGTCAGTATAGACACCGACAGGTCAGTATAGACACAGTATAGGCACCGACAGGTCAGTATAGACACCGACAGGTCAGTATAGTATAGACACCGACAGGTCAGTATAAACACTGACAGGTCAGTATAGACAGGTCAGTATAGGCACCGACAGGTCAGTATAGACAGGTCAGTATGGACACCGACAGGTCAGTATAGGCACCGACAGGTCAGTATAGACACCGACAGGTCAGTATAGGCACCGAATCAGGGAGCTGTGGATCCACGGAGAAGACACATCCTGGTGAGTTCGTGACGCGCAGCACAAAGAAATGCCCCTTTCCCCCCTCCCCCCTCCTTCCCTTCCGTCCGTTTGCCTGTCTGTGGTTGTGTCGCTGTGTCTGTGTCTCTGTGTCTGTCTTTGTCTGTCGGTCCACGTGCAGCCTGAGTGTCTGCCTGTCCACCTGACTTTCTGTCTGTGTGTGGGAGTACCAACACGCGCGCGTACACGTTAGTGGACATGTGTGTACATGCACAGGTGCAGTTCCCGTTAGCTTCATCCATTACTATGGCTTTTGAATGAAATGAATAATTACGTAACAAAATAAGAAAAATAAATAAAGACGCAAATAGATGAGAAGTAAATATATGAATGAATAAATACATGAATGAATAAATGTAAAAATAAAAAGAATGAATACACAGATAAGCAAATGAATAAATAAATAAGCACGTATGTAAATCAATGAATACAGAAATGAATCATTAAGATGTCCCGGGGAAGGTCTGATGTGGGGTGGCACACTGAAGTGACACTGCAGTGGCGATACAAAGAACTGCCAGACCATCTGTGCCAGTGAGTCTTCATTTACACACTGTGGACATGATGAGTGTGATGGTGGTGGTGGTTGCCATGAGCTAAGAGTGTCTGTTAGCGTAAATTAGGGTATTCCTTGGCCCGTAGATTTATCGCGAACATCCACACATCTGTTAGATTATGTTCGCTCAGGCGATTTATAGGGAAAGAAGTATGTCAATGCAAAACGGACGAATTTGACATATGTCTGTTTTCTCAAGATAATTCCCAAACAATTCTCTTTTCTACGTTATCGACAGGAACGTTCTACCTTCTGTAAAATTATCAACTTTTTGACGACGTATTTGGAAGCATGTCAGTTTAGAACGTACGATAGGGATGCCTGACTGAAGTTTAGTGAATTCATAGACTCACAGCTTCATTTTCCACTTGGCTGGCGGGAACGTTCTTACCGTTCGTGAAACTATCAACATTGTGGCTATTTTCATGGAGTGGGTCAATAAGAAACCGACGAATTACACTTGTGTCCATCAACGCGAGTGGAATGAGTTCCAGCCCATTGATTTCGTTTTAGTACAACAGACGACAAAATGTCTTTGTCTTGTGTGAAACTATCAGCGCGCGTTACAAATCACCAGGAAGCATGTTACATCTGATTCAAATCTACGAAGCTGACAAGGAGGAATAAGTTTAAAGCAAGTTCGGTGGTAGAAAAAGAAACTCGTGGAGAGCGTGGCAGCAGAGAGTCCTCAGAAGAGGAGCCCCCTTCAAGCAAGTGTTTCGGCCCCTAACTCCTGACACTCTAGTGGGGTTGGCCACACCCGGTTCATGACTCCGGATGTCCCTCTGCTGCCCCCTTTTTTTTCCATCTTGGGACGAGTATGGCTGGGATTTGTGTGTTTTACACCCTTTGGATTTGTTGCTAACACAAAAACCTCGTGGATCCACACGTTTTTTTTTTTTTTTTTTTTTTGTTTTTAAACTATCTCCCTTCTGGCTATATCCAGGAAGTCTGTGTCGATGAAAAACGCAAGAATTAGACACAGTCCCGAGGAGTGTGACCACAAACCAGATTTCTGTCAGCCTCGCGTTCATGCCGTCTGTAAATCTGTCAACGTTCTGAGGAACTTTAAGGACGTTAGGCGCTCAATGTTGAACGTGACGATTCAGCCTCCCGTCCGTTAAGGCAGGACGAGTGTGCCCCCAAAAAACTGACTTCCCTTTAGCATCCCCGGTATGACAAGTACTATGTGTGTGAAACGATCAACAACTCGACGGATTTTCCGGAGACGTATTGATTCAAAACCCTGTGAACTGGGCAAAAGTGGAGTGTCTTGGACGATTTTCTTTTCTTTGTTTTTGTTACGCTTGACGCGCTTGATGGAGCTTCAGACCTGAGAGGTAAGGAAAATGTTTCTTGCAGGCTGACAAAAACGAGAATTTACGGTTGAGTGTGTGTGTGTGTGTGTGTGTGTGTGTGTGTGTGTGTGTGTGTGTGTGTGTGAGAGAGAGAGAGAGAGAGAGAGAGAGAGAGAGAGAGAGAATGAATCGACAAATCACTACCTTGCTGGCACCCGTAAGCTCTGACACGAAGCAGTTATTCTCATCAGTAGAGGGAGGGTGCTAAGCAACCGGTGTCCAACATGATATGTCCCATTACAGTAACCTCCAATGGACACTATAGAAGTGACCATCTAGCAGCTTCATAACTCCTTCATTGCCACTCCGCCCCCCCCCCCCCTCTCCCCTAAAAAGAACAAAAAAAACTACCTTTAGTCCATTTTCCCTTTCTTCTTGTTCTTGTTTCTACTGTTCTTGTTATTGTTTTTCTTCTTCTGAATCATGTCCTTTCATCCTCTTTCTATTTCAGTTTGTTCTTCTTCTTCTTCTTCTTCTTTTTTCTTTTTCTTTGCTGTCCCAACCTCTGCGCCACCTCAGAGGCACCGCACCCACGCCGCTCATTCCGACACCCCGTCCACAGCCACAGCCCGGCTGGTCCCGCCGCAGCCCCGGCACCGGCAATCCACAGGGAGCAGTCAATGTCAAGTCGTCAAGAGGCAACCCACCGGAGGAGACACTGCACTGCTGCCGAGTCATTTCGGTGGTGTTCAGTGGCGCCTGTTCTGATCTAACATACGCATACGCAGGACACCATCTACTAAGCCCCCTACTGACGACAATAATTGCTTAAGCGGCTGACACACGAGCCTCCCCGCCCGTACGGTTGAGACGAAACGTTTGAAACTGTGCGGTCTGACCAGTCAGTGTCGAACGGACGGAGTGCTTCACGATAGTTTTAAAAACGGATGTGAGGTGAAGGTCATTGTGATCCCACTTGCCGCTTCAAACGACTGTACAATTGAATACAAAGTTTTTTCACGAATATTCAGATTCTTATAATTTTTTGAATTGACATTCCAAAGCACATCATCATGGCCTTGGTACAATTCAATTAATTTGGTCTCTGAATCGGACAGTCTGAGTCTGACCGGCTCAGTGCTGAGCGTTGATTGGTTGGAGGATACTAGCTGTCCGTTTCGAATAGATCACGACGTATCTCGAACGGTCGGGTTGAACTTGATGCCGAAGGCCGTTTGAGACGTACGTTTACTGTGACACACGCTACGTTTGGGATCGGGTTCGACCGGTACCGGTACTCCCCCGAAGCGTACGGGCGGGGAGGCTCGTGTGTCAGCCGCTTTAGTCGCGGAGCCGGCGTGAGTGAGCTCTCCCTCCGGAGGGCGCCACCACGTCCGTCCAACGACAGCCCCCATGGACCGGCCGATACCGGTGACCCCGACGGAACCAAACCAAGGCCACAGACGTGGAGAGGACATCGAAAATTGCGATCACCATGAGAGCAGGGCATGAAGGGCCACAGAACTTGAGACATTTTTTTTTAAAATGCTGATTAAGATGATGCTACGGATTTCCATTTCGGTCTGAGACTACATGACAGGGCTGTACTCTACGCTTCCTTTCATAATACATCCCGGCGTCAACCAGGCCCCGAGAGATACAGGCACCTGCAGTGTTGGTCAGGAAATTTGAGCAACACTCCCAGAAACGCATCCATTAAGTGGATGAAACTCGACTGTGTGGTCCAGTCTTCCCAACTGAGTCCGCAGCAAACTCAACTCTGGGTAGGAGCCGGTCGGGGCAGAAAAACCCACATGACTGATGGGATTCGAACCCACGACCTCCCAGCCGGGAGTCCGCGACGCTAACCACTTCGCCACGGCGGCTAGTTGTTGTTGTTCTTCTTGTTTTTGTTGTTCTTCTTGTTCTTCATGTTCTTCTTCATGTCTTTGTTCTTGTTCTTCTTGTTCTCTTTCTCGTTCTCATTCTTCTTCTTCTTCTTCTCTCTTGCCAAATCCCCCCGTCCCTCTCTCTCCCCCACCCTCTGTTGTTTTTAGCACTCACCAAATGGAGACGTCAAAACTTTAAATGAGCAATGCCAATCCAACCACTGCCGCTCTTGTTGCTACGCGATGCCTGGGGATTGTGAATGGCTCTGCTCGTAACAAGTGTTGACATTTCTCTTGGCATTCCGTTTCGCCCTCGTAATAGTGTCGATGTGTTGGTGATGTGTGAGTGGTTGGCTGACTTGTCTGGCTTGCTGTGTGGTCCCTGTCTCCCGTGGAGCAGATGGAGGTGGCGACAGTGTACTTGAAGGCTGAGGAGAGAGACGGTCTGTGAAGGCTGATGAACGGGGTCTGGTGCTAAGCCTCAGGAACCAGTGGAACTGGGTGGACTTCTTGCTTCGATCAGTTGTTCCTGCGGGTAGGTGAGCTGGTGTGTTTTAAACGGGTAGGCCCTTTTGTTTTTTAGCGTCTTTTCCCTCCTTCCCTCCCTCCCTCCCTCACACACACACACACACACACACACACACACACAACACACACACACACACACACACACACACACACACACACGCTCTCTCTCTCTCGCTCTCTCACTCTCTTTGTTATTATGTTTCTCTGCCCCCCTCCCCCCCCCCCCTTCATTTCTCTCGCTTTCTTTGCCTCTCCCCCATGTCTCAGCGTCTGCCTGCTCTCTGTCTCTCCTGCTTGCTTGTCTGACTCTCTCCATGTGCCTAAGTCTGTCTAGCATATCGGTCTGTCTGTCTCCCCACTTGTGTGGGCGTGCGTGCGCGTGCGCACGCGTGGGATCAGTCAGCAAGATAACTCGAAAACGGCTGCGTAAATCTTCATCCTAATTTCCAGACTTGTTTATACAATTATTACAGCCTCAAGCTGTTGCACTTTGAAGTCTTCAGCTGTGCGGGGGAACGGAGGAGAGAGAGCAGACGGGGTGGAGAGAAGGGGCAAGGGGTGGGACAGGGCAAAATGGCCAACAGGCTTTAGCCTTGAAAACAATAATGTCGTTCGCAAACAAACGAGCGGAAACAGTTCTATATCGCAGATTCTTCACGGAACAGGCCACGAAATCGTTGCTGTCTTCCTGCATCCTGCCAGTGTCAGAGTATTGTGACGGTGATTTTCAAGATGTACCTGCAGCCTTTCTCCAACCACTTCTAGGTCTTCAAAATGAAATGGCCCATCTTATCAAAGAGGCATCAAGATATCATACATCAGACCTCCTGAAGCAGCCATACTGGCTCAAAACTGAGCAATGGATTCAGAGTAAATCTATGTTGGTATATGGGGTGCAGGTTTCTGTTGTTTACGGTGAGTTCTTCTGTTGAATGGAGACAGTGGTCATATCTGTTGAGAGTCGAACGACAAGAGAGAGAGAGAGAGAGAGAGAGAGAGAGAGAGAGAGAGAAGGAGGAAGGCAGGAAGGGAGAGAGAGAGAGAGAGGAAGGAGGCAGGAGAGAGAGAGAGAGAGAGAGAGAGAGAGAGAGGAGAGAGAGAGAGAGAGAGAGAGAGAGAGAGAGAGAGAGAGAAAGAGGAAGAGAGGGAGAGAGATGGAGGGAGGAAGTGGACGGAGAGAGAGAGAGAGAGAGAGAGAGAGAGAGAGAGAGAGAGAGAGAGAGAGAGAGGGGGAGAAGTATAGGATGATGTGTGTGTATGTATGTGTGCTGGGGTGGGGGTGGGGGGGGGGGGGGGAGGAGGAGGAAGACAGACGGAGAAAGAGAAAATCAAGTGTGGACGTTCGTGACTGTGCACCTCGTCAGGCAATCGTACAGTAATTTCTGTCTCCCGTCTGCTGGGTCCCAATAGAGGCTCTCTGTGATTGCATCGCCAGCCTCACCGTGCAAGGTAAACCTCTTCAATGGTGTGCAGGAGTCCAGGGGACTCAGTTTCTCTTCGTGGAGGGAACAGGACGAGCGCGCAGAATCTGCGTCCTTTTCTCGGACTACTGGGCGTTTATTATTATCATAATTATTGCTGTTGTTATTACAACATTATTATTATTGTCATCGTTTTTTGTTACTCTTATCATCATGATCATCATGATCATGATCATGATCATGATAATCATCATCGTCATCATGATCATGATCATTACTGCTACTACTACTATTCACTGATGATGATGACGATGACACTTATTACTACTATTACTATGATGATGATGATGATTGCTGTTTGTCGTTGCTGTTATAATGATAATACAATGATGGTGGTGATGATGATGATAATGATGATGATAAATAATTAAAAAAATGATTGATATTATTGCCATTATTATTATTATTATTGTTGTAGTTGATGTTTTATGCTGTTGTTACTTTTCTTGTTATTATTAATCTATCACAACATCAACAGCTACTACAACTACAACTAAGCCATTGCTTTTAGCTGGGCCAGCCTGTTGGGGACAGATGATGACGATGCCTTCAGCGTGTTGTTATGGGGAATCGATGCTGACTGCAGGTGGCGGCTGTGCCAGAGAGTGTGATAGGTGCCAGACCTCCAGACCCCGCCAGTTAGGATGCGGACTTTACGACATCCATCAAGTGACGGATGGCTGATTGATTTGCTCTGGAGGTTTTTTTTTTTTTTGATGAAGTCTCAGCTTTCACGCTGCCGCGTTAACCCATCCACAGAATTGGAGAGGGTGGAGAGGGTGAGCAGCTTTCTTTGGGTTGACCCTGCTCGATGACGCTGAGTTTGATGATGATGATGATGATAAGGATGATGACGATGGTGATGGTGATGCCACGGCTTCAGGAACTGTATGGCTTTCTTTCATAGCAATATGAAACTCTTGACGTCATCCAGGCCTGAGAGGTACAGACACCCTGCAGTGTTTGGCGACATGGCGGGGCTCCAGAGACTCCAGGCTTCCTTTCATACTATATCTCAGCGTCAGCCAGACCCGAGAGATACAGACACCTGCAGTGTTCACCAGGACACGCAAGCAGCATTGTCAGAGGTGCATCCATTAATGGACTAAACTGTGTGCGCTTCCAGTCCTCCCATCTGAGCCCGTAACATACTGCACCCTGTCTGGATTCCTCACATGCAAGATGTTATGACTGAAATTGGATGTGATCGTGTGTTCACTGTAATTCTTTGATTTGTGGAAGTATTTGATCAGCTGAATTAGAGAATTGAAGAGGAAGGTGTACAGGGTGTAGGAGAGAGGAGGTGGGTGAACGTGACAAGATGGAATGAAGGAAGGGAGTCTACGACCCCGACAAACGCGAGATGAAGAAAATGACAGAGAGGTCAGCACATATTAAAAGGCAACCAACAAAAATAGCGACAGCAGAAAAAAAAATATTGAGAAATTTCAAACATAGGCAGTCATGCTGGCAGGCAGGCAGACAGACAGACAAACAGACAGACAGGCAGAAACGCACGCACTTACCATGCACACACACACACACACACACACACACACACACACACACACACACACACACACACACACACACACACACACACACACTTAAATAGCAATCTCAAGCCCATAAACGTGAATCAAACTGATATGCCGTAGATACTCTAGAGGAAATGACATTCTATCATTAACCAAAACTCCGGACTACTTTAAGGGAGCGAACCAAACGAGCGTTCTGCATGAAAACAGTAATTGCCTCCCAGATGGCGCAGATAACTGCCGTTTTTATGTGGACGAAAGAATTTGTCAATTTTCTTTTTTTCTTTTTTTTCTTTTTTTTTTCTCCCCACCTCTCTCTCTCTCTCTCTCTCTCTCTCTCTCTCTCTCTCTCTCTCTCTCTCTCCTCTCTTCTCTGTGTTTGTCTGTCTCTCTGTCTCTGTGTCTGTCTGTCTGTCTCTCTCTTCTGTCTGTCTGTCTGTCTGTCTGTCTGTCAGCCTCTCTCTCTCTCTCTCTCTCTGCATCATCACAATTCCTCGGGTTTTTTTTTTTTTTTTTTTTTTTTTTTTTTTTTCTTTTCGACTCGAATTAGCAGTTAAAGGTGATCTCAATGACACAGTAGGTATGCCTAAAGAAAAGAGATGATTGTGACACGTGAAAACACAGTGACTACTCGTGAAAACATGATTATAACGCACATTAAAACAGATAATTATAACGCACATTAAAACGGATAATCACGAGTCGTGAAAGGAGATGATAATGACTAATGAAAACAGATGAAGATGATCCATGAGAATCGATGATTATGACCCATGATAATAAAAAGACACATGAAAAAGGTACTTGTGAGACAGGAACAAGGTACTTATGACACGTGAAAAGAGGTACTTACGGCTTACGAAAGCAGATATGTATGATACATGAAAACAGACAGTTGTGACACATGTGACAGAAGAGTATGACTCATGGAAACAGGTGTTTACAACTTACGAAAACATGATTATGACACACGAAAACAGTTATGACACATGAGACCGCAGAATATGACCCATGGAAACAGGTGCTTCTAACTTGTGAAAACAGATAATTATGACACACGAAAACAGTTATGACACCTGAGACAGAAGGGTATGATTCATGGAAACGGGTGTTTATAATTTATGAAAACAGATGATTATGACACACGAAAACAGTTATGACACCTGAGACAGAAGGGTATGACTCATGGAAACAGGCACTTATGACCCACAGAAAGAGAAAACGATTCGTGGAAATCGGTAATTATAACTCACAAAACAGATAATTTATGACAAATGAAAACGGGAAACTACGACTCGACCAAACAGTGATTACGGGTCATACTTAAAATATAAAATAGAACTCTGAAGGGAACCCCCCCCAAAAACAAACAAACAAACAAACAAACAAACAAAACTGCGATCAGGGGAGTATGGTGTTTCCTGTATTGTGGACGCCTGTTGTTGGTGATGTCTTGAGACATGTTTGTAGTATGGTGTTTCCTGTTTTGTGGACATGTTTGTAGTATGGTGTTTTTCCTGTGTTGTGGACGCCTGTTGTTGGTGATGTCTGGAGACATGTTTGTAGTATGGTGTTTCCTGTTTTGTGGACATGTTTATAGTATGGTGTTTCCTGTTTTGTGGACATGTTTGTAGTATGGTGTTTCCTGTATTGTGGACGCCTGTTGTTGGTGATGTCTGGAGACATGTTTGTAGTATGGTGTTTCCTGTTTTGTGGACATGTTTGTAGTATGGTGTTTCCTGTTTTGTGGACATGTTTGTAGTATGGTGTTTCCTGTTTTGTGGACATGTTTGTAGTATGGTGTTTCCCGTATTGTGGACATGTTTGTAGTATGGTGTTTCCTGTTTTGTGGACATGTTTGTAGTATGGAGTTTCCTGTTTTGTGGACATGTTTATAGTATGGAGTTTCCTGTTTTGTGGACATGTTTGTAGTATGGTGTTTCCTGTTTTGTGGACATGTTTGTAGTATGGTGTTTCCTGTATTGTGGACATGTTTGTAATATGGTGTTTCCCGTATTGTGGACATGTTTGTAGTATGGTATTTCCTGTATTGTGGACGCCTGTTGTTGGTGATGTCTGGAGACATGTTTGTAGTATGGTGTTTCTGTATTGTGAACATGTTTGTAGTATGGTGTTTCCTGTTTTGTGGACACCTGCTGTTGGTGATGTCTGGAGACATGTTTGTAGTATGGTGTTCCTGTATTGTGGACACCTGCTGTTGGTGATGTCTGGTGACATGTTTGTAGTATGGTGTTTCCTGTTTTGTGGACATGTTTGTAGTATGGTGTTTTATGTATTATGGACATGTTTGTAGTATGGTGTTTCCGATATTGTGTGACACATGTTTGTAGTATGGTGTTTATTGTATTGTGGACATGTTTGTAGTATGGTGTTTTCTGTATTGTGGACACATGTTGTTCGTGAGGTCTGGAGACATGTTGGTTGACACTTGACCTGTCGGTTTGGCGGTGTATTAGGTCAGTGGGACCTCACACCTTGTTTTGTGTTTTCATTGGCATTTCACATAATGGTGACTGGTGCAAATGGATAATTATGGCTCACGACTCATGAAAAACAGATGATTGATTGAGTCATGGAAATAGGTAGCCGTACCTCGATGCGCATGCGCACTACCATCGTTTGTATTAGTGCGTCACATCTGAGCAGCTGCAAGGTTGCTGAGTGAGGGCGTAGAAAGACGGAAAGTGAAACAAAACAAACAAATAAATCAAACTGTCATAATAGAGTGTTGTCATTGCTCACAGTTTGATGGGGCCAAAAGGTCGTTTTCTTTCTGTAGACTCGTTGTGTGGATTTCTTCACAGCTCCAACTTAGGTGAATTATTCGCTTTCATGTGAAAATGAGTGTGTTGGGGTCACAGTGACAGGTGAATTATTCGCTTTCATGCGAAAATGAGTGTTTTGGGGTCACAGTGACCATTTTCCTACCGTGAGAACTACTCTTGTCGTAATCTTTATGCTGGAAAAGATTCTGTCGCAGAACGGTTCACTGCATTAATTTAATGTTCTTGGCTGTTCAAGCTGCGGCTGCTGTTTCCCGTTGTTTCTTTTTCTTTTTTTAGACTAACTCTTTTAGCACGGAATTGATTTTGCCGATGTGACAGCCCTGATATCTCTCTCTCTCTCTCTCTCTCTCTCTCTCTCTCTCTCTCTCTCTCTCTCTCTCTCCCCCCTCCCCCCCCCCCCCCCCCCCCTTTAGCAGTTGGCGGGGATATAAACGACATGAAGGAATGAATGAATTAAGGACTGACTGACTGACTGACTGACTGAATCTAGCTTCATTTATTTATCACCCACTCATCCCGCCCGCCTGTCCCTTCTTCTCTCCCCCCCCCCCCCCCCCCCCCCCCCCCCGTTACCACACACCCCTCTCCCTCTTTATTTCTAATCTCAGTGACAAGACATTAATGGTCCAATTCTTCATTCTAATGTCCATAATCACCTATATGTGACGGGACATTGAACTGAACTTCAACCAGCCGATCTTTTGAAGCTGGGTTCTCAGGCCCGCTGCCGTCCCCAGAATGTCCTGACCAACAGCACGACCGTGCCACGCCATCTGCCTCGCAGACCTCGGCACCACGCGGAGGGCACGCTGGAAGCGCGAGGCGTGGAACATTGAACGGCCGTAGTGGGATCTGCTAGTGAGTGTGCTGCTCCACTGTCTTTGCTTTAGATCTCGTCTGGGTCTGGGAATACGTCGTGCCAATGTCATAAAGCTGCTGCTTCTATGAATTTTGTTACA
>JADBJO010002014.1:57500-90000 GCA_016801955.1 Conus betulinus | reverse complement strand
CCCCCCCTCCCCCCCTTATCCTTTATAACCTCTGCCCCTCCCCCCCCTCCCCCTTATCCTTTATAACCTCTGCCCCCTCACCCTATCCCTTTATACCCTCTGCCCCCTCCCCTTTTCCTCCCCTTTCCCCTTATCCTGCCCCCCTCCCCCTTATCCTTTATAACCTCTGCCCCCCTCCCCCTTTCCTCCCCCTTATTCTTTTATAACCTCTGCCCCTCCCCCCCCCCTTCCTCCCCCTTTCCTCCCCTTATCCTTTATATCCTTTATAACCTCTACCCCCCCTCCCCCTTTCCTCCCCCTTATCCTTTATAACCTCTGCCCCTCCCCTTTTCTCCTCCCCTTATCCTTTATAACCTCTGCCCCCCTCCCCCTTTCCTCCCCTTATCCTTTATAACCTCTGCCCCTCCCCCTTATCCTTTTATAACCTCTGCCCCTCCCCCCTTTCCTCCCCCCCCCTTATCCTTTTATAACCTCTGCCCCCGCCCCTTCCTCCCCCCTTATCCTTCCTCCCCCTTTCCCTCCCCCCCCTTAAACCTTTATAACCTCTGCTTCCTCCCCCTTTCCTCCCCCTTATCCTTTATAACCTCTGCCCTTCCCCCGCCTCCCCCTCCCCCTTATCCTTTATAACCTCTGCCCCCCCCCCCCCCCCCTTATCCTCCCCCTTATCCCCCTTATCCTTTATCTGCCCCCCCCCCCTTATCCTTATCCTTAACCTCTGCCTCTGCCCCCTCCCCCTTATCCTTTATAACCCCTCTAACCCTCCTGCCCTCTGCCCCCTCCTCCTTTCTCCCCCCTTATCCTTTATAACCTCTGCCCCCCCTCCCCCTTTCCTCCCCCTTATCCTTTATAACCTCTGCCCCCCCCCTTATCCTTTCCTCCCCCTTATCCTTTATAACCTCTGCTCTCCCCCTCCCCCTTATCCTTTATAACCTCTGCCCCCCCCCCCTTCCCCCCCCCCTTATCCTTTATAACCTCTGCCCCCCCCCCTTATCCTTTCCTCCCCCTTATCCTTTATAACCTCTGCCCCCTGCCCCCCCCCTTTCCTCTCCCCCCCCTTATCCTTTATAACCTCTGCCCCCTCCCCCCCCTTATCCTTTATAACCTCTGCCCCCTCCCCCTTTCCTCCCCCTTATCCTTTATAACCTCTGCCCCCCCTCCCCCTTATCCTTTATAACCTCTGCCCCCTCCCCCTCCCCCTATCCTTTATAACCTCTGCCCCCCCCCTTATCCTCCCCCTTTCCTTCCCCCTTTATCCTTTATAACCTCTGCCTGCCCCCTCCCCCTTTCCTCCTCCCCTTATCCTTTATAACCTCTGCCCCCTCCCCCTTTCCTCCCCCTTATCCTTTATAACCTCTGCCCCCTCCCCCTTTCCTCCCCCTTATCCTTTATAACCTCTCTCCCCCCCCTCCCCCTTTCCTCCCCTTATCCTTTATAACCTCTGCCCCCTCCCCCTTTCCTCCCCCTGATCCTTTATAACCTCTGCCCCCTCCCCCTTTCCTCCCCCCCCCTTATCCTTTATAACCTCTGCCCCTTGCCCCTTTCCTCCCCCCCCTTATCCTTTATAACCTCTGCCCCCCCCCCCCCTTCCTCCCCCTTATCCTTTATAACCTCTGCCCCTTGCCCCTTTCCCTCCCCCTGATCCTTTATAACCTCTGCCCCCTCCCCCTTTCCTCCCCCTTATCCTTTATAACCTCTGCCCCTTGCCCCTTTCCTCCCCCTTATCCTTTATAACCTCTGCCCCCTCCCCCCTTTCCTCCCCCTTATCTTTATAACCTCTGCCCCTTGCCCCTTTCCTCCCCCTTATCCTTTATAACCTCTGCCCCCTCCCCCTTTCGTCCCCCTTATCCTTTATAACCTCTGCCCCTTGCCCCTTTCCTCCCCCTTATCCTTTATAACCTTAATCCTTTATCCTTTATAACCTCTGCCCCCTTTCCCCTTTCCTCCCACTTATCCTTTATAACCTCTGCCCCCCTCCCCCCTTTCCTCCCCCTTATCCTTTATAACCTCTGCCCCCTCCTCCCCCTTTCCTCCCCCCTTATCCTTTTTATAACCTCTGCCCCTTGCCCCTTTCCTCCCCCCTTTATCCTTTATAACCTCTGCCCCCCTCCCCCTTATCCTTTATAACCTCTGCCCCTCCCCCCTTTCCTCCCCCTTATCCTTTATAACCTCTGCCCCCCTTATAACCTTTCCTCCCCCTTATCCTTTATAACCTCTTTCCCCCCTTATTCCTTTATAACCCTCCCCCTTTTCCTCCCCCTTATCCTTTATAACGTCTGCCCCTTGCCCCTTTCCTCCCCCTTATCCTTTATAACCTCTACCCCCCCCCCCCTTATCCTTTATAACCTCTGCCCCCCCTCCCCCTTATCCTTTATAACCTCTGCCCCTCCCCCTTTCCTCCCCCTTATCCTTTATAACCTCTGCCCCCTCCTCCTTTCCTCCCCCTTATCCTTTATAACCTCTACCCCCTCCCCCTTTCCTCCCCCTTATCCTTTATAACCTCTGCCCCCCTCCCCCTTATCCTTTATAACCTCTGCCCCCCCCCCCCTTATCCTTTATAACCTCTGCCCTCTGCCCCCTCCCCCTTTATATCTTTATAACCTCTGCCCCCTCCCCCTTTCCCTCCCCCTTATCCTTTATAACCTCTGCCCCCTCCCCCTTTCCTCCCCCTTTCCTCCCCCTTATCCTTTATAACCTCTGCCCCCTCCCCCTTTTCCTCCCCCTTTCCTCCCCCTTATCCTTTATAACCTCTGCCCCTCCCCCTTTCCTCCCCTTTCCTCCCCCCCCTTATCCTTTATAACCCCTCTACCCCCTCCCCCTTTACTCCCCCCCTTATCCTTTATAACCTCTGCCCTCCTCCCCCTTATCCTTTATAACCTCTGCCCCCCTCCCCCTTATCCTTTTATAACCTCTGCCCCCTCCCCCTTTCCTCCCCCTTATCCTTTATAACCTCTGCCCCCTCCCCCTTATCCTTTATAACCTCTGCCCCCCTCCCCCTTATCCTTTATAACCTCTGCCCCCTCCCCCTTTCCTCCCCCCCCCCTTATCCTTTATAACCTCTGCCCCCTCCCCCTTTCCTCCCCCTTATCCTTTATAACCTCTGCCCCCTGCCCCCTCCCCCTTATCCTTTATAACCTCTGCCCCCTCCCCCCCCCTCCCCCTTATCCTTTATAACCTCTGCCCCCTCCCCCCTATCCTTTATAACCTCTACCCTTTCCTCCCCCTTTCCTTCCCCCCTTATCCTTTATAAACCTCTGCCCCCTCCCCCTTTCCCTCCCCCTTATCCTTTATAACCTCTGCCCCCTCCCCCTTTCCTCCCCCTTATCCTTTATAACCTCTGCCCCCCCCCTCCCCCTTTCCTCCCCCTTATCCTTTATAACCTCTGCCCCTCCCCCTTATCCTTTATAACCTCTGCCCCCCCCTCCCCCTTTCCTCCCCCCCCTTCCTTTATAACCTCTTCCCCCTCCCCCTTTCCTCCCCCTTTCCTCCCCTTATCCTTTATAACCTCTACCCCCCCTCCCCCTTCCTCCCCCCCTTATCCTTTATAACCTCTGCCCCCTCCCCCTTATACTTTATAACCTCTACCCTTTCTCCCCCCTTATCCTTTATAACCTCTGCCCCCTCCCCCTTTCCTCCCCCTTATCCTTTATAACCTCTGCCCCCTCCCCCTTTCCTCCCCCTTATCCTTTATAACCTCTGGCCCCTCCCCCTATCTTTTATAACCTCTACCCCCCTCCCCCTTTCCTCCCCCCTATATCCTTTATAACCTCTGCCCCTCCCCCCTTTCCTCCCCCTTATCCTTTATAACCCTGCCCCCCCTCCCCCCTTTCCTCCCCCTTATGCTTTATAAACCTCTGCCCCCTCCCCCTTTCCTCCCCCTTATCCTTTATAACCTCTCCCCCCCCTCCCCCTTTCCTCCCCCTTATCCTTTTATAAACCTCTTCCCCCCTCCCCCTTTCCTCCCCCTTATGCTTTATAACCTCTGCCCCCTCCCCCCTTATCCTTTATAACCTCTGCCCCCCTCCCCCCTTTCCCCTCCCCCTTATCCTTTATAACCTCTGCCCCCTCCCCCTTTCCTCCCCCTTATCCTTTATAATCTCTGCCCCTTGCCCCTTTCCTCCCCCTTTCCTCCCCCTTATCCCTTTATAACCTCTGCCCCTCCCCCTTTCCCCCCCCCCTTATCCTTTATAACCTCTGCCCCCCTCCCCCTTTCCTCCCCCTTATCCTTTATAACCTCTGCCCCCCCTCCCCCTTTCCTCCCCCTTATCCTTTATAACCTCTGCCCCCTCCCCCTTTCCTCCCCCTTATCCTTTATAACCTCTGCCCCCCTCCCCCTTTCCTCCCCCTTATCCTTTATAACCTCTGCCCCCTCCCCCTTATCCTTTATAACCTCTGCCCCCCCCTCCCCCTTTCCTCCCCCTTATCCTTTATAACCTCTGCCCCCTCCCCCTTTCCTCCCCCTTATCCTTTATAACCTCTGCCCCCTCCCCCTTTCCTCCCCCCCATTATCCTTTATAACCTTTGCTGCCCCCTCCCCCTTTCCTCCCCCTTTATCCTTAATAACCTCTGCCCCTCCCCTCTTCCCTAACTTCCCCTCCCTGTCCCCCTCTTTCACGCCCTGTTAGTGGATGAGTGTGTCAGCCTGGAATCGTTGAACTAGAATACTGGATACCACCACCCACTGCTTCTCCCCCATCCCTTAACACCCCCCCCCCCCCCCCCCCCCTTACCGCTTCCGCTAGTCCTGTCCGTGCTTGATAACGTATAGGATGTTTTGCTGGCACTAACCCTCCTCTCCCCCCCCCCCCCCCCCCATCCCTTGCATCCTCCACTTCTGCTGGACAAATTGTGGCTACGAGATATCTGACACCCCATCCTGTCCCTGCTTGTTGATAACGACATTTTTCTTCTCCTTTTTTTCACGAGCGATTACGTGTTCATGTGTGTATTAATTTCAAACCCACGTTGTTGTAACTTCCATTTTTACTGTACAAACATTTCCAATCCATCAAGAAACGAATACCAAGTCTGTGCCAGTTTTGTTTTTCACGTTGGGGAAACTTTGTTGATTATCAGACCGCTGCCTGTTTGAGACACGCTTGAGCTTGCTTAAGTGTTAACGGAAGAACCAGTTTCCTAATCTCATTTTTGCTGGCGTCTGCAGCGGCCGATTGTATTGTATCAGTTTTTACATTAAAAGAAAATCTTTTGCATTCTCAGCGCACAGCCGAAAACGAAAGGATATGAAGGTAACCCCGAAACTTACAACAACGGACAAGCTTGGAGCAGTCCTTTAAAAGGAACTCGCTCTCTTTTATTATGAATCAGTTATGCCTACGTGTGCGCCAGGTAACTGGGTACCACAAGCGATACCTGTCTGAAGCGGGTGGAAAGGTAAGAGGGTTGATATATCTCTGTAACTTGCTTGGGTACATGGTGCGTTCAGATCGACAACAGTCACGATAGTTCACCTTCGACCCCGCTGATAACTGTGAATGGTGGCCGCTGACGTCAGATGTTTTAGCGCCGACAGGGTGTCGTAGCCGTTACGCTGATATACAAGTAAAAAAACTGGTTAAGCCCTCGCAGCTCCATACTGCCTCCCCCCCCCCCCCCCCCCCCCCCCCCCACACACACACCCCCCCACGTCCCCTTTCCTTCACTACAAAATCCTTGGCGCGCTGCGCTGTTTTTTTGCGTTGATAACATGAAATTTTCTGTGGGCATGAGATGTCGAATGTTTCCCTCAAGAACAAACCATCTTACGCCGAATTTGAGAAGATAAGTGATTTCTCATTCTTCGTTTTCAATGTCCTGAGTGCTGTTTATCTTGCCTGAAGAAGACCTGATAGGTCGAAGCGCGTCATGTTTTGTCTTGTAGTCTGTTTGTCCCGTTTGTCTGGCGAATTTATGATGATTTTCTTTAATCAATTTTGTATTCCCTCAAGTGCCAGTGTGTAGACAGCGACGTTGCCTTCAGTTGGCCATCTAGTGAAAAGTTAACACGTAGCAGAGATGGTATGGCAGATGGGGATGTCCATTCCATTGAAAGATGGGCAGATGGATGGCAGATGGAAAGATGGTATGGCAGATGGAGATGTCGATTGCACTGAAAGATGGGTAGGCATTGCACTGAAAGATGGAGAGATGTCGATTGCACTGAAAGATGGTATGGCAGATGGAGATGTCGATTCCACTGAAAGATGAAAGATGGTGATGACAGATGGAGATGTCCATTCCATTGAAAGATGGTATGGCAGATGGGGATGTCAATTCCACTGAAAGATGGTATGGCAGATGGGGATGTCGATTCCACTGAAAGATGGTATGGCAGATGGGGATGTCGATTGCACTGAAAGATGGTATGGCAGATGGAGATGTCCATTCCACTGAAAGATGGTATGGCAGATGGGGATGTCGATGGGGATCCACTGAAAGATGGTATGGCAGATGGAGATGTCGATTCCACTGAAAGATGGTATGGCAGATGGAGATGTCCATTCCACTGAAAGATGGTATGGCAGATGGAGATGTCGATTCCACTGAAAGATGGTATGGCAGATGGAGATGTCCATTCCACTGAAAGATGGTATGGCAGATGGAGATGTCCATTCCACTGAAAGATGGTATGGCAGATGGAGATGTCTATTCCAGGAGAGAAGGGGTCGGGGACCTTTCTAACAGTACATTGTCAACGTCAGAATAACACGTGAAATGAAAACTCTGAAACAGACTGCAGCAACACTGGAAGCAAACCTCAATAGAGACACACATAACATTAACAAAGAAAGTTCAATTGGTACACAACACATCACATCACTGAAGACAAGCCCCAAAACGCTCTATATTGCCAAACAATGTTTGTTGCAAACACAATACAACACAGATAAATGCATTTTTAAAGTAAAATGGATCCTTCATACGTCACAAGCAGACAGACATACATATTCCCATAAAGAATTCTTCTCAGGTAGTTGTCATACCATTAAGAGGGGCACCGAAAATGCCCTTTTTCATGTCTAGGGCCAAAGGTTTTCGAACTCCCGACATCTGATTTCAAACACGGTGCCCTGATATCACACAGAGCCAATCCAGCCCCCCTCCCCTCCCCTCCCCAGCCCACCCCCCCCTCCCTCCCCTCCCCAGTCCACCCCCCCCCCCCCCCAGTCCAGTCCACCCCCACCCTCCCAAACATTGCCTGTCGTCAGCCTTATAATTCGAAATTCCAGTGTGTACAGGCCATCTCCTGCTTCGCCATAAACTGAGGGATAGATGGTTCAATCCGTTGTGTACATGACTGGGAGGGAAGAGAAAGATACAATGTGACCTTACTATCCTACACGTGTGTTCCCAGGGAGGACAGTGAAATGGCATCCTAATCCTTTGTCTTCAGAAACCAAGGGCCGCTATCTGCTGCTTCATGTTCCTACGGCCCTAGAAAACGGGCGGTCACTGCGACAGAGTGACTGGCAGGGGAGATCACTCGCACTGCTGGGGTCCGTGTAGATTTTGGAATGGAAGACGTGGATTGTAAGGCACTGTTAGCTGGTCTGGAAAGTTTAGGACGTGAGTGAAACACGGACAGGGATCGCTCAAGTTCAGGCACGTTGTGTAAAGCTCGGCCGACCACGGAGGCCATGTCAGGGCTGCAGGTAAGTTTGAAAAAGGGAAGTGTGCACTGATTAAAATGCCGGACCTACGATTCAAAATCAAGTTATGTCTGGCGAATAAATGGCCGCTCTTAAATATAAAAGCTGATCTCCAACAATGTAACATTTTTTTTTTGAATATTCATCTACTGTCTGGTTATCCGGAAAACGTAACAACAAAATGAATAAATGAATGGCCCTGGGTAAAATCTCCATTGGTGTGGATAACTAATGTCTGTTGTCTGTCTAATTACCGCCGCCTTTGTTGGTTGGTTTGTTCGTCTGTCAGCAAATTAACGTAAAAACTAATGACTCGATTGTTACGACACTGGATGGAAATTTTGAGTGAGGAATATAAATAATTACTAAATCTACATTAAACCTATGATCGATGCCCAGTACCCACTACATAGGATACTCATGGGACATTTTTTATTGTTATGCCGCAGTAAGCGTATGACACGATCTTTTCTGTTTCTGTGTCGCATTTTCTCCGAAATAGATACCTAAACCATTTCGTGCACGTTCTGTGATCCACGTGCTGTACAAAGGTGAAAAACATAATTGGTAGTATCATGAGCAATGAATGGCGCTGCTGGTTGACTTGTCCAGTCCACAAGAAGTAGTATCAAGTCGCCATGGGGAACCTGCAAGACAAGACACGCGCCACTGCCGAGTCACGTCGATGCTGTTTAGTGTTACCTGTGTTAATCCAGCACGCGCAGGGCGCCCCGTGCAAAGATCCGTACTGTCGGCAATGATTGCTTCACGGAAGAACCAACGTGACTCAGAGTCCCCCAGGGGAAGGCTCACCACGTCCATCAAGCAGCAGTCCCCATGAAACATTCACCACACAGTCCCCATGAAACATTCACCACACAGTTCCCATGAAACATTCACCACACAGTCCCCATGAAACATTCACCACACAGTCCCCACGAAACATTCACCACACAGTCCCATGAAACATTCACCATACAGTCCCCATGAAACATTCACCACACAGTCCCCATGAAACATTCGTCACCAGTATGGACGTGAAGAGGTGATTGGAACTCAGATCATCAGGTGGTCACGGCTTAAGGGCCATAGAATTTCATAATTCTCTCTCCTTCCTTCTTCCTCTCCCTATCCCCCATCCCCCCTCCCCTCTGAGAACGAGGATGAAGATGTTGATATGGCGTTCCATCCTGGTCAGAAGCTGCGTGACAGGGATGAATTCTTACGCTTCCTGTCATAAGCTATCCTGGAGTCAACCAGGCTCGAGAGATACAGACACCTGCAGTGCTGGTCAGATTGTTTTAGCAATACTCTCAGAGACGCATCCGCTAAGTGGATTAAACTCGACTGTGTGGGTCCAGCCTGGCCTTTCCAGCCCAAAGCACATTGGGGGTAGGATCTGATCAGGGGAAAAAAAGAAGACAAAAAAAAAAAAAAAAAAAAAAAAAAAAAAAAAAAAGCCACAAATTATTGGCTCTAATGGGGCTAGAACTATCAACCTTTCATCCGACAGTCCGCGATGCTGACCACTACTCCACAACGGTCGGTTGGGAACGGTAAACATTCAACCACAGAGCGCTCCTACCTTTGCGCACGTGTCTGCTGTTCGTTTGTCGTTGTCCACCACTGTTGGCACCGTTGGCACTGACGCATGTCTAGGAACGCCGTGTCGGTGCTGAACCCACCCCCAGTTTCCTTCACGAGCGAGCACGGACCATCGGTGTGAACGTGAAGAACGACCACAGGTCACGCTGCGTCGTGACCGACACCGGCTGGCTTGCCCCGTGACATTCCTCAAAAGAAAAGGAAAAAAGATCGATTCTGCTCGTTTGCAGAAAGTTGAGGTTCATTTTCTCAGAGGTACGGGAACGCGCGCGTGTGTGTACAAATATCATGTGACGTGTTTACATTGAACGTGTTTGCTGTTTTCAAAGTGTGCCTGTTAGTTATTAGTTACAGTGATTGTCGAGCTTTGCTGTTTGATTCTCTGTGGTGGATACAATCAGAGGAATAATTAAACTGTCTCCATCCGTTTCTCCGAATCTACTTCAACTTTAACGGGTT
Organism: Conus betulinus; assembly: GCA_016801955.1. Lineage (NCBI taxonomy): Eukaryota > Metazoa > Mollusca > Gastropoda > Neogastropoda > Conidae > Conus > Conus betulinus. Next base: position 80,290 of record JADBJO010002014.1, on the reverse strand, counting down.
TGTCCCAAAGCCTCGTTCTATCTGTCCACCCAATTTGTTAAAATCGGTTGAGTTTTTTTTTTGCGTGACGTTGCTGACAGACAAAGCAGCCAACAGAGACAAAGCAGCCAACAGGCACAGGCCAAAGGACAAGCTCTTCAGTGAAGGTGATGAAAAAAAAAGGACGATGGCTAATCTGTGTTTGGATAACATGGTTGCTTGGCAGGTAAGCGAGGGGAGATTTTTTTTTTCCCACTTCGTTTGTCTTGTCGTGTACAAGGCCTCACGTTCGAAACGCATTGCGTGTAATTGTTATGCGGGATACGCCACGATTCACCCCACCAAGTTTCGCCCAGTCTGTTGTTCTCGTGCGTAGCGTAGCTGCGTATGTTCCCTTCCTGTAGTCTTAAAAATTCGAGTGTCTTGTTTCACCGAATACGCACACACGGTTCAGCCAGGAAGAGTTTGTGGAGCGATCAGAAGACTTGCATGTTTGTGTGCTGCTATTGTAGAGTGGTGAGACATGGCCAGGAGAAGACTCCCTGTCTGATCTCTGGTGACAGTCATCTTGTCTGTGGTGAGAAAGGGGCACGGCCAGAAGACTCCCTGTCTGATCTCTGGTGACAGCCATCTTGTCTGTGGTGAGAAAGGAGTGGCTTCTAAGCAGGGTAAAAAGCGGATTCGGACACAAGTTTGTTGAACATTTCTCTTTGTTGTTTGTCTCCGACTCTTTGTTGTTTGTGTCCGACTTCTTTGTTGTTTGTCTCTGACTTCTTTGTTGTTTGTCTCTTTGTTGTTTGCCTCCAACTTCTTTGTGTTTTTGTCTCTTTGTTGTTTGCCTCCAACTTCTTTGTTGTTTGTCTCTGACTTCTTTGTTGTTTGTCTCAGACTTCTTTGTTGTTTGTCTCTTTGTTTGTTTGTCTCCAACTTCTTTGTTGTTTGTCTCTGACTTCTTTGTTGTTTGTCTCGGACTTCTTTGTTGTTTGCCTCTGTGTTGTTTGTCTCTGACTTCTTTGTTGTTGTCTCTTTGTTGTTTGTCTCTGACTTCTTAGTTGTTTTGTCTGTCTGTCCAGTCATAATACGAGATTCACTGAATTTGAATAATTGCCCCGCAAATGAGGCCTGCCTAGACCATTGTTCACCTGGTGTTTGGCTTCCCCGTCTCTTTGTTAGTATTCTGGTTAGAGAAATGGTGGTGGTGGTGGTGGTGGTGTGTGTGTGTGTGTGTGTGATACAGGCAGCGATTTCCTACAACGTCACCTACCTGATTAGAGGCGAAACATGCCAGTGTGTGTGAGAAGGAAGACGTGCTGGATGAAAGGGGTTTAACTACAAACGTTATCGCATGAGTAGGTAAAACGTGATTAGGCGTAACGTGAATAGCCGAAACATACTACATCGGGCACGTGTTTGTTCCCTTCGCTCAGGGGACATGTAACACAGCCTTTGTGCCCCGGTTCTCGCCTGCAGTCTTTCAACGCTTGTTGTCCATTGGCGAAGTAGGAACAGACAGGCAGCGCAGTGCGAGAGCTTTGAGGGTATGGGCTTGAAGAGACCAGTGGCGGTCTTCGTGGTCGGGGGTTCGAATCCATCAGAAGTCATGTGGGTTTTTCTGCCCCGACCGGCTCCTACCCAGAGTTGAGTTTGCTGCGGACTCAGTTGGGAAGACTGGGACCACACAGTCGAGTTTCATCCACTTAATGGATGCGTTTCTGAGAGTGTTGCTCAAATTTCCTGACCAACACTGCAGGTGTCTGTATCTCTCGGGCCTGGTTGACGCCGGGATATATATGAAAGGAAGCGTAGAGTACAGCCCTGTCATGTAGTCTCAGACCGAAATGGAAATCCGTAGCATCATCATAATCATCCTCATTCTCATCGATCAGCATAAAAAAAAAGTCTCAAATTCTGTGGCCCTTCATGCCCTGCTCTCATGGTGACCTCAGTTTCGATGTCCTCTCACGTCTGTGGCCTTGGTTTGGTTCCGTCGGAGTCACCGGTATCGGCGAGTCCATGGGGTGAACACCACTGAAGTGACTCGGCAGCAGTGCAGTGTCTCCTCCGGTGGGTTGGCTCTTGACGGCTTGACATTGACTGGTGCCTGTGGATTGCCGGTGCCGGGGCTGCGGCGGGGCCGACGGGCCGTGGCTGTGGAGGGGGTGTCGGAATGAGCGGCGTGGGTGCACTGCCTCTGAGGTGGCGCAGAGGTCGGGACAGCAAAAAAAAACAAACAAACAAACAAACAAAAAAAAAAAAAAAAAAAAAAAAAAAAAAAAAGAGAGAGACATAAAGAAAGAAAGATCTGAACCGTTTGTGACCTCTCTTCTATCTACCCTCTCATTTCTTTGTTCCTTTTTTTCCCTTCGTTCATTCTTTGCTTTTTTCTACCCAGATGTATTGAATTTCTGATTTCTGTAATCTCTCTCTCTCTCCCCCGCCCTCTCTCTCTCTCTCACTACTTATGTCAGTCTGTCTATTTTCCTGTCCTTCTCTTTGTCAGAATGTTTTGATTTTTGACTTACAGACTAGTTCCATTACATGCTGTGCATCTTATTTTTCCTGTGCTGGATTATTGAAGTGTTTTATACACATGTGTTAAACCTGTCAAGATGTCGGAGAAAGGTTGTGTCAGCTTTGGAAATGCTGTCGACAGTAAAGTCCATGATCGTGAGCTCTGTAATCTAGCTCTGATGTTAATTGTACTCAGGTGATTCGGAATACATCGTTAGTTGCGTGTATGTGTGTATGTTGTATGTATGTATGTATGTAGGTAGGTAGGTAGGTAGGTATGTAGGTATGTAGGTATGTAGGTATGTAGGTAGGCAGGCAGGCAGGCAGGCAGGCAGGTAGGTCCTGTATGGTGGACTGGGCTATGACAACACTGCAGCTGTCAAACAAACATTATGTTTGATTGTAAAACTCATCTTATAAAAGGCCCTGTGTGTGTGTGTGTGTGTTGTGTGTGTGTGTGTGTGTGTGTGTGTGTGTGTGGCTATGACAACACTGCAGCTGTCAAACAAACATTATGTTTGATTGTGAAACTCATCACATATACACCAGGAAATTGAGGAAACACAATCAGCCGTCATGCACAGTCGACCTTCAGATCTTGTGCTTCTGCATCCCATTGTACCTATTAAATGAGAAGATAGACATCTCATTGAGTTATTCTAAAACAAAATGTAGAGAAAAGGGCATTGTTTTTTTATGCATACAAATTCCACATATTGTATTCATAGGGATGGTGAAATGCTGAGGGGAAACGGGGGATGGAAATGGGGTGGTGTCGTCGCTTATAACAACTTCCGTCTGTCGTACTACGTGTTATTCTACTTCACAACATGTCCTGAAGTCGTCCTGCCTTACGACATGTCTTCAGCCTTACGACATGTCTTAGGCCATTATGTCTTCAGCCTTACGATAACTTCAGCCTTACGACTTGTCTTCAGCCTTACATGTCTTCAGCCTACGATAACTTCAGCCTTACGATATGTCTTCAGCCTTGCGACATGTCTTAGGCCATTATGTCTTCAGCCTTACGACATGTCTTCAGCCTTACGACATGTCTTCAGCCTTACGACATGTCTTCAGCCTCACGACATGTCTTCAGCCTTACATGTCTTCAGCCTTACGACATGTCTTCAGCCTTACATGTCTTCAGCCTTACGACATGTCTTCAGTCTTACGACATGTCTTCAGCTTACAACATACACTTCGACTCACAATATCCCCTCCTGCTTTACAGAGCGTCTTGTTGCCACGCATGCCCCTCTGCCTTTCAAGCTACTCCTTTGCTACACAACATATCTGCGTGGTTCATATTACATCACTACTATACATCGTGCTGTACATGAATGATATGCTAGTCAATAAACGTGTCTTTTTTTTTTAATATTTCCCACGTTGCAACGACGTGTGGATGCTAACCCTAAAGCCTTAGCTAACATTCAATAAATGAAAAAGTCCTTTGATCAATGACCTTCATGGTCAATCAGTCAAGCAATCGATCAATCAATCAGTCAATCAACCAATCAATCGATCATTTTTCAATTGATCAATCGATCAATCGATCAACCACTCAGTCAATCAATCACCAATCACCCAGTCAATCAATCAACCAATCAGTCAGTCAATGGATCAATCCTGGTCAATCTGTCAAGCAATCGATCAGTCAACCAGTCAATCAACCAATTAATCAACCAATCAATCGATCATTTTTTCCATTGATCAATCGATCAACCACTCAGTCAATCAATCGATGAAGCACCCAGTCAATCAATCAATCAGTCAATGGATCAATCGATCAATCGATCAAACACTCAATCAGTCAATCAATCTGATTGATTCAACGTTAGTCATTCGGGCAAGCCAGCAAGCAAAGCGATCGATTGACACAGTTGTTTGACATGTTGTGATGGTAAGGGTGGTCGTGATGGTGGTGGTTTTTGTTTGGTTTTGCTAATGATGTTTTTTTTTTGGCTCTGCAAGTAGGTCAGGCATATACTTAAGAACTACAGAAGGAGCGAGAGAGAGAGAGAGAGAGAGAGAGAGAGAGAGAGAGAGAGAGAGAGAGAGAGAGAACATTTTGGAAGTATGATAGATATATGTTTAAGAAACTACACACACACCACACACACACACACACACACACACACACACACACACACAGAGAGAGAGAGAGAGAGAGAGAGAGAGAGAGAGAGAGAGAGAGAGAGAGAGAGAGAGAGCGCATGTGTCCAAATCTTATAATTTGCCAGAGTGTGCTCTGCGCGACCTTTGGCGCGAGTGTATGCGATGAATTCTGCGTACCGTCACGATTTACACAGCAAAGGCAAAGTCATCTTTGCAGAGTTCACAGACATTCCTTCTGTCCTCTTGCCTGATTTCTGTGATTCTATTAGTGACGGAATGTCTTCACACCTTGCAATGTGTCTTGTTGACGTACAGCGTATCATCTGTCGTAGAATTCATCCTCTGCCGTGCTAGACATTGTCCTGCCTTCAGTATGCACTCTGACCTGCCATGCGTTCTTCTGTCTTACGATATTCGTCTTGCCTCGAAATTTGTCCTTTCGCTATGCAGTATAGCCTCTTGTTTTACTATAGGTCTTCTTGCCTTGCGGTATGTCCTTTTGCCTTGAAATATGTCCTCTTGCCTTGCAGTATGTCCTTCTGCCTTGCAATATGTCTCTTGCCTCGCAATATATCTTCTTGCCTTGCAATATGTCTTCTTGCTTTCAGTGTGTCTTCTTGCCTTGCAGTATGTCTTCTCGCCCTGCTGTATGTCCTCTTGCCTTGCAAATATGCCATCTTGCCTTGCAGTATCTTCTTCTCTTGCCTCACAATATGTCCGATTGCCTCACAATATGTCCCATTGCCTCGCAATATGTCTTCTTTCTTTGCCATATGTCCTTTTGCTTTGCAATATGTCTTCTTGTCTTCTTGTTTTGCAGTGTCTTCTTTCTTTGCAAGATGTCTTTTTGCCTGCAATATGTCTTCTTCTGCTTTGCAATATGTCTTCTTGCTTGCAATATGCCCTCTTGCCTTGCAATATGTCCTTTTGCCTGGCAATATGTCTTCTTGCCTTGCAATACGCTTTCTTGCCTTGCAAATATGCCTTTTTGTCTTGCAATATGTCCTCTTGCCTCGCGATATATCTTCTTGCTTTGCAATATGTCTTCTTGCTTTGCAATATGTCTTCTTGCTTTGCAATATGTCTTCTTGCTTTGCAATGTGTCATCTCGCCTTGCAATATGTTCTTTGACCTTACAATGTTTTTTATCTTCCTAGAAGGTGTCCTCTGCATCTACATACCTGCACCCTCAGTTTGCCTCTTCAATTTTTCTTGTAGTCCCTGCAGACTTATGATCTTGTTTTCTCAGTTTGCCTGCGCGCCTCAGACTCAGTCCTTTAGTTTTAAAATCTCATGTCATAATCTTCTTGTCCCCTCATGTCCGGTCCTTTGGTCCCTTGGTTTTGTCTCTTTTGTCGTGTCAAAGGGTCGGGTTGTCACATGATCAGAGCCTCTCCTTGAGAAGCTGACGATCGTGAGTTCCAAGGACTCGTGGGGGGGGGGGGGGGGGGGGGGGGGGGGGGGGGGGGGGTTTATTCAGCTTGAAAATCCTCTTTGTCCACCCAAGGGTAACTGTGTACCTGATGCGTTTCAGGGGAGGTAAGAGGCGGCGAAAGGAGAGGGATAGGCTCCGTCTTTCATTATGCTGTGCCTCCTACACACGGTGATACCTAGACAGTTCACGGTCACTACGGCTATCAGGGCATTGGAGTTTAGCCTGAACCTTTCAACGGTTCACTTGATCCTATAGCCCTAGGGTCTTGTTATTCAAAGCAGTCTTTATAACCCACACTACCCTATTTCTATGATCCTTTCATGAAGTATGTTTTGGGTACTCTGTCTTGGAGCTTTGAAGTCCTTTTCACTCAAATCATTTTTCCCAACACAATAGAAACAGACATATTCCTATTATCGCACTGTCTGTCTTTTTGCCCCAAGTCAGTCCAATAGCCCTACACTCCTGTTACCACACTGGCCTTATACCCGGCGTGTCTTGTCTTTTTGCCGCAAACTGTCTTAAACCTTTTTGATCCTGTTCTCTCATAGTCTGACCTTCTGCCCTATATTTGACCTATGAACTAACGATTCTGTTATATCACAGTCGGTCTTTTTGTCACACACTGCCCTAGAGCTAACGATTCTGTTATATCACAGTCGGTCTTTTTGTCACACACTGCCCTAGAGCTAACGATTCTGTTACATCACAGTCGATAGAGCTAACGATTCTGTTATATCACAGTCGGTCTTTTTGTCACACACTGCCCTAGAACCTTTTTAATCCTGTCATTTCCTTTTGGTTGGTGTTTGTTTGCTCTGCACTCCGTCTGGTAGCCCTTACACTCCGTCTGGTAGCCCTTACACTCCGTCAAAAAAGGTAGCCCTTACAATCTGTCTGATAGCCCTTACACAATCTGTCTGATAGCCCTTACAGTCTGTCTGGTATCCCTTACAATCTTTCTGGTAGCCCTTACACTCCGTCTGGTAGCCCTTACAATCTGGTAGTCCTTACAATCTGTCTGATAGCCCTTACAATCTGGTAGTCCTTACAATCTGTCTGATAGCCCTTACAATCTGGTAGCCCTTACAATCTGTCTGATAGCCCTTACAAACTGTCTGATAGCCCTTACAATCTGTCTGATAGCCCTTACAGTCTGGTAGCCATTACAATCTGTCTGATTGCCCTTAAAATCTGGTAGCCCTTTCAATCTATCTGGTAGCCCTTACAATCTGTCTGGTAGCCCTTACAATCTGGTAGCCCTTACAATCTGTCTGGTAGCCCTTACAATCTGTCTGGTAGCCCTTACAATCTGTCTGATAGCCCTTACAATCTGGTAGTCCTTACAATCTGTCTGATAGCCCTTACAATCTGGTAGCCCTTGCAATCTGTCTGGTAGCCCTTACAATCTGTCTGGTAGCCCTTACAATCTGTCTGATAGCCTTTACAATCTGTCTGGTAGCCATTACAATCTGTCTCTGATAGCCCTTGCAATCTGTCTGATAGCCCTTACAATCTGTCTTGTCGCACACTCAATCCATGCAACCTGAACAGTTCTTTATCTCACATTCTGTGTGTTTGCCCCAAACTAACAGTTCTTTATCTCACATTCTGTGCGTCTGCCCCAAACTAACAGTTCTTTATCTCACATTCTGTGCGTCTGCCCCAATCTAACAGTTCTTTATCTCTCACATTCTGTGCGTCTGCCCCAAACTAAACAGTTCTTTATCTCACATTCTGTGCGTTTGCCCCAAACTAACAGTTCTTTATCTCACATTCTGTGTGTCTGCCCCAAACTAACAGTTCTTTATCTCACATTCTGTGTGTTTGCCCCAAACTATTACATTTTTTTTTGCCCCCCAGCAGTGCTCCAGCCTGTTCAATCCTGTGGCCTCATGCTCAGTCTTTCTGCCTCACCTTCAGGCTGGTAGCCTCGAAATCCTTCAGTACCTTTCTCGTTCACATCATCTTGTCTCACATTATCTTCTGCCCCTCTCCCACCCCCCTCCTTACACAGATACTTAATCTGAAGCCACACAGCATCACGGTGAACAACAACAACAACAACAACAACAACAACTGGCGCAAGCCCCGGAGCCCAATGGCAACAGGGACAATGAACCGACAGAGGTCGACTGTGTCCAGGGCACGGCATGATGAAAGGCGCAGCCCATCCCTGTCCATCCGCCGTCTCTGACCTTCCCTCAACTGAGCTAGGTACCCATTTACTGCCAGACAGACAGAGAGACAGACACAGTCAGACAGACAGACAGAGACAGACAGACAGACAGACAGACAGACAGGGTTTTTCAAGCTTAAGTCGTTCGAACTCAGGACCATGAATTCCTGCAGGCAAATCCTGTAAACCGTTGGACCACGCGCAACATGATGACCCGTTGCTTACACCCCACTCCTGCTTGTCGTTGACAGAGAGGAGGGACACCCCGGCACAATACTAGGAAAGGTAAAGAAAGACAGAATGCAGTGTACACCCCACTCCTGCTTGTCGTTGACAGAGAGGAGAGACACCCGGCACAATACTAGGAAAGGTAAAGAAAGACGGAATGCAGTGTACACCCCACTCCTGCTTGTCGTTGACAGAGAGGAGGGACACCTGGCAATATGCTAGGAAAGGTAAAGAAAGAATGCAGTGTACACCCCACTGCTGCTTGTCGTTGACAGAGAGGAGGGACACCCGGCACAATGCCGGAAACAGGTAAAGGAAGCCGGGATGTTGTTTTCCTTTTTTTCATTTGCTTGGCATTATTGATCCTGGGTTCGCTCCTCACGGAGAGTGAAGGATGCTTGGAAGGGGTGGAACGGGAGTGGAGGAGAGGGAGTGGAGAGGTAGGGAAAGAAGGATGGGGGGGGGGGGGGGGGGGGGTAGTACGCAGGGGGAGGGATGGGTTTGGGGTATACAGTCGTTTGACGTGCACTTCACGCAACGTCCTACCGACATTCGGGACATGGAGGTCGCCTTCTTTACTGATGGAGATCGAAAACCCGATGTTGCTTGGGTCGGAAGGAAAGGGAGAGTAGGTTGTTTGTTTGAAGAAAGAGGGAGGGAGGAAAGAATGACAATGGATGAAGAAAGAGGGAAAGAAGGAGAAGGAGGGAGGGAAGAGAGGAGAGGGAATGGATGAAACGGATGAGAAGCAGGGAAGGAAAAGGGAAACGATCAGGAGAATTGAAGGAGATTAGAGGGACAAGATGAAGGAGGGAAGGAAGAGGGAAACGATTAGGAGAATTGAAAGAGGTTAGAGGGACAAGATGAAGAGGGAAGGAAGAGGGAAACGATTAGGAAATGAAAAGAGGTTAGAGGGACAAGATGAAGAGGAAGGAAGAGGAAAACGATCAGGAGAATTGAAAGAGGTTAGAGGGACAGGATGAAGGAGGGAAGGAAGAGGGAAAACGATCAGGAGAATTGAAGGAGATTAGAGGGACAGGATGAAGGAGGGAGGGAGAGGAAAACGATTAGGAGAATTGAAGGAGGAGAGGTAACAGGAAGCACAAGATGAGAAGGAGGGCACGGAGGGTATACACAAAGAGGCGATTGGAAAGGTGGATAAGTGGTGATGAGTTTGAATCGAGTAAGGAAGGGGGGTGGGGGGGGGGGGGGGGGGGGGGCTTTGTGGGAGGGTATGGTGGGTTTGCTTCGGAAGCAGAAGAAAATTCCGTAGAAAAAGCAAAAGTAACACAGACATCTCTCTCTCTCTCTCTCTCACTCTCACACACACACACACACACACACACACACACACACACACACACACACACTCTCTCTCTCTCTCTCTCTCTCTCTCTCTCTCTCTCTCTGAGACAGAGCATGGTCAATATCCCAAGGCCAATAGAAAGGAAAGAAAGAAACAACAACATAGCCCTGTCTGTGTCTGTCTCTGTCTGTCTCTGTCTCTCTCTCTGTCTCTATCCGTCTATCTGTCTCTATCTGTCTCTGTCTGTCTGCCTGTCTGTCTGTCTCTGTCTGTCTATCTCTGTCTCGCTCTGTCTCTCTTTCCCGTCTATCCGTCTCTGTCTGTCTGTCTGTCTCTGTCTCTCTCTCTCTCTGTCTCTCTCTCTCTCTCTCTCTCTCAGTCTAAGATTTGCATCTAAGTTTGCATCCGTTCCAGGCCGTTGCAGCGATGTGAAGACAAAGAAGGGGTTAAGAACAGTCCTGTGACTGCGTCACCGTCAAATGTCACTGTGAACTGGATGAACGGCTACCGAGGATCGGGGTCGGCAGTCGGACACACACTATTGTGAGGCTGACACCGCTCTGTGTGTGTATGTGTGTGTGTGTGTGTGTGTGTGTGTGTGTGTGTGTGTGTGTGCGTGCGTGCGTGCGTGCGTGTGTGTGTGTGTGTGTGTGTGTGTGTGTGTGTGTGTGTGTGTGTGTGTGTGTGTGTGTGTAAGCGCGCTGTGACTGTGTTTGTGTGTGTGCGTGCACGCGCTTGCACACGCACAAGCACGTGAATGTGCACGTCGCTTGATATTGTCTCTCAGAACCCTATTGTTCAATGCCTCTCCTCTCCCTCCCTCTTCCTCCACCAAAGGTTTGCACGGTCGCGTGACCTTTATGCCCTACACGAGTACAATTCTTCCCTGTCATCTTTCTCCCGTCCCCCGCTGCTGCTCTCATCCTTCCATCCATTCTCCCCCCTCCCACCCCCGCGCCCTCCCTCCCTCCCTCTCCAGTCCCTCTCCCATCTCATCTCAATGCGTTTCGTCATCATAAAATTCATCTCAAGATATGACGATCGATAGCACACGTGCACTTTATTTTGCCGCAGAAAAAAATGAGGTTCATTGGTGGGGGGGACATGCCTTTTGCATTTGGCTTTCCTCCCTGCAGTGAGCACATGAGAATTGATGCTAACAGCTTCACTCCCACGTTGTTGTTGTTTTTCCCTTGTTTTTTTTCCCTTATCGTCAGAATTTGTTGATGAGAGAGAGAGAGAGAGAGAGAGAGAGAGAGAGAGAGAGAGAGAGAGAGAGAGAGAGACAGACAGACAGAGAGAGAGACAGACAGAGAGAGAGACAGAAAGAGAGAGGGGGAGAGATAGAGATAGAGAGAGAGGAGAAAGAGAGAGGGGAAGAGAGAAAGAGAGAGGGAGAAAAAAGAGGGGAGAGAGAGAGAGAGAGAGAGAGAGAGAGAGAGGACGGAGAGTGAGTGGGACAGATAGAGGTAAAGAGAGAGAGAGAGAGAGAGAGAGAGAGAGAGAGAGAGAGAAGAGAGAGAGAGAGGGCAATAAAAAGACATGGACGGCACAAGGACTTGGGGCACACCTGTTGGTATGACAGGAAAGGACATTGGTTAGGACAAGCTGTCCGGGAGTGAACGACACGTTTGTGGGGACTGCGCATGGCCTAGAGAGTGAGGCGGTGGGCTGCCAGTAACGGGTCTACTACAGGACAGAAGCTGGTCTCTTTGCTCCCCAGGAAACGGCTTTCCATATTCCCAAACGCAGATGAGCGGAGCGAAGGGAACGAGATTTTCCCCTTTCTCTTTTCTTTCTTTCTTCCTTTCTCTCTTTGTTTTTAAGAATCGAACAGTCTCAGCCAAACAGCACAGAGCAGACTCTGTCACTGTAACAAATATAGACGCCAGTTTTACACCCTCTTCTCCGGGAGATCAGAAACCAGTGGCGTTTATCAGGAAGATGAGTGATGTGTGGAGGCTTTCAGCATCAACCTGGTCACACAGTTTGAAACTGCCGAACCTTCCCAACCCGATCATTAAGAGGGCAGCCGGCACAATATTGCAGTAAGCAAAAGGAGAGGGAACGCATGTCTTTGTGGCCGGCAGCCTGGGATAGTGATGACTCCAAGTCTGTCAAGCTTGAGATGTGCCAGTTGACAGATTCTATAGGCTGGTTAGTTTGTAAAGTGAAGAAGAAGGAGGAGGAGGAGGAGTAAGAGGATGAGGAAGGGATAGGAAGATAAGGAGGGGAGGAGGAAGGAGGTGGAGGAGGTGGATAAGGAGGAAGAGAAGAAGAAGAAGAAGAAGAAGAGAAAGAAGAAGAAGAAGAAAAGACGACGAAGAAGAAATTTAAAACGGGCAGCAAAGAACTACCGAATTGTATGGTGGCTGTCTGGGAAATAGAAAAGTTTGGCTGTGCGGGTAACCGAACTCTCAAAGCCCCACTGCGTACTCAGTGGTCTACAACTGAGCCAGACAGACACTTACAGTTCTCAAGAAAACGATATACGACTACGAACGATTTTTTCAGAAACGTTTCCCTGCAGATAAAGTGAGAGATTTTGGTGATGAACTGCACTCAACTACAAATGAAAACGTTTTGTATTGAAATAGTATCCAGCCATAGATAAATCAAAGTCTCTTTTTCTGAAATAGAAACTACCATAAATGAAATCAAAGCACTTTTTGCTGAGACACTGTAAAAGCACAGATGAAAAATCAGAATGTTGTTTACTCTGAAGCTGTCCTGTCCTGTGTTATTTCTGTCTGAAACCATTCTCAACGACAGATTAAATGAGTTTTTTTTCTTCTTTCTGAAACACTGTTTAACAAGAGATTAAATGGAATTATTTTTTTCTTTTTGAAAATGTACTCAAACACAAATCAGATCGGAACATTTTTTTTCTTTCTGGAAAAAAAAAGTACTTGGTCACAGAGTAGATGGGAGTATTTCTTTTTGTTTCTGAAGTAATGCTCAACCATAGATTTAATGGGGAGTACTTTTTCTGTTTCTTTCTGAAGCAGTAATTCTACCACAACTGATGAACACAGACTGGTTTGTTGCCAGTTTTGTTTTCAATCGGCCCTTTAGTTCTGCATCTTGACATGGTTTCAGACCACGGTTTTGGCATTTTCAGCTGTGTATCGTCTCAATTTTAACTTGTTTGCGGCCCTGACAGCTCCGTGGTCGGCTCGACTAAGAACAAAATGACTGACAACAACAGGTAAAAAGTTTTTTTTTCTCTTGGGTGACACAGCATACAAGAACAGATTAAAAAAACAAGGGTATATTGCCTGAAACAGTACGCAACACACAGATACCATGGGCTTTTCTGTTTCTAGACAGTCATTTGTATTTAACCAGCAACATGGGCTTTTCTGTTTTCTAGCCAAACAGTCATTTGTATTTAACCAGCAACATGGGATTTTCTTTTTCCAGCCAAACAGTCATTTGTATTTAACCAGCAACATGGGATTTTCTTTTTCCAGCCAAACAGTCATTTGTATTTAACCAGCGGTTGCGCACGACAGCCCCTTGTTTCCGCACCAGGAGAGCGACTGATGGGATCAACGGAAATGACGTCGGCTTGCGTCAAAGGGAGAGAAGAAAACTATATACGACTTCCCCGCCAACGACTTTGCCGGGACTGGCAGGAGCGGAACGCGATGGATGGCAGCGGTGGCTGGGGGCAAAGCAATGTATCCACGCCTTCCTGTGGCCTGTCTGAGGCAGACACATCCTGGCACAAGCTGGAAGCTGGCGGCGTGGTCAGAATCAACAGCGTGGCACTGGGAAAGAAATCGACTTTCATGTCTGCCATGAACGGAACAACGAGCAGACATACCTCAAACAATTCGATCGTGTCGGGCAAGATATTCTGCGCTCTAGATACGCCTTGAGGGAGGGAAGGGGAGATCGATAGGGAGAGGAGGAGAGAGAGAGAGAGAGAGAGAGAGAGAGAGAGAGAGAGAGAGAGAGAGAGAGAGAGAGAGAGAGAGAGAGAGAGAGAGAGAGAGAGAGAGAGAGAGAGAAAGAAGAAGAAGAAGAAGAAGAAGAAGAAGAAGAACTCGACAAGCTCTATTTGAAGAGGGGTGTGGTAAGGGGGGTTGAACAATAGTAGCTTTGGAAATCTAAAAAAAAAAAAAAAAAAATGGATAATGTCATACAACATAACACAGAGACATTGTCAGACACACATTGGACAAGACAAAAGAACAACTGACAAAACCTTACACAAAAGAGTTTAGAAAGCAAAAAACAAAACCGAAAATCCATGTCGTTGTCTGTACGTGATTTCAGTTCTGCTTGACCTTCTAACCTTTGTGTTTTGTTGGTGTCTGTTTCAGTTAAAAGACGCATCGTGTGATGGCGGACAGTAACGAAGAAGACTCGTAAACCTTCATGCAGCTCCGGACACTCAGGTCTGAAGCATACTCTGGCAGAAACATTACAGAAAAGCGAATCGCATGGGGACAGTTGACAACCATTCCGGGTCTCCGTGATCTCGGAGTTCATGTGATGAGCTCCTTATATTCGTGGGACGAATCCATGCCAGGAAAACTTCGTCCATGTGAAATTTTACAAATTGTTTCTTGTTAGCTTGAAAGTGGTCGATGAACAGCTCGACTGACTTGTGATCTCACGTATAGCATCTCGCGGTGATTTATGTTTCAAGACACTTATGTTGCTGTGGCGTGCTCATCCCAAAACCAACTTGTTGACGGGTGAATTCACGTCCACGTTCACTAGGTTTCGAGTAGCATGCTTCAACAGCAGATACGTCACGACTGAGGTCATAGTCACTTCCGTTTCCATTCAGAACAAAGAAGAAGAAGAAGGAAGAAGAAACCAAAATGACGTAGCGTCCTACGGCAGCTGACGCGCGCACTTGTCCCTGACGTCACTGCCGCCCTTCTTGCGGCCAGACATGTTGTTTACGTCATCGGCACGTGAGCGTCATCCATGAGGATGCCAACAGCCGTGGTGCGCCACAAGCTTCCCTGGAGACGTGGCGACCCGGAGTGCTGTCCCCTGGACCACGGCTCTCTGTCCCCTCAGGGCGAGGCCCTGCCCGCTGTGCCCCCGGCCCCACCCCCGCCCCGCCACGGCCCGCGCTCCCCCGACCCCCGGGCCCCGCCGGCTAGCCGGGACGAGGAGATGGCGGGGGGTGACGACGAAGAGAGGGCGGCGGCCACCCCCTGTCCCTGTCGGCGCCCCCGGCCACAGGGAGCTGGGAGGGGGTGGGGGGCGCGGAAAGGGCGGGGGGTGGGGGGGAGGGCGGGGAAGAGGTTCCCCATCCTGGGACCCACCCGGCAGGATACCGAGCTGTATTTCCGGCGTCGGCGCTCCGCCAGACACAGGTATGATGTGGATGTCTTCTATCTTTTTTTTTTTTTCAGTTTTTTTGTTTGTTTGTTTGTTTTAAAGAAGCAGTTTTAATCGCAGTTTCTTTCCCTTTCATTTTTTTTTTTTTTTTTTTTTTTTTTTTTGCTGTCCCATCTTCTGCGCCATCTCAGAGACATCGCATCCACGCCGATCACCTCGTCCACAGCCACAGGCCGGTCCAGTCCGTCACGGCACTGCTCCAGCACCGGCAATCCTCTAGGAGCAGTCAGTGTCAAGTCGTCAAGAGGCAACTCACCGGAGGAGACACTGCACTGCTGCGGAGTCACTTCGGTGGTGTTCAGTAGTGCCTGATCTGATCCAACACGTGCGGGAACCCACCTACTTACCCCGCTATTCACGACAAGAGTTTGCTTAGTCGTTGAGCCGGCGTCAGTGAGCTGCTTCTCTGGAGAGCGTCGCTATGTCCAACGACATATCCGTGACTTTGCTGATACCGGTTGAGAGGGGGGGGGGGGGGGGGGGGGGGGGGGGGGGGTAGAAAGGCAAATGAAAAACATTAAAAATACTGGCCCTGCGTTACATTGATTCTCTAAAATGCATAATGAAAATGAACCGACCGAAATCATTCCTGTTACTTCCCAATATTCATGATTATGTTTATTATTACTATGATGGTGATGATGATGATTGTTGTTGTTCTCGTATGGTCATGTGTCGAAGGATGGGGTTCAGAATGTGGGGTATGGATAGTGAAAGAGCTCCTAACAAAGCCTTTAGCAAGTACTGATTGAATGCCTGCACCACCTCTTTCTGATCAACACAAGTTGTTGATGCTACTTCGCTAAAGCACCCACTTCTTTCTGATCAACACAAGTTGTTGATGCTACTTCGCTAAAGCACCACTTCTTTCTGATCAACACAACACAAATGTTGTTGAAGCTATTTCGCTAAAGCACTACACCATCTTTCTGATCAACACAAGTTGTTGATGCTACTTCGCTAAAGCACCACTTCTTTTCTGATCAACACAAGTTGTTGATGCTACTTCGCTAAAGCACCACTTCTTTCAGAAGCTGGTCATACTACTTCGCTAATGCACCACTTCTGTCTGATCAACAGAAGCTGGTCATGTTACTTCGCTAATCAGAACCCACTCACACGTAGGAAACATCTTCCTAACTTTTATCTCATACTTATTTTTCCCTGTGGTCAGGGACGATCAATTTCAACGTTTGCGTGCCATGCACGCACGCGCGCGCGCGCGCGCGCGCGTACGCACACACACACACACACACACACACACACACACACACACACACACACACACACACACACACACACACACACACACACACACACACACACACACACACCCCCACGTCCTTCGACCGACCGTACGTTTGACATACAACCTGACCTTCAAGCTGCAGACGATCGATACATTAATTCCGACTTATGATTTTCAGTCGGATTATTAGATCGGTGCCAGCCGTGAAAACGGTGGAGCGAAACTCGGAGCCAGGGGTGGTCACCCCCCACACAGCGTTCTGTAGCAAGTTGAGCGCTCTCTTTCGGCAAAGGCATGTTTGGTGCGAGCGTTCGAAACGTTCCGTTGCATGGTACCACTCACAGCTTGTTGGCAATGGGGAAGCCGGATCCTGTTTATGCCGGATTCTGTTTTTCATGTTTGCGTGTTCATTTCAGGTTTTGATTTGTGGTATTTATTGAGATGCCCTTCTGATTTTTTTTACAATGTGTCTAAAAAGGATCATGTTACGTCACTGCTGTCAAACCTCGCTGGCTGCCCGTTGCATCTTGAATGAAATTCAAGGTTGCTGTGTTTGCTTGCCGTTGTTTGGTGTGATTTTGACCACCCAGTCTCTCCTTTCTTCCTCACATCCACTGCAGCGATCGTGCTGTTCAGGTCCAGTCCAGAAAAAAACCTCGTGTGTCTCCAAAACGAATTTGAAAACATTTGGCCCAATATCATTCCACTATCAAGCTCCAGTAATCTGGAATTCTCTGCCATCCTCCTTTAGAAGCATGCACCCACCCATCCCCTCCTTTAAAGTGAACTGCAAACATATCTTTATCATGGCAGTGAACAATAACCTTACCAACCTTGAGGCACAATGCACTGGACTGTTAGCTGGTTGGTTTACACGTTTAAAGCTTATCCAATGTTTTATGCATGTGTGTTTGTTGCGCTTGGAGTCTCTCTCATGCGATGTTGCGCTACATGAAAATGATGATCTTTGATCAGACGGCTGGTGTCTAATTAGTGATGATCACTTATCATACCACTGGTATCTCACTGATTATTTTAAGATCCGCTGCCGTGATATGATGATCGTGGGTCTTTCAAGCAGGAGAAAAGCGACTGCGAATCGACAGGAAAGAAAAGCACTTGGCTGACAACCATCTCCTAAACCAGCAGACCTTCCTTTCCCAACTTAGGAAGACGCTTTGGGTGGGCAGTCTGCGACACGATTACCAGGAGAGACCTGGAACAGGGCAGGGTCCGAGGTGGGGGGTGAAGTGGAAGGGAGTGGAGGGGGGGGGGTGTCATAGTCAGCGGATTACCAGCTTGCCTCTGCCGGAACAAATCGGGTTTTGCCCGGGTGTTACTGGAGGGGTGGATTTGTGGACTGGTTGGACGTGTGAGGAGAACATATGGTGTTTGCTGTCTGACCGGCTTGTTGATAGGGCGTAGACGGACTGAGGGTTTTGTGGACTGGTTGGACGTGTGAGGAGAACATATGGTGTTTGCTGTCGGACCGGCTTGTTGATAGGGCGTAGACGGACTGAGGGGTGGATTTGTGGACAACGTAGAACATACAGTGTTTGCGTCGGACGGCTTTATAGGGCGTAGACGGACTGAGGGCGTGTGATGATGGTTGCAACGTGTGAGGAGCTATGGTGTTTGCTGTCGGACCGGCTTGTTGATAGGGCGTAGACGGACTGAGGGTTATTTAGGAATCCGTTCGTAGAGTACTTCGTGTACATACACGCATACAACATACACATACAGACGCGCGCGCATTAAACACTCGCCGCGTGTGATGGGCTCTGGGTGGTAATGATAGTATTAAAGACATCTAAAGATTTATTTGAAAGAGAACCGTTTATACTCTGCATGGCTAATTGTCAAAATTATATGATTTAGATGAAGTACTCACAAACACCAGACTAAAATGGGTTGAAAGTATGGCAGCGAAAACGGAATTACTAGGCCGCTAAACGAAAGAACAGACAAATTACAAGACAAGCGCGACGCGTTTCGACCTACTGGGTCTTCTTCAGGCAGGACAACTGCTATTCAAAACAATGAAAACAAAGAACGATCAGTCAGTCGCTTATCTTTTCAATCTGGGTGTAGAATCTGGTCTTGGGTGAACAGCTGAAATGAAGGAATAGAACTGATGTTGATGGGGATATAAGACAGCTTACCATAATAATAATGATAATAATAATAATGATGATGATAATAACAGTAATAATAATAATAACACAGTAATAATTATAATAATGATCATAATCATCACCATCATCATCGCCATCATCACAACAGTTGTAGTAATGATATTGATGATAATAATGAGTACAGAAGCAGAAGATGACGGAGAAGAATGAGAAGAACAGCTACAATAGTAACATGGTTGTGATAGCGCTGCTGTCTTGCAGCCCCCCCCCCCCCCCCCCCACACACACTCACCCGCTTTGAGACTTAGAAAAGCATGGGACTGAGAGACCTGAGCTGCTGTGTGCAGACTGCACTGTGAATGTTATTGGTGATGAGGATCAGTTTAGAATACAGAGCTGCTCTGTGCAGACTGCACTATGAATGTTATCGGTGATGAGTATCAGTTTAGAATACAGAGCTCGAAATAAAGTGCGTGACTACCGCGGTATTCATTCATTTAAAAAAAAATTAAAACCTTAAGAGATTTTTCCCACCTTCTGTTCATTGGTGTCGGGGAGGACGGCCTCCAGAAGCGTGCAATACGCCTTAAACAAAAAAAAAAAAAGGAAGGGGGGAAAAAAAAACCCAAAGTGTATGTTTGTCCGCTTTCTGTACTGTTTAGGACTGATGTTTTTGGATGCGTGTATATGCCATTCACCAGGCACAAGGACGTGTTCATGTTGTTGATTTCCTACTGTTTCATCTGGTTACCACCAAGACCCTAATACATTCACGTGAGTGTGTGTGTGTGTGTGTGTGTGTGTGTGTGTGTGTGTGTGTGTGTGTGTGTGTGTGCTCACACAGGATTCGAACCGCCAGCCGGCCACTGGTCACACGGTCGGCGGACAGAGTGGTCCCCGCGGATTACGGCCCCTCCCGCCTCCCCTGCACCACCGCCCTCACCCCCTCCCTCTCCGCCTCCACCCCCACCATCCGGGCCAGCAGCTCCGCCACCACCCACAACCACCACCAACCCCACCACCACCACCACTTCAAGGGCTTCCGCTACGTGGACACGAACCCCAACCCCAGCCCTTGCCACAACGGCTTGGACGCCTGGCAGGACCCCGACGCCACGACCACGGTCATCACCTCGCTGCCTGCCTTCGACCACGTGGCCAGAACCCCGCAGAGGTTGGCCAAGCCGCCGGCGTCGGCTATGCCGAGGTCGGGAAACTCTCCCTCCGGGGTCCGGACCTCTCTGCCAGCTTCGACCGCTCCGCCAGCTTCCACGCCGGGACTATGACGGCAGGGTCGGCCCCGGGGGTCCGGAACGGTGGCTCCGCCGGCAAGAAGCACGAGATCCCCATCAAGTTCCTGTCAGAGTCCGGCCGGATCCGGACCTCGGAGCTGACGCACCGGGTGAGCAAGACTTCGGGTGAGGCGTCCAGAACGGCGGGGCAGGCACCCAGGACTCTGCAGCCGTCCAAATACGGCTTCCACCGGCGGAGCAAGTCGCCCACCTTCAAGAGACTGGGTGGAGGTGGCGGAGAAGCTGCAGAGCGTCCTCCTCCTCGTCCCTGACGACGGCGACGACCTGGACCTGTGTGATGGGTCTCGAGCGCGCGTGACGTCACCTGTGGATTTTTTCCCAGCGGTGGCCGGTGCGGGTGTTGGGGAGGAGAAAAGAGAAGGAGGAGGAGGAGGAGGAACAGGGGAGGACGGGTGTGGGAGTGACGATGAAGTGAGGGTTCTCCCGCCTCACGAGGTCCTGGTTTCCTTACCCCACTCTCCCCAAGCACAGTGCCAAGTCCAGGGCGAAGGGCAGACCAGGTCACTCTGTCCGGAGTGGCGCGAAGCGGCCCTCCCTTACCACGTCTTCCAGCCGAAAGACAACTCCGCACACGGCACCCACGACGTCGCCATCAGCACCGACGCGGACTTCCTAGCCAACGGCTGGGGGGGGGCCTGGGAGGTGGTGGACTCCGGGGCCTCGGAGGGTGGGGGAGGAGGGGGGACGGACCTTCCCTCCCCCACCATCCCCTCCTTGCTCCAGAGCCTCCCGCCCTTCTCCGACAGCCACACGGAGCTGCACTGCACCTCTTCCTGCCGCGGCTGGCCGACACCGCCAGCGAGGAGAGCGGCAGCGGGGCGGCGTCCAAGGCGTCGCCCGACAGACACCGCCGCCGGCTGCCCAACACCCCCGCGCGCCGCCCACCCCTCGCGGGGCAAGATCTCCACCTCCTCCTGCTCCAAGAACCACCCCCCCCACCTCCCTCCGCCCTCCCCAGCACCCCACTCCGCGGCGACGACGACGACGACGGGTGGCGGGGCGGCGGTGGGGAGCGGAGCGGCCGGCCTGTGAGCCGGAGGTTCGGTTCCCCGGTGAGGGTGTTGAGGAGGGACCGGACTCCCAAGCGGCGGGCCGGCGCCGGCTCCGTCAGTCCCGGGGAGGTGTGCGAGTCGTACGAGCCCTTCATCAGGGGAGAGCACCTCAAGGAGAAGCTGGAGGACTTCCCCACCTTGATCTCCCTTGATCAGGGTTGAAGGGGGGAGAGGGGGTGGTGGGTGGGGAGGGGGTTGGGGTGACGCAATTATCCTGTTGTGTGTTGGTTGGCTGTCTGTGATAATCATGACAGATCGTGTCTTCACGCCCGATCCCTCCCTGTGACGTCCACAATAAGCATGTGATGAACAACCATGGGCATTATAGATAGAAATGTAGGCATCTCTCTCTCTCTCTCTCTCTCTCTCTCTCTCTCTCTCTCTCTCTCTCTCTCTCTCTCTCTCTCTCTCTCTCTCTCTCTCATGTGTGCGTAGGCGTTGTGTGTGTGTGTGTGTGTGTGTGTGTGTGTGTGTGTGTGTGTGTGTGTGTGTGTGTGTGTGCGGTCACACGTTTGTGTGCGCGCGCGCGTTCGTGTATATACGCGCATGCGAGAGTATGTACTTGTTATGTGCAGGAGTTTGCGACCCGACTGACGGCATTCCTGTTTTACAATACGGTGGCATATACTTATTGTTATCATCATCATCATCATCATCATCATCATCATATGTATTTCTTTGTTTACTTCCTTTGTTTCTTTGTCATGGCAGTTAAAAGATTTCACTATTTACCAATTAAATGTATAAGTACTAAAGTCAAATGCTTCACGTGATGTGTGTATGTATGGGTGCGTAGGCGCGCGCGAGTGCGTATTTTTACAAGTATGCCTATGTCTTTTCGCGCTTGTGCATCTGTCAGTCTGTCCTTGTCTGTCTGTCTGTCTGTTTCTGTCTGTCTGTTGCACTGTCTTTGTATGTATTTCTCGGTAGTGTACATTGTGCGTGCATGCTGTGTGTGTGTGTGTGTGTGTGTGTGTGTGTGTGTGTGTGTGTGTGTGTGCGCACGCACGCATGCGTGCAAATACGCGCGTGCGTGATGCATGCGTGCTTGTATGTGCGTTTTGAGTATGCGCGTGCGAGTGTGTTTGTGTGTGTTTTTTGTGTATGTATGTATGTATGTATGTGTGTGTGTGTGTGTGTGTGTGTGTGTGTGTGTGTGTGTGTGTGTGAGCGCGTGCATGTATGGGCATTATGTAAAGTGCATTCCGTGCATGCATTTCGCGTAAATCTCTCTCTCTCTCTCTCTCTCTCTCTCTCTCTCTCTCTCTCTCTCTCTCTCTCTCTTGTCTCCCTGTCTTTGCGCGCGCGCGCGTGTGTGTATACAAACCAAATTTGTTTTGGTCAACTGTGACACTTAATCTTTTCTGTGTGCAGTCAAACTCAAGACATCAGCTGGGCGAAACTCACACTGCTTTGAGACAGGAAGGGGGTCTGTAAGGCGAGTTAAGGACCAGGAGTTTTCACACAAACCAATGCAATGAAGGGGGGGGGGGGGGGGGGGGTTTGTAAGGCGAGTTAAGGACCAGGAGTTACACACAAACCAATGCAATGAAGGGGGGGTTGTAGGGCGAGTTAAGGACCAGGAGTTACACACAAACCAATGCAATGAGGGGGGGGGGGGGGGGGGGGGGGGGTTTCACACAAAACCAATGCAAGGCGTAAGGCGAGTTAAGGACCAGGAGTTACACACAAACCAATGCAATGAAGGGTGGGTTTGTAAGGCGAGTTAAGGACCAGGAGATACACACAAAACCAATGCAATGAAGGGGGGGTTTGTAAGGCGAGTTAAGGACCAGGAGTTACACACAAACCAATGCAATGAAGGGGGGGTTTGTAAGGCGAGTTAAGGACCAGGAGTTACACACAAACCAATGCAATGAGGGGGGGGGGGGGGGGGGGGGTTGTAAGGCGA
>JADBJO010002014.1:47500-52500 GCA_016801955.1 Conus betulinus | reverse complement strand
CTGGGTGAGGCACTTGTGTCTGTGATCATGTTGTTACCCAGAGAAAAAAAAAAAAAACCTACACATTCATTTTTAGTGACGAAAAAGCACGTCATTATTTTCCTTTTCTTCTACATGGCTTCAAGCCTCATCATAAATATTTACGTATTCCGATACAATTCATGTTTCTTTGCATTATAAACTTGTTTTTTCGGCGCTGCAAATATTAATGTACACCCCCTTGACATAAAGGCCATGTAGGCCACAGAGAGCCTCCCACTTCCTTCCCACCATCCTCTCACATACACACAGACTGCCTCGTCCGTTCTCCCCCTCCTTTCCCCCCTCCCCCAACAACACCCCTTCCCCCTTTATAAATGTCCGTCGGTCAGGCTATGAACAATCCCTCCATCTTCCATAACTCAAACATAGTTTTTTTTCTTTTTTTAATATAAGTCTCAGTGGCGTGTATTTCCCCCGTAATAAAGCAGTCTACAAACGTGTTGTGCTGTTTTCATGAAATGAAAATCGCAGGTATATCATCCGTCGTCTGTCTGCTGTATGGCGACAGCTGAATCACGGTGTTAGCAGGCACCATTCGCAAAGGCGTTTACAGAATTTGGCCAGCCACGTAGCTTGGCACCTACACTGATACACTATAAATGACTCACGAGAAGTGGAGATACAGCTGGAACAATCCAGAGATTTAGCTGCAACAATCCAGTCTCTCATTCATCTTTCTTTTCATTTAAAATCCACGCCACCCTCGACACACGATTAGATCGGTGTTTTGACTGTCAGGCGTAGAAACCAGAGAGAACATCTCCATCATAATCATTATTATTATGTTTTTCATCTTGCACATAGTATGACAAATAACATACTCCGTTGGTGGAGGATGGAAAACGATCGGCTGTCCCTCCCTCCCGTTTCGAGGCTGGCTATAAAAAGGGAAGGAACTCTGACCTGGGATGCTCCATCACTGGTTGTCGGAAGTGGGTGGAATCTGAACGCTACTTCGCTGTGCGGTCTTCACTCGTGTCTCTGTCGTCTCGCCTGCTAGCTGGCTGCACCATGAAGGATCTTCAGTCTGTTCTGCTGCTGCTTCTGCTGGCCGTCTGTGTCCATGGGATGGTCGTCAGAGAAAGGTACTCCTTGACCCTCTTTGTCACCCGAGCAGTTATTTATTTTTTTATTTTTGTTTTCACCCCTCTTCCAGGCACATCTTTTTTCTGACTGCTTGTCCCTTATGGTACGGTATTCTTTCTTTATTTTTTTTTTTTACCGTCTTGTCCCTTACAGAAGGTATTCTTTCAGGTATTTTTTTAATCGCTTATTCCCTAGAGAAGGTATTATTTCAGTTCAGTTTTTTTTTTTTTACCGCTTTTCCCTTAGAGAAGGTATTATTTCAGGGTCTTTTTTTTTTTTTTTTTTTTTTTTTTTTTAACCGCCGTGTTCCTTAGAGAAGGTATTATTTCCGATTTTTTTAAACCGCCTTGTTCCCTAGAGGAGGTATTGTTTCAGGTATTTTTTTTTACCGCTCGTTCATTAGAGAACGTGTTATTTGAGTTTTTTTTATTAAAAAAAATTTTTTTTACCGCCTTGTCCCTTATAGAAGGTATTGATTCAGGTATTGTTTTTCACCGCTTGTTACTTAGAGAGAGAGAGAGAGAGAGAGAGAGAGAGAGAGAGAGAGAGAGAGAGAGAGAGAGAGAGAGAGTGTTTTTAAGTTATTTCTTTTTGTATATGGGGGGGTTGTTAAAAGTTAAAGATATATTCCTACTGGACTGCGTAATAAATGTGGGCATAGCGAACAAAGAAAAGCATAATTACTTAACATTTTAGGTAATGTCAGTGGTGTCGATCTATCATATGAAATATTAGTACCAGCCTTGTGCACTGGATTCTTTGCTCTTGGACAATTTAGAAATAAGTGACTTACACTCTCACGTGTCAGGTTCGACCGTGACTTAATTTTTTTTTTTCCTTTTTCCTCTCTCCTTCCCAGTTGAATAGGAGGACATTTGTATGGCCAGACTTTGTCATTTTCTTCTTTCCCCTCCCCAGCTTATGCGGATACGACTCGTTTGGGTGAGTACGTTTTACGTCTCACGGTAAGCACGTGCATTCGGGCCATTCGGTCAACACTCGGTCGTGACCCGACTCGACTCACCTTCGCTGTTCGTGGAGAGAGCTTCGTTGCCCGGGCCACCAGCACACTTTTCGCTAAGTGACGGGCAGGCCCCTACCCGTTTTTGGACAGTTCCCCTTCGGTGTGGGAGCGCTGCTGATCCTGCCGGTCGTCCTGACCATACGAGCTGATGAGGTAGGAACCAGTATTAAATGCGTAGTGAGCGGCCCGCAAACAGCTATGTTTCATGTCAAAATGTTAAGTTCTGATAAATTTGTTCCAAGCCTCACTTTTTAGGGTATGGATTTTCAATTTGGAAGTTCTTTATATAATGTTGATACGGGTCGGAGAATGACCATGAACATTATGTAAGTGTAGGATTATCCTCTGTAGGGAGTGCGCGGAGAAGGAAAGAAAAGAGACAGAAAGAAAAGAGACATGCTGTAAAAGAGGAGAGGAAGAAAGCAAAGACATCGCAGACCTTAGGTGTGCGACACCTTTAGCAAGGATTTCGGCCCTTTCCCTCCATGCGTTTCTCCTGGGGGTGGGGGGGAAGTAGTGTGTATGTGAGCCTTTGTGTGTAGCCATTCTATCGATGCTCTATTCTTTATTTTCCCTTCACTCGTCTGACTCTCCCTCCGGCATTGAGATTCCGATCCTTTAGAGTGCCGGGGAGAGGGGGCTCTCTGACTGTCGTCTTTTGTGTGGTTCTGTGAGCGCCTGTGTGTGAGCTTCTGAGCGTAACTGGCCTCTCAGCCCCACTCTCCTCAGACTATCAGGGGACTAGGTAATCAGCCTCCCTGTTTAGCTTGATTCTTCAGGTCCCAGCGGACAACCAGGACGCCATGGCCACAGAACTGTGACCATCACTTCTCCAGGTCCCAGCGGGCAGCCAGGACGCCATGGCCACAGGGCTATGACCATCACTTCTCCAGGTCCCAGCGGGCAGCCCAGGACGCCATGGCCACAGGGCTATGACCATCACTTCTCCAGGTCCAGCGGGCAGCCAGGGAGCCGCCATGGCCACAGGGCTATGACCATCACTTCTCCAGGTCCCAGCGGGCAGCCAGGACGCCATGGCCACAGGGCTATGACCATCACTTCTCCAGGTCCCAGCGGGCAGCCAGGACGCCATGGCCACAGGGCTATGACCATCACTTCTCCAGGTCCCAGCGGGCAGCCAGGACGCCATGGCCACAGGGCTATGACCATCACTTCTCCAGGTCCCAGCGGGCAGTCAGGACGCCAGGGCCACAGGACTGTGACTATGACCCAGTGCCAGAGACGTCGGAGACGCCCTCTGTGCAACAGCTGAAACAACTGGACGCGAAGTCCCTGGACTGCAGTAAACTATACTAAGTTCCTTAAACCTGAAGGGGAGATAAGTGCTATGTGTGTGTGTGGTTGAGGGGTGTGTGATTGAGTTTTTGTACTTAAGTTTCTTCTTTTGTCCTAAATTCGTCTATCCTTTTGTTTGCTCTCTTCATCGTCATCCATGTTTCAGTTCCTCACTTTTCAAGCCCCTCCCCCCGTGCCCCATCAGTTCCAAATTTAGTGGGTGTTAGGTTGGGGAAGGCGGGGGGGGGGGGGGGGGGGGGGGGGGGGGGGGGGGGGGGTAGTTGGGAAATCTTTAAATTTGATAGGGGTAGCTAGATCATGCCGCCATCCATATTATTCATCTGTTTGGATAAAATAAAAGTAGTGAGAATGTGAAATTGTTCGTGGTCTGCTGTTGGGCGTGTCCGCGAGTGCGGGAAGCAGCCTTTGGGGGAGAACCTTTAGACCAGATGTGACATACACTAAAAATTTCTCCGCATACACATTTAACATTTTTGCTGTATTTGGTTCGAAGTGAATTTAAACGCATCCCATGAATTAAGGTTACCACCTTTCTAGATATCGGACTTTCGAATTTGTCTAATTGACTGTTGGGGTGAATGTCAGGATTTGGTTGTATACAATTCTGATAATATTGACTATCTGTGTCTTTCAATAACTTTTGAAACTGTTAAAGGATGCTTTATTAAAGTGTTGCATTCTGATAGGTCTAACGGAATGTTCAGTGCAGTCGCGCCTTCAATATTGCGAACTGCTCTCAGTGAGCTTGATCAACTTTTTCATTTGTTGAGATTCCGCAATGTGAGGGCACCCAACAGAACGTCACATTTATTCTTTTCATCGGTAGAAGATGTGTTACGCGATTAATTTCTGTAATAGTCTTACAACGAATCTTTGGATTTAAAGACTGTAAGGCAGAAAGGGTTGAATTTGAATCACTGCACAGTAAAAATTGGCAATTTTCTCTGGAAGAATTTAAAACATACTTTAGGGACATTAGAATAGCAACTAATTCTGCAGTAAAAAATTGACAAGTGTATGCCGGGATGATATAAATTCTCTACTTTTAATTTTGGTATTGTAAAATCTGCTCCTGTTCTATGGTCATCTAACACCGAGTCATCCGTAAAAAATTGAAGAAGGTCCTTATATTGATTTTCCAAATGAGAATTTACATATTTTGAAAGATGTGGATCGTTTTAGTTCAGTTCAGAATAGTTTGTGTCATAATTTGCTTTGGTTTGCTTCCATTTGGGAATGGGTGGAGAGGACGAGTTGACAGCTTTTTTACTTTGGTTAATGGTTTATGACTGAATAGATTTAATGTCTTTTGTAGTTTTAGCAAAATCTGTCTCTGAATTGAGAGATGATGAGATACTTCATTTGTACAGATACTTTTTTGTGAAAAAGGTTCTTTAAAACAAATTTAGAAGACACTTTTTGAAACTCGTTCAAGAGTAAGATTCCAATTTCATTTCATGTAAGAAACTACTGATTTTGTTTAATTCGTGTTATTTGATCTTTATGTAATTTAAGGATCTCAGTCGGGTTT
>JADBJO010002014.1:22500-27500 GCA_016801955.1 Conus betulinus | reverse complement strand
AAACAACAACAGACTATCTGCTAATAATAGAATCAGCAAGTCCGACAGATCTTTCAGAACTGTAGCCCCATGAAGACCTTTAATGTTTATTCATAACCTCTTGAGGCAACTCATTTACAAAAGCTGAAAACAAAGCAGGACCGCAAGCACCGCCTCACATCACTCCATTCTTTCTTTCTTTCTGCGTTCGCAGGCTGATACTCCTTGGACACTGCCTGTATAGACAGGCAATGGAGTTTTGTGTGTATGACCGTTTTATTTTTATCCCGCCATTAAGGCAGCCCATACTCCATCTTTGGGGAAGGTGCATGCTATGTGTAACGTGTCATCCATACCAACGGCCAACCTGGCCTTCTCTTCCGAAAGTTGGTGATGGGATTTTACGTGTGTGCAAGAAGTTGTGCGTGCGTTCACACACGGAACCTCGGTTTATAGTCTCATCCGAAGAACTGTATGGGGAATGGAGTCAGAACCAATGTTAACTCTCAAAGGGAAAAATCCTCCTGTACCGAAATTCGAACCCGCAGCCCCCCAAGAACATGAGTCCAGCGCTCTACCAACTGAGCTATTCCGGCCCCCGAGCATCACTCCATTCAAATACATATAATCTAGCGATCAGTGTCAGGGTTCACTGACATTGTTGCTTGAGTCCGTGCATGCTGTGGATTGGTCCTGTTTGAACAGCAAGTCCATGTCAGTGTATCTTGTGTAGTTTGTATCAGAGTCCGTATTCCCTCTATGTGTGCTAGTGTGAGCCTGCGAACATTTTACGCTCACGTCGCATGCGTGTGTGTGCGTCAGTGGATATCTGTGTGACAGCACAGCTTGGGGGAGGGTAGGGAGATATCTTGAACTCTTTAATGTTTTCCGTGGAAGTGGGGAAATGGGGTCATGCATCACCCTCACTGTGAATGTCCAATGCTGTTACCTCAAAACAGCCCCTGTTGGTCGTAAACATTCACTTGCATTACTTGGAACTGTCGTAGCAACAGGAACAGTAGCCCACGCTGTGTCACTCCTTGTACAGGGATCCCGTCACCAGCCAAGGCAGGAGTGCAGGGAGATATCTGTGGACACATACAGGCGCATCCCCCACTAAGAATCTATCATGAATCCCATAAGGTTGGCAAAAACATATCATCATAAGGTTGACAAACATATCATCGTAAGGTTGACAAACATATCATTATATACGACTTAAACCAAACACAACGATCCAGCAGCGAGAAGAATACTACACAGAAACACAATCAGTCCCCTCCAGACTCAAGCCCGCTCCTCTAATCCCAAGTCAGAGCCCTGAACACAAGGTTCCTGAAAGGATTCCCTGGGACTTTCCAACATAGAAAAACGGCACACCAACCGTCAGAGGCTTCCACACTGAATCAGCTGCACAACACACTGAGCGACTGTTCACCTAAGCCTCAACCTGTTTACTGTAAACTTGGCTATGATTGGATAATTCAACGTAAGGCTAACTATGATTGGACAATTCACAGTGAGGATGATGCATGACCCAAATTTCCCCACTTCCACAGAAAACATTAAAGAGTTCAAGATATCTCCCTACCCTCCCCCAAGCTGTGCTGTCACACAGATATCCACTGATGCACACACACGCATGCGACGTGAGCGGAAAATATTCGCCGGCTCACACTAGCACACATAGAGGGAATATTGACTCCGATGCGAACCACGCAAGATACACTGACATGGAACATGACCAGTCCTCACATGCAGAAGTTCAAACAAGACCAATCCACAACATGCACGGATCAAGCAACAATGTCAGTGAACCCTGACAATCAGACAGACTTCTTTCTTTACTTCTCTTAATTGTCTTTGTAGATTGTTTTTACACGCAACAAAACAAATTCCCTTTAAGCAATCTTTGACAGCATTTTCTTTAAGAGAGTCAAAGGTTTTTTCGAAGTCAGTGAACGCTACGCAAAATTTACGGAGAGAGAGAGAGAGAGAGAGAGAGAGAGAGAGAGAGAGAGAGAGAGAGAGAGAGACACTGGCTCTTTTTCTTTTTTTTTTTTTTTTTTTTTTTTTTTTACTTTTTGTTCGTTTTATATGCGAAAACTGAAACAAGGAATCCAGTTACAATCAGTTTTATAGGTGCATAAAAACGTCAAGCCCAAATACCCGTCCATGAAAAGCTGTAAAGAAGCCTCAGCTCCTGTGTTCCACTCGACAAAGGGAAGAAACCCAGATTGTCATCCAGCCCCTGGACTCTCCCTTTAACACACACGTGACGACCGGAGGTGACGGTGCAGCCGACGTCACCCGATAGTGCGGCCATTGTGGCAGTGGCGGCTTGATGAACACTGAAGACCTCACAGTCAATGCAGGCCAGAAGACGGCAGAATGATGCAGTTTGTTCACTCCATGAGCTAAACTACAACGCAATGCACGGAAACAAAGGCAACGAAAAGAGACACACACACGAGCGCGCGCACACACACAAACACACGTACACACACACACACACACACACACACACACACACACACACACACACACACACACACACACACACACACACTTCGTCATGCTCTCTCTGCCTGTCTGACTGTCTCTTTTTCTCTTTTTCCCCCCTATGTGCATGTTCCCCCTCTCTCTCTCATACATAGGAATAGTCTTCCTCTCCTCTCTCTCTCATTCATGTGCGTATTCCTCTCTCTCCTACGTGTGCATGTTCATCCTCTCTCTCTCATACATGTGCGTGTTCTCCTCTCTCTCACACATGTGCATATTTTTCTCTCTCTCATACACGTGCATATTCCTCCTCCTCTTTTTCTTATATGTGTATGCTTTGTCCCGTCTGTCTCTTCTCTCTCCCCATACATGTGCATGTTCTCTCTCTCTCTCTCTCTCTCTCTCTCTCTCTCTCTCTCTCTCTCTCTCTCTCTCTGTCAGCTATCTCATGGGTTTAAAATACGTTTTTTGTTTGTTTGTTTTTTTTAGAGAGTACTTATTTAGAGACTTTCCCTGGCCAGAGACCAAGCTCTAAGCACTTTACATTCCGCATTCTCGTTTACACAACGGGCTGCCTACCTGGGTAGAGTCGACTGAAGAGCTGCCTGCTGGCGCGTCATTCAAGTCGTTTCCCGTGTCATTCATTCAATAGTGTTCATTCTTCTTTCGATGTGTAACGTGTCATCCATACCAACGGCTAAACTGGCCTTGTGTTTCGTAAGTTGGTGATGGGATTTTACGTGTGTGCAACATGTTACGCGTGCGTTCACACATGGGCCCTCGGTTTATAGTCTTATTCAAAGGACTGTTTAGGAAATGGAGTCAGGACCAATGTTAACTCCGAGGGAAAAATCCCCAAGTACCAAAACGGCCCGGCAGAGATTCGAACCCGCAACCCCAGGATCACCAAGAGCACGAGTCTGGCGCTCTGCCACTGAGCTGTTCAGGTACATACGTGCAGAGTATAGAATCGCTACACATGCCGTACAGTGCGGTGGCTAGTAACACGTACTGCGTGACGGGAGGTTGTAGATTCGAATCCCATAAGAGACTTTTCTGTTTCTTCTTCTCTAGGGCCGTCACACCTCATTGGTGGGATTAACCGGCGCTGGCTGATTCCTGCTGGGAGACGGATGGTCTGCTGGCTCCGATGGAAGATTGGGTCCACCGCGGATCGTCAGGCACTTAACGGATGCTTCTCAGTCAGTGTTGCTGGAAGTTCCTGGCCAGCGCTGCAGATGCATCTCTCGGGCCCAGCTGACACTGGACAATATCATGAAAGGAAGCCTGAACCACAGGCCTGTCATGTGATGTCTCACAGGAATGGCACGTCACCCATCTTCTTCACTTTCATGCCTTCTCATCATCAAAGAAAATTCTAAAATTCTGTGGCCCCCATGTTCGGCTCTCTTGATGATCTTAGCTTCCATTTTATTTCCGTACGTCGCACCCCTCCCCCCCCCCCCCTCAATACCCACCCCTCCCTCCCCTCTCCTCCCCACCTCTCGGTCATGTTGAGAGTTGAACGCGTCTTCAGTTTTGTCAAGGTCGTAATGACTGGCGTTGGATGGACGTGGCGGCGTCCTTTGGAAAGGGGCGAGCACTCAGTGTGGCTGTGCGACAGAGCGGTGATCGTTGTCGGCAGGGGGCCCGGTAGATGGCGCCCTGTGTGAGGCTGACGACGACAGGCACCACTGAACGGTGAACTCCGCCGTGTGGACCCTGCGGCAGCGCGGTTGGCGGATGTTCTGAGTTTGTTTCTACATGAACCCAGTGGGCTCGTTGTCTGTGAATTGTGTTCACCTCCTCTCTCTCTCTCTCTCTCTCTCTCTCTCTCTCTCTCTCTCTCTCTCTCTCTCTCTCTCCTGCTTTTCCACTCTGCGTTTCGTTTCTTTTTCGTATGGTTCATATTTTAATAGTTTATGTAAACGGGTCATACCACCTAGCAGCAGCTTTCGCACATCAATCCCATTTCTCCCCCATCACCCTTACGTCCTCCCCCACTTCCCTTCTGCCCTATACACCTCCCACCCCCAGCTCACACTCCTCCCTCTCCAGTCTCGAACACACACACACCACACGCACACACACACACACACACACACACACACACACACACACGGACGCACACACGTAGTAGATTCCCCCTCCCAAACCTCCCCCCTCCTCCTCTCCCCTCCCGTCTCATCTCCCGCCTCCATCCCAGAGTTCTGCAGAAGGTCAGTCCTGCAGACAGCCATTCAGACACACGTGGAGGTGACACCTTTCACCTAGAGCTGGGACACGACAGTAGTTCCTAGTTGGACCGAGCCGGTAGGTCACCATCTTCGAGCTCAGATCGCCAACTCCTCTCTGCCATCTCTACGGAATCTCCATCCCCTACACAGCTGAAGGCCTGTGTGGTTCTGGATCCCCTACACAGCTGAAGGCCTGTGTGGTTCTGGATCCCCTACACAGCTGAAGGCCTGTGTGGTTCTGGATCCCCTACACAGCTGAAGGCCGGTGTGATTCTGGATCCC
>JADBJO010002014.1:15000-17500 GCA_016801955.1 Conus betulinus | reverse complement strand
GAGAGAGAGAGAGAGAGAGAGCGGAGAGAGGACATGCGGAGATTTTCCACTGGGAGAAAAAAGAAATGGGAGATCATTTCCTCGCATTTCTGCCTGTTAGAGGACTTCTATTTAAAGTGAGGTTGAGCATCTGAATTCCTCTCTCTCTCTCTGCCCTCCCACCACCCCCACCCCCCTCTCTCCACCCCCACCTCTTTTCTCTCTTGTCTGTCTTCCTCCTCCTCCTCTTTCCCCCTCCCTCTCTCTGTGTCTCTCTCTCCCTCACGCATTCTCTCTGTCTGTCTCTTTCGCTGTTATTTTTCCCCTTTCTCTGTCTTCTTCTTCTTCTTCTCTTCTCTTCTTCTTTTCTTCTCTCTTCTCTCCTCCTCCCTCCTCTCCTCCTCCTCCTCCCTTCTTCTTCTCTTCTTCTTCTTCATCTCTCTCTCTCTCTCTCTCTCTCTCTCTCTCTCTCTCTCTCTCTCTCTCTCTCTCTCTCTCTCTCCCCACCCTCTCTCCCTCTCTCTCTCTTTTCAAACATTTTCATTTTTTTACTCCGTCGAAATAAAAAGGGTGCCTGCCCGGTGCCAGTGGCAATAAACAGAAAAGATTGCTATCAAGCCTTGCTTTGAAAAGAAACAGCGCTAAAACCCTAAGGGAGACGACCGTTGCTGATAGCTGAGAGTGGAGCCATTGTGATGGAGGCAGCAGCGGGGGTCACGGAAACCCAAGGCCTACCAGTCAGCGGAGACCCCGCCTGTGATGTCCTTTTAACGAGTGGAAGAACCAGAGATCTTCGCCAAAGGAGCCAGAGGGTCCTGTATCGTGAGCTGGGGCAGATCCCAGAGATAGTCAGGGGGTAGAGGGTGGGGGTGGAATCGGGAGGAGGAAGAAGGTGGAAGGAGAAAGACCTGTTTCAATTGAACAAACAAAATATGAGAAAGTGAACATTTTTTTTTTTAAATTAAAAATTGATTTTTTGTGTGTACATGTGTGTGGTGAGTGTTGGCTGGGTGCGGTTTGGGAGAACGAGTTATGGGACCCTGGAACACCGAACGACCAAGGTTAAAATCAACGAAGAGAACACAAACAGGAATAATGAAACCATTTAACTTGAAGTGTCCAGGAAGGTGGGCAAATATGAATGCCTATAGGTTTTGTCTGACATTCAGAGTGAAATCGAAATCTATTTTTGGCTGATAACGGACCGAAGGACATCACCACAAAAGAAGATGGAGAAGGAAGGGGAGAAGAAGGAGGAAGAGGAGCAAGAGTGGGACCTATCTCAACTATAGCAACACCCTTAGATAAATGTTAGCGAACCGGCAAAATCAAACGTGGACAAACGAATCACAAGACAAAACACGACGCATTTCGACCTCTTAGGTCTTCTTCCGAAAATGAACGAGCAATCTATCTTCAATCACTTCAGCGCAAGATAGGCGCTGAAGTGATTGAAGATAAGTGATTGATCGTTCATTTTCGTTGTCCTACTTGTTTTGTATCTTGCCTGAAGAAGACCCAAGAGGTCGAAAACGCGTCGTGTATTGTCTTGTGATTCGTTTGTCCACGTTTTTTTTTTTTTGTTTGGGCGAACATTTATTTAAGCTTTGTTTAGATTTCCGCCTGCAGTCGTCTCACTTTGCAGTTAGATACAGCGACACCACCGGAGCTTTTGTTTTTTTTTTTTTTTTTTTTTTTGCACATAATGAATGTTTCTGGGGCTAATTCGTATTTTCAATTTATGTTCCTTAAAAGAAGAGCAGTTTAGTTCCTACCAGATGTTTTTAATCTATTCCAGCCAAGGGTGATATGGCGGATAGGATTCACTAGCGACCATCCCGGGAGAATAGGTAAGGGAATGGTAGAGAGGAAGAGGGAGGGGAGATGGCATCGTGGAGGGAAGGGGTGGATGGAAAAGTGGGGTGGGCGAAAAAGGGGAGATGATCTATTTAGAACTACGTTAACACGACCAGAACGACAACATACACATTCTTATGACGTGGAGGCAGCAGAAAATAATCGAGCTTTGTTAGGCCTAGCAGAATTCGAACTCTAAATCCCTGGCAGCGCACTTTGTGATTTACCCACTGGGCCAACCTCAAACTGAGTAGATATTGCTGGTTATTCACACGGTAGATCACCCAGGCATTCCACGAATACAGCAGCCAAATTCTGGCATTAACCTATTCACCTCACCAAAACTGATTCCAGCAAAACTGTGTTTGGCATGGGCACCGCTTATAAATCAAGAATGCCTATGTCTCAGTGGTTAAGTAGTGTGTGTGTGTGTGTGTGTGTGTGTGTGTGTGTGTGTGTGCGTGCGTGCGTGCGTGCGTGCGTGCGTGCGTGCGTGCGTGCGTGCGTGCGTGTGTGTGTGTGTGTGTGTGTGTGTATGTTGGCGGGTGGGGAAGGTGGTGGTGTTGCTGTTTTGCGAATGCAGTTTGTGTCACCCCAAACCCCTCCCCTTCTGCCTTCTAAATGTTCGTGCGAAACATAATAAGCAAAGATATGTAAACAAAGA
>JADBJO010002013.1:344714-352734 GCA_016801955.1 Conus betulinus | reverse complement strand
TTCCTGTGGCAAAGCGCCAGGATCTGATGCAATCCCTGCCGAAGTTTACAAATCAGGAGGCCCAGCCTTGACACAGAAGCTGACGCAGCTCTTCCAGTCCATGTGGAATGAAGAGAGGGTCCCACAACAGTTGAAAGATGCCAAACATTCTCCACATCTACAGAGAGAAAAGGCAACCGCCAGTCCTGCGACAATCACCGAGGCATCTCTCTCTTGTCCATAGCTGGGAAGATCTTGGCTCGTGTCCTGCTCAACCGCCTTCTACTACACCTGAGCAGGGGTCTCCTCCCAGAAAGCCAGTGTGGCTTTCGTGCAGAAACGTGGAACTGCAGACATGATATTTTGCTGCACGACAGCTCCGGGAAAAATGCCAAGAGCAGCAGAGTGCGTGATCTGTTCTGTTGTGACCTTTGTCAATCTGACCAAGGCCTTCGATACGGTCAGCTCAGCAGAGATGGCTTGTGGAAAGATCATGGAGAAATTTGGCTGTTCCAGCAGGTTCTTACGATCGTCCGACAGTTCCACGACGGCATGATGGTGAAAGTACTGGATGATGGAGACGAGTCAGAAGCCTTTCCAGTGACCGACCGACCGACGTAAAAGCAAGGCTGCGTTCTCTCGCCCCAACACTCTTCAGCATGGTCTTCTCCGCCATGCTGACTGATGCCTTCCGTGACTGCCAGGGTGGTATACACATTAGATACAGAAACTTACAGTGGGCTGTTCAACCTCAGGCGACTGCAGGCTGTTAGACGATGAAAGAGACCGTCATCAGGGACTTCTTGTTTGCTCACGAGCCTGCGACAACTTCGGTCTCACCATCAGCACCAAAAAAGACCGAAGTGATGTATCAGCCTGCGCCAGGTAAACAACAAAAAAAACCAGGAACCACATATCACGCTAAAAGAGACAGAACTTACAGGCAGTTGACAACTTCACCTATCTGGGCAGCACACTCTCAAGAGCTGTGAACATTGACGCAGAGGTCAGGAACAGGATTGCCATAGCCAGCTCTGTGTTTGGGAGACTCCGCGTGAAAATGTCTGGGAGCGGAGAGGACTAAGCCTTACCACCAAGCTGAAGGTCTACATGCAGTGGTACTAACCACTCTCCTCTGTGCCAGTGAAACCTGGGACTGTCTACAGCAGACACGCCAAAAAACAGCTCAACCATTTTCACCTCAGCTGTCTCCGCAGACTTCTACACATCAAGTGGCAGGCAGGACAAACTCCCAAAAACGTTTCAAGGACTGCCTCAAAGTGTCCCTTCAAAGGCCTGGACATCAACCTCAACACCTGGGAGTCGCTTGCCCTGGACCGCCCAGCCTGGCGAAGCAGCATCACAAAGGGTGCATGTACATCAGAGAAGAGACGCACAGCAGAAGCTGAGAGAAAGCGAGCCGCGCGCCTTCCGTCTGAGATTGAAGTCATGGTCATCTTTGAAATCGAAAGGACAAACAACAACAACAACAATTACAACAACCACAACCACAACAACACGAGTAAATAAGAAACCACACAGAATAAACACGGACCTAGAAAAAAAGCGGAGGTGTGTGTGTGTGTGTGTGGGTGTGTGTGTGTGTGTGTGTGTGTGTGTTTTGAAAGGGGGGGGGGGAGGGTGTGCTCTTATATCACATGCTAATGCATGCGCACAACAAAAACATCCTTCGACCAACAACAACAACAAAAAAAAGCATTTAAAAAAAGGTTATAAATCTGTCATGTATTCCAAAACTAGTGTAGTTCGCTTGAAAAAATCATTTTGAATAAGTTCTTAAATCTATTTGTTTATCATTTGTTCATTTCTTTGGGTTATTTATTTATTTTCGTTTGGGGTGACCAATGCTAAATCATCCAAAATTAACCATCCGTTCCTATTTTTTCGTGGTTTTTTTCTTGTGTTTTTGTCCTTGATAACCGGCCCCAACACAAAAAAAAGACAACAAAAACTTTACTAACGTTCTTCATTATTCTGATTAGCGGAATTTCGCAATTGTCCACACGGCCAAAGCGTGAATGTGCGGCGGCGATTGCAGTAACAGGAATAACGTAATCGCTGCACGAGAATATTAAACGGATTTGATTTCGATTAAGTGAGTGAGTGAGTGTGTGTGTGTGTGTGTGTGTGTGTGTGTGTGTGTGTGTGTGTGTGTGTGTGTGTGTGTGTTTGTGTGTGTGTGTGAGCGCGCGCGCGCGCGCACGTGCGGGCAAGGCATGCAAGGCATGAAAGAACTTTGGATCCTTTTTTTTCTGTTTGCGTCGGATGCATCTCTTCACAGGCAATAAAAAAAAAGGAAAAGAAATAATGTATCTTCATGTTATTTCTGTTGCGTTTTTTTTTTTCTGCATTTTGTTTGTTTGTCTTTTGGTATGAGTTTTGTCTCTTTTTTTCCCCCTCAGCCCTTCCTCCTCCGCATTTTTCGCATCCCAAGTGTTAGAACACAGCATGTTTACCACATGTTGCACTAATAAAATACTAGCTAGTATCTGGTTTGGGGGGGGTGTCTAGTGTGTGTCTAGTGTTTATTATTATAGCGCTTCATAGTGTTTACAGGTGTTTGTATGTATGTATGTTTGTGCTATTAGTTATGAATTGTGTGTGTGTGTGTGTGGTGTGTGTGTGTGTGTGTGTGTGTGTGTGTGTGTGTGGTGTGTGTGTGAAACGCGCGAGCCCGCGTGAGTGAGTGCGGTGCGTGCGTGAGCGCGCGAGCGAGTATGTGTGTGTGTGTGTGTGTGTGTGTGTGTGTGTGTGTGTGTGTGTGTGTGTGGTGGGTGTGTGTGTGTGTGTGTGTGTTGATAACAAAGTGACTTGTGAATTTACGAATGTGTTTGTATATATTTGTTTGGCACTGGGTCGGGGTTTGTTTCTGCTGAAGTGATAATTAAAGTGTCTTGATGTGCTCATGTTATTATCTTAAATGTGCAACACACTATCAATCACAAAACGAACCTGTAGGAATTAACGAACAGGATTCGGGGTTTTCATGAAAAAATTGGAGGAGTTTAGGAGTTTGAGCGGCTGAGCCTAAAATGAGTAAGTGTAAGTATATTTTGTGTGCGTGTTTGCATATTGAGGATGGAGGGGAGGGGGGAGGGAGGGGGGGATGTATGAGGGAGAGGAAGAGGGAGAAAGACGAGGAGTGGGAGGCGGAGAGAGAGAGAGGAGAAGGAGAGACGAGAGAGAGAGGAGAGAGTGGAGGAGAGAGAGAGAGGTGTGCGAGAAGGGAGGGAGGAGGGGAGCGAGGAATGAGAGGGAGAGAGGGGAGAGGAGAGGGAGAGGGAGAGGAGAGAGAGAGAGAGAGGGAGAAGGCAGGAGGAGAGGGAGCGAAGAGACGAGGGAGAGAGGGAGAGATGAGGACGAGAAGAGGAGAGGAGAGAGGAGATGGAGGAAGGAGAGAGAGAGAACAGGAATCTGCATACGAATACGAATGTTTCATCAGGTTTAAGGACAGGCCCCATTCTGAAGGGCACATACATACATACAATCGAACAAAATAAATCAAGGCATGTAGAAGAAAAAAAAACTGTGCAATTAACTACAGAGATTACTTAATGAAATCATATATAATTGTTCACATCATTGACATCCTTTTAAGATAAATGGAACATTACAGACCCTTTCAAGCTGTCAGGATACATTCCAAAATCAAAGAAGAATTAAACAGCTTTATTAAAAAGTTCAAAGTACATTATCCGAAATTCGTGAAAAATCACCAGTCATACCATCTGGCCCAGCAGATTTGTCACGTTTCAATTTCCCTGCAGCAAGGAGTATCTCTTCTTTCGATATTGGTCTGTCAAGCACTTCATTTTCATCCTCATCAATCAGAGTTTCCTCCATAATGTCATTCTCATCATCAACATTTTCCAGCAAGTTTCCACAGTGTTTGTATATCATTTACACATAGAAGTATTGTTTGAAGTTTGTGATCTAACATTTTATCATCAGATTCACATAAAGACCGTTCACTTTGGATTGAATTCATCATTTCGTTTAACAACCGATCATTATACTTCTTCGGTTTTCTTTTGTTTAAGTTCTTGTATCCACGCTTTGCAATACGGACCGAAACCCTTGTTTTTCTTTATCGAGCGTTTTCCCAAATGTTCTAAATAACCTACGTATTTTGCGTTTAGACGTTTCAAGTTCATGGTCTTGCCCAATTATTCTGTTTGACGTTCTTTTATTGACATTTCCCCATAATTTTAGCTTATTTCTTCAACAATCATCCTGAATTGATTTATCGCTTCATTGACATCAACATGTATCAGGTCTTTCTTTACCTGACGATAACGTTTTCTGAACATCTTTTGTACTGATTTATGAAATGAATTGCTGAGCAAGATCTTGTGTAGCATTTGGTTTCGAGTTGAAGTATAACTTGTCATTTCGTTCATTCATTTTTTAATATAACACAAGAAGTAGGTGGCCGGATTCAAATCTTTCCAGTACTTTTAAAATTATTTTGTCACACACTAGCTCAAAAAGGTGTACAGATACCAGGAAACAATCATTCGCACTTTTCCTGTGTGGGAAATGTATGTGAAACGACCCTCTCAGTCGCCATTACATACTGTCTTTAAATTATGTAATTCCATAATGTTCAACATTTTTTTCCGTACAATTTGAGTACGTTGTCTTGGTAATATCTCACAATTCCAGAAACTGTTCTTGTTGTTGTGACAGACGTATTTTTTTTCACGATTACAAATATTTTTCCGGGACAAGATTAGACGTCCTCGCATTTATGTCACCATATTGCAGTATATGAACATCAACCTAGTGACATCATCTTTTTCACAATGCAGTCTTTTAACAAAGTCAATGCCACTATCAAAACCATAGACAGAGATTTCATCCGGTTTTTTTTTTTTTTTCAGTAGATGTTGTCTGTTTAGTGGGAACTTTTACAGAAAAGTTTGGATCGAGTGTTTTCAAAGATCATAACATTTTTGTAAAGTCAGCTGTTTAAACATAGAAATCGTGGAAGTTGTTCAGTTGCGGATAATTTTCTCGATACGGAAAGCTATAGTTCCGTACATTTGTCCTGTCCACTGTGAAAGTCCTTTGCAGGATAAATCAACATCAACATGTGATGAATCATCACTATGAATATTGGTTTCACATAACCTTTCATTCTCGCTCAGCAACAAACATCAACAAAATTACGCTCACAGCCAACCCGTTGTTTCAATACGCCCGTGAACAAAGCCCAGGTACAAAGCATGTACGGATCTGTGCTACGTTTTTTCTTCTTTGTTGTTATAGTTGCTGTTGTTGTTTTTGTAAAGTAACACAGTTCACAACTCTGTCTTGTGTTACCTCTCATGTAAACAGACACACAGCTTTTCACCGGATCTCCCCAACTCTGGAAAAAAAAAGTCTTCCCTAATAAAATTGCCATTTCCTTTTAGATTTCGTTCAGCACGCGAAATCCTGTCCTTATCCTTAAAAAAGTGCTTTTGTGCGAGTTTGTGTATTAGAATTTTGCTGGAACGCATCTGCGTATGGAGAAATGGTGCTGTTTATCTCAGTTTATGCGAAAATATCATTGACCTATTTTGAATGCTGTATCATGCTTGCTGCTCGAGCTTCTCGAATAGCCCACGTTCTGAAATCTGCAAGGGAGGTAATCTGTGTTATGGCTAGCGTTCAGTGAGAGTGAGCCCGCAGTTTTCATGGGACAGATGCCGTTGGTGGGCACACCCAAAGCAGCTTTGTCCCATCAGTCAGTTCAGCGGTTTTTTTTAATTGTTAAAGGATGGAGATACAGTTAGATTAGATTACGGTTCGGGTCAGGTTAGGGCTACAATTGGCTTTCAGCAAAACATGCACACGATAGAATTTCACGCTATGTTTATTTGACAGATCCAACACTCTTGGACATTTTGCATACTCGCCAAGCCTTGTTTTTTTTTTTTTTTTTCTTTTTTTTTTTCAGGTTTTCTTCGCCTTTGTGTGTGTGTGTGTGTGTGTGTGTGTGTGTGTGTGTGTGTGTGTGTGTGTGTGTGTGTGCAAGGAGAATGGGAGGGAGAGGGAGGTGGTTAGTGATGGGGACGGGTTTTGGTGCTTGTGAGTTTCGCTTAATGATTTGCACTGGTAAGCCAGAAATCGTGGTAGCCTATGTTGCCTATGTGGCGGGCACAGAAACACCAACAAAAGGATATTGAACTTAGATCAGTCGGGCTTGATCCGATCATAGTAATCAATATCCCGATCACTACTGCTTGTGTTGATGTTATTACATGATGTTGATGAACAGTCACCTAAACACCCTAAAAAATCTGCTTAGGTTTGCTGCTTCAGATGAATTAGTTTTCTGCATGATTAATTCACCCCCTTAACAATTATGACATTGCCACCTGGCTTGCTTCAATCATGCTTTGATCAATGCGACGAGTGACATGTTCTGTTGGTTGGTGTGATTACTATTTCTAGTTACGTTTTACATATTGATTTACCAACCATCACTGGATTTTTCGCTACCGAATATGAATCCCTGTGTGTTGTGTGTGTGTGTGTGTGTGTGTGTGTGTGTGTGTGTGTGTGTGTGTGTGTGTGTGTGTGTGTGTGCGCGCGTGTGTTGTTTTGAAAAGTGTTCTTTTTTGTGTGCTAGCATGTATTTGTGCATGTCTGTTCGCATGGTGTGTGTGTGTGGTGTGTGTGTGTGTGTGTGTGTGTGTGTGGTGTGTGTGTGTGTGTGTGTGTGTGGTGTGTGTATGTGTGTGTATATGTGTGTGTGTGTTGTGGTGTGTGTGTGTGTGTGTGTGTGTGTTGTGTGTGTGTGTGTGTGTGAGCGCGTGCGTGCTTGCGCGCGCGCGCGGTGTGTGTGTGTTCGTGAGTGTGTGTGTGTGTGTGTGTGTGTGTGTGTGTGTGTGTGTGTGTGTGTGTGTGTGTGTGTGTGTGAGCGCGCGTGCGTGCGTGCGCGCGCGCACGCGTGTGTGTGTGTGTGTGTGTGTGTGTGTGTGTGAGTGTGTGTGTGTGCGCGCGCGCGCAACGCGCGCGCCAGCGTGCGTGCCAAGCGTGCGTGTGTGTGTTTGTGTGTACGTGTCTGTCTCTGTCTCTGTCTCTCCCATTGACATGCGCGCTGAAGTGCTCTCCCAGGGGGCTTTACTCCCGCTTCACTCCGACGGAATCCCCACACCAGCTGTGGTGCAGCCCTTGATGTCGGCTGGTCTACACAAACGACACGTCCTGACCAGACTCTCCCATACACAAACGACGGTCATATCTTCTTTTTTTTTTTTCTTTTTTTTTTTGCAAAACTCCTTGCGCCA
This sequence comes from Conus betulinus, assembly GCA_016801955.1. Classification (NCBI taxonomy): domain Eukaryota; kingdom Metazoa; phylum Mollusca; class Gastropoda; order Neogastropoda; family Conidae; genus Conus; species Conus betulinus. The sequence goes on along the minus strand of JADBJO010002013.1, from coordinate 345,454 downwards.
GCGGTATTGACAGGGTACTCTAAGTGTCTGGCCGCCAGGGAGGTTCCCCGCCAGAAGACACACTGCGCGGATGCCGAGTCACCACATCGAGGTGGACGTAAGAAAAGAAAGACTCGTTACTGACTAAACCATACCGTGATCAGGTCCTCAGAGGCTGACAGAACAAACGTCTTCCCTGGAGTGAGCACGGGTTACCACGTTCTTCCCAGCACATTCTCCATGAGCCAGTCGTCACCCAGGACCGAGAGAGGAACTGTTCTCTAGAGGCGGAGGAATGAGAAGAAATATTTGAAAAACTGAAGTCATCATGAAAGCAGGATGTGAAAGGGCACAGAATCGGAGATTGTTTTTTTCATTCAATTTCATAACACAGGATCGGAGACTGCCTTTTTCCCTTTAATTTCATAATCATTTATTGTTGCTTCATTTCATTTCAAAATCATTCACCAAGGATTATTTTGAATTCAAATGTTTGTTTGAGACTTTGAGATATAGGCTGTATGCTTCTTTTTTTTTCAATGATAAGTTCCGGTGCTAGCCAAACTTCGGAGATATAGACACCCTGCAGTAAGTGGTCGGAATTGTACGGGTGGATGAGACTCGACTGAGTGATTCCAGTCTTCATTCGGTCTGTTTAGGAAACGGTAAGCACCAGAGAAAATCTATGTCCCTCAGAAAGGATTCGAACCTATGACTCATCATCTGCCGTGAGTTGGCACTACTGTCCACTGCACCAAGTC
>JADBJO010002013.1:329714-334714 GCA_016801955.1 Conus betulinus | reverse complement strand
TTTTGAAAGTGCATCAAACGTTCAAATTCCCACACGGTGATTACGGCGTTTTTTTTTTTTTAATGTATATTGTAAATTTTTAATTTTTGTAAGCTCTGTAATCCTGAAATTGTTGGAATTTTCCTTCACTAGAAAATGAAATCTGGGGTGCTATGCAGTCTGAGACTGTCGAGTATTGGACTGAGTCTGAGACCTTACCACAGCACTTCCAGTGTCAGTCTTTTGTGTGTGTGTTTTTTTTATTTTTGTTATTTGATTTTTTGGGGGGGGGGGGATGGGGGCAGGGGGGGGGGGGGGGGTGGGGGTGGGGTTCTTGTTGTTTTTCCATTGGATACAAGAACAAGACATAAATAATCAAACGTATTTTTTTTTTTGTGCAGTGTACATTCATTGGCACTCAATGAGTCAATCAAATCTGGAGCATTTTTCATCTGTTCATACTCTCTCTCTCTCTCTCTCTCTCTCTCTCTCTCTCTTCTCTCTCTCTCTCTCTCTCTCTCTCTCTCTCTCTCTCTCTCTCTCTCTCTCTCTCTCTCAAAAAAAAGTCTTTGGGAAAAAAGGAGTTTATATTTCGGAAGATAACCAGTTGCTGGACGAAAAGGACGCTGAGCTAGAGCCGGCCGTTTGGTCCCATCCGACAAAAGATTGAAAGTCGGACCAAACGGCCGACAACTGCGATCTTTCCGTCTGTCTGATAACATTCTAAATACGCTATGACAACCCTTATGACACGTGGCAAAGGCTAAGGCCTTATCAACGTTGGTTAAAATCTGATAAAAACACTAGATTTCTATAAGTACAGACGGACTGACACACAGACACACATCCTCCCTCCCTCCCTCCCTCTCCCCCCCCCCCCCCCCCCCCCCCCACACACACACATACACAAGCAGAAAACACACACACACCCGCGCGCGCGAGCGCTCATCTAAACATACGCACACTCAAACTCAGAATCACATCGAATTCAACGAGTGAGAGAGAGGGAGAGAAAGAGAAAAAGAGAGATTGAAAGAAAGAGAGACAGAGAAAGAAAGAGAGAAAATTTTTTGATTTTTTTTTAGAATGTGTCGTTTGATGAATATGACACCACCCGTCACGTTTTCTCACCCGGAGTGAGAAAACGTGACGAAACATCCGTCACGTTTTCTCACCAGGTGAGAAAACGTGACGGGGAGAAAAAACGTGACGTAACAACGGGTCATTAAATTGTTGAGGCAGCGACACAAATAGTCCTACTCGTCTTCCATGTGTAGCAAACGAACAAGTAGGGTAGTTCTTGTGAGGCAGGGAGCATTAAACTTTGAATAACAAAAACAGGTAGGGGTAACTCTTGCTCCAATGATGAAATGAACACAAGCCCATGTCTCTAAACGAATAATGCTTACGACATCCGGGGAACGTCTCCTTGTTTGCTCTGTGTGTTCTGTGCTCATTTCTGCTAGGCGATTCGGTGTCGTAAGCAGCATTCGTTTGTGGAGTTACGGACCTGTATTCATTTCATCATGGGAGCAAGAGTTTACCCCTACTTGTTTGTTATTTAAAGTTTAATGTTCCCTGCCTCATTTAAGATTTCCTTCCACACGTAGCGTTCTGAAAGAGGACATAACTCTTCGTGAGGGCGCCTAACGAGGAAGAAACAGGGGAGGTAACACCGTCTCTTTGACTTTGTCCAGCGTCATCTCGATCTAGATGGAATTCCTTTTGCATAACTTAATGTCAGAGCTTCAACCGGCGGTTGCACCAGTGAGTCACGGAAATGTTTGGTGTGTTAAACTTTTTTTTTTTTTTTTTTTTTTTTTTTTTGCTGTCCCAACCTCTGCGCCACCTCAGAGGCAGTGCATCCACGCCGCTCATTCCGACACCCCATCCACAGCCACAGCCCGGTCGGCCCCGCCGCAGCCCCGGCGCCGGCAATCCATGCACTGCCGCCGAGTCACTTCAGTGGTGTTCAGTGGCGCCTGTTCTGATCTAACATACGCAGGACACCACCTACTAGCCCCCTACTGACGACAATAATTGCTTAGTCGCGGAGCCGGCGTGAGTGAGCTCTCCCTCCGGAGGGCGCGCCACCACGTCCGTCCAACGACAGCCCCCATGGACTCGCCGATACCGGTGACCCGACGGAACCAAACCAAGGCCACAGACGTGGAGAGGACATCGAAATTGAGGTCACCATGAGAGCAGGGCATGAAGGGCCACAGAATTTGAGACTTTTTTTTATGCTGATCGATGAGAATGAGGATGATTAAGATGATGCTACGGATTTCCATTTCGGTCTGAGACTACATGACAGGGCTGTACTCTACGCTTCCTTTCATAATATATCCCGGCGTCAACCAGCCCGAGAGATACAGACACCTGCAGTGTTGGTCAGGAAACTCAGAAACGCATCCATTAAGTGGATGAAACTCGACTGTGTGGTCCCAGTCTTCCCAACTGAGCCCGCAGCAAACTCAACTCAGTAGGAGCCGGTCGGGGCAGAAAAACCCACATGACTTCTGATGGGATTCGAACCCACGACCTCCCAGCCGGGAGTCCGCGACGCTAACCACTTCGTCACGGCGTGGGTGTGTCAAACTTAGTATTAGATCGTGCATATCTTTTTTATTGTGTGTCAAAACGAATGCTGCAAACGAGTGGAGCATAAAATGTTTGGAACAAAGGTTATCTTTCTGTTAGTTATTCGTCAGCGTACACTCTAACATTGTGACATTTTCCCCCCAGAATTAAATGGCTTGATGAAATCAAAAGTTGTCAAACAAAGTATGACTGGTCACTTCATTGTTTTCGTTGAGTGCTATGAATACATATTGCTGTAAAGAATGAGCAGTCTGTATTGTCCTGCTTAAAAGAAAGTTCCACGTAACGTAACTGTTCGACTGAAACCACAGTTGGCACAGAACGTTCACGAATATTTGTCCAAAGGCTCGGTGTCCAATGATTGTGATTTTAGTGCGTCATCATCTGTGTACGGCTACTTTTTTTTTTCTTTTCTCTGTAATTCACTGCCACTATAAGTGGTAGTAATTTTGACACAGATATTTTCTTCTTGATGTTCAAAATTAACAGTTTCTCTCAGATCTAGTTGCAAAGCGAGGCCGCTGCAGGCGGAAATCTGAACAAACTTTAAATGTAATTAATAGCACACCGAAAAAAAAAAACTCAGACAAATGAATCACAAGACAAAACACGGCGCGTTTTGACCCCTTAGGTCTTCTACAGGCAAGACACAAAACACTCAGGACAACGAAAATGAACGAGCAATCACTTACCTTCATCCATCGTTCACTTTCGTTGTCCTGAGCGTTTTGTATCTTGCCTGAAGAAGACCTAAGAGGTCGAAACGCGTCGAGTTTTGTCTTGTAATTCGTTTGTCTACGTTGTTTTCTTTTTTTTTTTTTTTTTTTTTTTTTTTTTTTTGGCGGTGCGCTATTAATTATATTCAAAATTTATTTAATTTCTTTCAGGTTGTGTGCGCGGGTCATTTATTGGCGCTAGGAAGTGTGATACTTGAGACAGAGCGTAGGGAAGCAACTATAAAGCTGTAGTGAATTCCGAACTGACTGTTGATGTTGCAGTTTTAGGCCAACTTTAAAAAGAAAATTAAAGCAAGAAATCAAGTATGTCATCAGAATAGTTGGGCACAGTCTGTTTCTCTCGGAGAGTTTGGAGACAGTTTGCACCATTTTTTTTTTTTATCTCCAGATGTTATTGACCATTATCTTACGTAGCCTCGCCCCGTTTCCCCCCGTTTCCTTACTTTTTTTTTTTTTAACTTCTTAAAATCACGTAAATTTTTGACACCATAATAACAAATGAACAAAAGTCTGACGTTCGAACTCATCTGCAGTGACTGTGTAAAATCTGTAATTTCTACAAATAGTATTCAAGTAATTCGACGATCCAATCTCTAGACCATCTTTCTGCACCCACGTCTTCCGTCCTCCACCCCCATCCTCTCCCTTTACCCTATTTATGATAGATATTCACACACCTCTCCCGTTCCCCCTTTTTTCCTTTCTTGTTCGTCCAGTGTTGGTGCATTTTGGCTCTAGCCCTTCCAATAAGACTAGAAACGGAGGTTCCGTGTGTGAACGCACGCGTAATACTTTACAAACACGTACAGTCCAATCACCAAGTTTCGGAAGAGAAGGCAGCCCAGTTTGGCCATTGGTGTGGATGACATATATGTGCACAGCATGCACCGAAAGAAAGAAAGAACGACAGATAACCTGACTGCCTGATATTCGTCTGAATGACTCGGAAAAACGACTGAATGGAGTACCAGCAGACAGCTCTTCAGTCGGCTCTATCCAGATAGGCAGCCTACTATGTTAATGAGAGCTTGCTTTGCGAAGCACTTAGAGCTTCGTCTCTAATCGAAGATGGGTGCTATATATGATAATGATGAATATGATGGTGATGAATACGACGACGACATTAATAATAATAACAACAACAACAACAATAATAACAATAATGATAATAACAACAATAATAATGATAACAAAAGTAAAAGTTAAGATCATAATGATGATGTTGTAGTGGGAGCACCGATGAAGGGGAAGCATGACTTACAATTATCAGCATCTCCGTGTTGTTGCAGACACAATGTTCTCCAAATCTCCGGCGGCTTGTACGAGCCGGGCCACGTGTGTGGTACCTGGCGGTGATGCAGTGTGTCGTCGTGCTCCTCATCTTCCTGGCGCTGGTCAGAGGCGTCAAAACGTCGGGGAAGGTGAGGCTTCCAGCCCAGCCCTTTCCTTTCTCTCTCTCTCTCTCTCTCCTCTCTCTCTCTCTCTCTCTCTCTCTCTCTCTCTCTCTCTCTCTCTCCCTTTTTTTTCTTTCTTTTTTTTTTCTCGCTGTGTGATCTCGCCTGACCTCTCCGTGGTCATCTGACACTCTCATATTGCTCATTGCACTCTCTTTCTCTGTCTCTCTCGTACCTGTAGATATGTATTTACACTGTATATGATCACCGTTTGTAACTGTATCGT
>JADBJO010002013.1:322214-324714 GCA_016801955.1 Conus betulinus | reverse complement strand
CACACACACACACACACACACACACACACACACACACACACACACACACAACACGTGCGTGCGCACGCACGCACACACACTCACACCACACACACTCTCTCTCTCTCTCTCTCTCTCTCTCTCTCTCTCTCTCTCTCTCTCTCTCTCTCTCTCTCCCTCTCTCTCTCTCTCGCACATATATCGTTAGAAAACATGAATGACGAGAATGACAAAAATAACAAGAAACTAAAGGTACCACGGAAGACATCGCAGACTTATTTTTTTTGGAGGGATGTGTGTGTAATGTTGTATTCATAGTGTAGTATAGGCGTAAATGAAAAAAATGCAATTTTGTCGGTCTGACAATAATGTGCCTTTTTATCGTTCTCTCCGGAATATTCTTTATGCGGGTGTTTTAGTCACTGTTATAAAACGAAGTGATGCATATACACTTTCTTACAACCGAGGTCGCAGGGGAGAAAAAGCCGGTCATTTGACAGAAATCTTTCGTACAATCGAGAAATTCTTTCAGCTGAAATCAATCACGTCGTGAGGAAGGAAACTACGATCTTATGGGCGAGGTTTTCTAATAACCGAGTTTCTTATATCCGATATGTGCTAGAGATGTCTAGAGAGAGTATAAAGAGGGCCCATGGGATGGTAATTTGTTCTTGTTTTTGTTTTTTCTTAGAGGCTTTTTATTTCACATTTAAGTTTCTTACACGTGGAGTTTACTCTCTCTCTCTCTCTCTCTCTCTCTCTCTCTCTCTCTCTCTCTCTCTTTCTGATAGAACACTATCTCTCTCTCTCTCTCTCTCTCTCTCTCTCTCTCTCTCTGCATATTTATCTATCTCTCTAATCACACACGCGATGTCTCAGCACGAATCCTTACTGTCGTATGTCAGAATCGGACCAAGGTTTGAACATCCTCTGTGTGTGTCCCAGGTGTGGATTGAGGCAGCTCTGCAGGTCTTCTACTCTCTGGGCCCTGCCTGGGGAGGAGTCATGGTCATGGCTTCCTTCAACAAGTTTTGAAAAAACAACTGTCTCAGGTGACTCTCTCTCTCTCTCTCTCTCTCTCTCTGTCTATCTGTCTCTGTCTCTCTCTGTGTCTCTGTCTCTCTCTGTTTTCCGCTGTTTGCTTTTCTCTGTTTTCGATATCCGTTTATCAGTTTAACACTCTTACTTCCCCCTCTCCGACGCCCCCCCCCTCCCCCCGCCATACCCTGTCCTCCCGTCCACAATCTGACCCGACCCGCCACACCCCCGTCACCAGCAATCCACAGAGAGCAGTCAGTGTCAAGTCGTCAAGAAGTAACCCACCACAGGAGACGCTGCACTGCTGCCGAGTCACTTCGGTAGTGTTCAGTGGCGCCTGTTCTGATCCAACATACGCAGGACACCATCTACTTACCTCCCTACTGACGACAATAACTGCTTAGTCGCAAAGCCGGCGTTAGTGAGTTCTCCCTCAGGAGGGCGCCACCACGTCCGCCCAACGACAGCCTCCCCCCCCTGAACCCCCCCACACTGGTGACCCCGATGGAATCAAACCAAGGCCACAGACGTGGAGAGGACGTCAAAACTGAGGACACCATGAGAGCAGGGCATGAAGGGCCACAGAATTTGAGACTTTTCTTAACGGTGATCGATGAGGATGATGTAGATGATGCTACGGATTTCCATTCCGGTCTGAGACAGCATGACAGGGCTGAACTCTACGCTTTCATTTTTTATTGCGGAGTCAACCAGGTCCGAGAGATACAGACACCTGCAGTGTTAGCCAGATTGCTTGAGCAACGCTGTCAGAGACGCATCCATTTAGTGGATGAAACTAAGCTGTGTGGTCCCAGTCTTCCCAACTGAGCACGTAGCAAATTCAACTCTGGATTGGAGCCAGTCGGGGGGGGGAAAAAAAAAAAAAAGGGGGGGGGGGGGGGGGGGGGGGGGGGCTCCGATGGGATTCGGACTCACGACCTCCCAGTCGGGAATTCGTGACGCTAACCACTTCGCCACGGCGGCTGAGAGGTGAATCATTTTTTGATGTGACAACGATGAAGAGATTATTTCGCGTGTAATTACGCGAGAAGTCTGAGCAAAGGAGAAGAAGGGCTCTTGAGAGAGCGCTCCTCCCCGCTACGGTCGGGCGGATCTTGGATCCGCCTTGTGTTCCGATCCGTCCCACAAGCTTTCATAAAATATTAGCAGTTTGTTCTCGGGCCACATTCTATCTTTCCACCGAGTTGCAGTAAAGTCGATGTAGTAATGCCTGATCTTGTTGAAAGTTATTATCATCGACAGTAGCTGACTAGCGCTTACCCTCGGGTAGAGACCAAGCTTTACGAGTTTTACTTTTCACACGCTCGTGTACACGACGGGCTGCCTACCTGGGTAGAGCCAATTGAAGAGCTGCCTGCTGGGGCTAAATTTAGTCGTTACCCGTGTCGTTCAGTCGAATATTGTCCACTCATTGTTTCGCTCGTTCTTTCTCGATTTTTTTTTTTCCAGAGGATGCATGCTG
>JADBJO010002013.1:304714-312214 GCA_016801955.1 Conus betulinus | reverse complement strand
TTTTTGTCGTTATCATTTCAGATACTGCTGACAATCACCCTGGTTACCTACCAAACCCCCCGTCCTGGGAGACTACAAGTACGACTCCATCGGCACCGCCATAGGCTGGGTCATCGCCTTGTCCTCCTTCATCCCAATCCCATGCATGGCTGTCCACCAACTGATGAAGGCCAGAGGATCATTTCTACAGGTCAGTCCCAACTGGTTGATAGAATCGTCGCTGCTTCAAAGGGTGAAGAATCGTTCTGCACGTTTGGTACCATGTGGCTGTTTATCACTGGATGAAGGTCATAGTGTTGTTTGTGCTCGTCAGTCCATTTCTGTCAACGGAATCAGGGCGATTCAGCGGCGGTAAGATCAAATGACCCCTCCTCTGCAAGTACCTGCCTGGTGTATGCAACCAGTTCCAGGCAGTTGGCGCCATTGCTGTTTTCCAGCTAATAAAGACTAGGGCATCATTTCTGTTGGTCAGTCTCTGACAAATGCACTCTTGGCTCTTTGGCAGCTGACAGCAGCATAGTAACAAACGCTAAAACGATGTCTTCTGCAGCTCAGTCTATGAGAGTTGTTCTGATATTTACCAAAGTGACTGACTCGAGACTGTTCAGTAATAGCTGATAAAGATCAAAGGCTCATTCCCATAGATTGGTCATTGGTAGATACGATTATTTTCATAAACTGAAAAATGACCAAAGAATCTTCACAGCGTATCCCTGGTAGATACATCCTGGCTGTTTACCAGATGATAAAATCACCGATGTCATAATGATAATGACGATGATGATGATGATGATGATGATGATGATGATGATGATGATGATGATGATAAAAGTAATGGTGTGATAACATTGAAGTATGAATGTTTAGTTTTCGTTGTTTACTTCAGAGGCTGAAGCAGACGACAACTCCCGACGAGCACTGGGGGGCCTGCTGATCCCACCAGACGTCTGCTGTACCGGAAGAAAATGCGGCAGAGGGCGCCACGACGACGTTTTCTGGACGTTCTACGATAACCTGCCCTTTGTCGTTTTGCTGGTTGTTTCATCCAAATATGCTCTTGCCTTCGCTGAAGCCATCGCATTGCACTCTGTCTCTCTCTCTCTCTCTCTCTCTCTCTCTCTCTCTCTCTCTCTCTCTCTCTCTCTCTCTCTCTCTCCTGGGACTGCATTTTGTAGCACTACTGTACACTCCTGCTGCCACGTCATTCTTGTGACCTCACCAACCAGGTCATAGCCTTCGTTACTACCAAGCGCTTCATCTCCTAATCTGTCGCTTGTCCCAGGTATCAGGCGTGCTAAAGCAGAGGCAAACTCAAGTACTCTCCCTGTTCCGGGTTGAAAAAAAAAAGCCAGTGACTGGACCTGGTGGACAATCAACTGGTCGCACTTACCTTGTCTCCTCATGTTAATGGAATGCGGTGAAGCCCAGGGGCGGATGACTTATTTCCTCCAAATGATTAGCAGGGAGCTGACAGAGAAGGGGGGGGGTGGGGTGGGGGTGGGGGTGGAAAGCTAGATTCTTTTTAGGTGTCTACAGTGGGAGAAAAAAGGTGGTGAGAGCTCTTGGTCACTGAATTAAGGCGCTGGAAAAGCTGTTCATCAGAGGGATAGAAAAGGAGCAGCAGAGCTCACTGTTGATCAGCAAAAGGGTGAACTACAAAAAATAAAACATTGCTGGGATGGGTGAAGAGCAGAAAGGGGTATGGAGGATAGGGAGAAGGGGTGGTTTGGGAAGGGAGGGGGGTGTGTGTGTGTGTGTGTGTGTGAATAAGTCTGTGCATTCTTGACACAAATTGTTGACAACGTTTTTTTCTATGATCATTTTTTATATTGAGTGATTGTTTCCTTGAATGCACGCTTGCACTGCCAGAGTTTTTTTTTTTTTTGGGGGGGGAGGGGGGGGGGGGGGGGGGAGGGGGGACGGGGCGGGGGCGGAGGAGTTGAAGAGGGGCGAAAGAGTGCAGGTGAAAAGCAGAGGGGGTTGAGTGGAAATCCCTGGATTCTCTCTCCCCACCCCCCCCCCCCCCCCCCCCCCAAAAAAAAAAAAAAAAAAAAAAAAGAAAAAAAAAGCCTACCCTGTATCCGCGTCCGAAAGTGCCTGCTATATAGACTATGCTAGCAACGCTGCCTTTTTTTTTTTTTTTTTTTTTTTAGATAATCATCTTGTGACTGAATGCCAGGAACTGGGCGACAGTGAGACACCATAATGCTGTCTCTGTCAAAGCCCTCATCGTGCGACATTCTGCGGGAGACAGTTGTGGCTTTCCAAGTGGAATTCTGTGTATCTCCCATTTGACAGGACGCTGGTTAACACAGATTTGTATTATATGCTTGTCAGCTTCGACGCTTGAAAACGATACCCCCCCCCCCCCCCCCCCCCCCCCCCCCCCCCCCCCCACCCCCCCCCCCCCCCCCCCCCCCCCCCCCCCCCCCACCCCCCCCCACCCCCCCCCCCCCTTTCAATGCTTGACCTTACTGGAATCTTTTTAGGAGCTAGTTTTTTTTTTTTTTTTTTTTTTTTTTTTTTTTTTTTTTTACAAATCTTTGCAGCTTTGATGAAAAATATCTGTTCTTATCTTCACATTTTCATTTACCTTAGACAATAGTTTGGACAAGAAAAAAGAAAAGGCGACGACCCCACCTCCTCCACCCCACTCCTCTCTCCTCATACCCACATCTACATTCGTTTCGTCCTGCTGCCCCCCCCCCCCCCCCCCCCCCCCCCCCCCCCCCCCCCTCCCGCCCATCCCCTTCCCCTGTCTTTCTCAGTAAGTCGTTACAAAATGTCGATCAAACATTGCACATGCACGCATGCATCTATGCTTGTGCGTGTGATAGGCAATGAAGCGTTGTACAGTGAAGTATGCGTACTGCGATTACATCACAAGTTATACACGTCCAGAAGAATCAGACATCAGGCAGAGACGGGGAAACTGAAAAAAATACAGATGCACATACAGACGCACAGACACACACAGACACACATACACACTCACACACACACACACACACACACACACACACACACACACACACACACACACACACACACACACACACACACACACACACACACACTAAAGGAAAGAGAGACAGACAAAATGTTGTCAGACAGAATGGGTTGGATGTTGACCAGCAAGCAAGGTGTACTTTGTGTATTTGATTTTTGTTTTTTCAGCCGGTAAAGAGCATCATCATCAGCATACCAACAGCGTCCTAACTCAGAGGAGCAAAAAGGCAAAACCAAAAAGCAAAATGAACAACAAACAACAAAAAAAAAAAAAAAGAAAAAAGAAAAAGAAAAAGAACAAGAAGTTGAATTTATTGATTGCGGTGTACTATGGCACGTGTAGCTTTACAGAGTACAAAAGGAAAATAAATAGTACCAGCAATTACCCCCTAATAGGAAAAAAAAAATAATCAGGGGCCTAAACAACGAAGGAGGGGAAAAAATAATTCATGTATCAACCTTTGGCATTGAAAATATTATACTTTATGTTTACAACTGAGTCGTGTTTTTTCATCCTACATTGAAATTTCAATATATGAAGAAAACCTGTCGCATTTGAAGAGCTGTCCTCTTTGCTTACATTTGTGCAAACAGTGTTTTGCCAAAAGAATAAAGAAGTAGAAAATGAAACCGATAAGGACCGAGAAACCGATAAATCAAGTGATTCTGCCAGACATGCCTTCTGCACATAGGCACATTTCTCTCTGTTATTAATTCTGTGAACTAGTTCCACAAACGCAGAGTATAAATACGCCTCGAACATATATTGTCAATACTATCATTATGCTGTCCACAAAAACTGCAGTTGCTGTTGTTACAACAAACCCGATTTCCTTTTAAATAACACTTCCTGTTCATTGGTGTGATGTCCTCAGTTCAAAACTATCTAAGCTTTAGATCCGTTGTTTTATGAGCATGCAGAAAACGTGACTTCCGGATCGTGAGCTTGTGACAGTTTCAAATCCCATTTATCGCAGCACGGAGTTCTCAAGTTATGAAATATCATCAATATACCATGGTGCAGCTTTGAACCTTTGTTAGTGGCAAAACAGTTCCTGGCAGCTTGATATGGATTATTCAGTCGTCTGGGGTCACAAAAAACATGACCTGACGGGATGGGAGTGGGTGGGGGTGGATCTCCCTCTTCCACATATTTCTGTTATGAACTCCCTTTGTTCGCATGCGTTACAAACGTGCGCGTGTGCGTTCGTTGGCTCCTAGGCACAAATTACACACACACACACACACACACACACACACATGTGCACACGCACACAATGGGCCCGTTCCCACACATCCATACACACATTTACATTCACTACACACATTAAAAATAGCAACAATGACAATGTTCTTAGGTAGGCATTCAAGGTGTTAGGTAGGCACTCAAGGTCTTAGGTAGGCACTCAAGGTCTAGGTAGGCACTCAAGGTCTGACCGGCGCACTGGGCTAATGTGTTTGTCAGACATCTGCTAAGTCGTAGCCACAATACCCTCCTCTTCAATTCTCTCATCTTAGTTGTTAATTCATTTATCCATCAGCTTAAAATCATATCGCAGTGTGGTCTCAAAACTTAGCGGATGTGGTGCAGCGTATATGGACTAGTTCGCACGCAGTGACGCCTCCTTGATGAAACTGAAACTGAAACCGAATGCCGTTAGTCGTCTGCTCTTGATGGATTTCACAGGGTGGAAGGATCTCTCTCCTCTCTCTCTCTCTCTCTCCTCTCTCTCTCTCTCTCTCTCTCTCTCTCTCTCTGTGTGCATATGTAAGACAATCTTGGTGTTTTTAGTTTATTCAATCTATCTGTCTATCTATCTATCTATCTATCTATCTATCTATCTATCTATCTATCTGTGCGTATGTAAGACAATCTTGGTGTTTTTAGTTTATTCAATCTATCTATCTATCTATCTGTCTATCTATCTATCTATCTGTGCGTATTTAAGACAATCTTGGTTTTTTTTAGTTTATTCAATCTGTCTGTCTATCTATCTATCTATCTATCTATCTATCTATATATCTATCTATGCGTATGTAAGACAATCTTGGTGTTTTTATTCAATCTATCTATCTATCTATCTATCTATCTGTGCGTATGTAAACAATCTTGGTGTTTTTAGTTTATTCAATCAATCTATCTATCTATCTATCTATCTGTGCGTATGTAAGACAATCTTGGTGTTTTTAGTTTACTTAAAAAAAGACTACTATTTATGCTTTAATCATTTTTTTTCTGGTTGCGGACAGGGTCTGCTGTAAAGTTGGCAGGATTCACTTCAGCCACAGATACATATTTCCTGTGATACGATTAGAATTATCGTGTGCTACATTATGTCAAATGACAATTTGTCTTGAAGGAGGGGTTGGAATATATTTTCTGTCATATGTCCCTTTAATTTTAGTTTAAAAAAAAAAATATATATATATATACATAGAAAAGATATAACTGAAAAAAAATATCTTAGTGCTGGAGACATTTTCCTTCGAATCAAATGTTCCCTTTTATGTAAAAATCCATTAAGTCGAATCAAACATTTTTTGAAAAAACTTATTAAAAAAATCAGTTATCCCGCAAGTTTCTAATTTCCAGGCAGTTTCTTGAAAGAGCTGGCAAGCCATTGACCATGATGTTGTGTGCTCCGCGTTTGTTCTGTGTCACATGGTTGGTTTGTTTGTGAAGAAATTTGATGTTTGCGGTAAGGTTCTTGCAGCTCCCAACTATTTCGGCGAAATGTCGCACACAACTAGTCTTAATCTTATGCGTCTCACGGATGTCAAAGGTCAGGTAGCATATAATGAATTGTATTATATATATATATATATATATATATATATATATATATATATATATATATATATAGATAGATAGATAGAGATATACACACACACAAATGCGTGTTGTTTTTTTGTTAAAGTGAATTGACTGCCGGAGGACATTGAAACAAATTTTTAGAGGGAATTTAAATTTGAGCCAACGCACATCTTGTGCCGAGTTGGGAAGATAAGCGATTGCTCGTTCTTAAGTTTTTCATTCTCCTGTATGTTGTTGGTCTTGTCTGAAGAAGACCTAAGAGGTTGAAACACGTCGTGTTTGTCTTGTAATTCGTTTGTCCCTGTTATCTGGCGGATTGACTTTAAACTCCTTTCGAGAAATTTGCGTGTTCTTTGGTTAAAGCAAATCTGTCATCACAAATACATGCCATGTATACAACATCATAAGAGCAACGACAGAGTGAAAGCTTATGCTATGCTGTAGGAAATCACATAATACAACTGACTCACTTGACGAATGTAGTGACCAGGTTATGACATTGTACGTTTGTGCCTGTTACATTGTACGTTTGTTTATTGTTCGCCAGATATTCTCGGAATTTCTTTTCAATTGGTCATTGCTCTTCATGTGGTTCTTGCTCTCGCTAGGCTACAAACAATGAATACTGAAACTACAGTTGATCGTTTTAAATAATCCTTATTTCATTTGGCGTATAGTTGTTTTTTTTTTTTCCAGGTTTCTTTTTCCGTACTTTCTGCTTGTCGGTTAATATTCATTCCGAAATCATTTCCTATAGTTAACTTGCCTGCAAGTATTATTACAGGGAACTGAAATATTTAGCTACCGTTGAAAATGATTATGACTGCTCAGATATCCGTCGTAGATTTTTTTCCCGTGAGCACGTATCTTTAAGATTGGACTTTACATCAGAATTAGTTTTTTCTGTCTCACTTTGACACGATCTGAATCGGAATAAGATCTTTTTTAAAGCAAAACTAATTCCCTCATTCTTATCATTTCTAAGTTTTACTTGCGTATTATTTTTCTATGGGGTGTAATTTGAGCGTGTGTAAGATGTACTCTCATATTTTGTATTTTAAAAAGATTTTTGAAAGATTGTTTTTCTTATAACAAATCTCTGCTGTGGCTTTCGTAACTGGTGTATTGGAATGAAAACTTGTTTTTTTGTTTTGTTTGTTTTTTTCGTTCGTTATACAAAGCACAGTCAGCCTTATGTGGTAGTGAAACTATATGCCTTTTTAAAATTTCGTCTGAGTAAACAACGGCAGCAATATCTTGTATGTTGTCATGATCGCCATAGATAGTTTATCTCATAATAGATGTTTTTTCGAAAGTATTTGTGACAAGGGAAACAATCTGTTGCTAACTACTACGAACGACGTACAGCCGAAGTAAGCACTGCTTTGTACCTTTTTCCGAAACACACACACACATACACACACACGCGCGCGCGCGCGCGTTAACAGGTGCTAACACAACGTTTTCAAGTGCTTGTGGTTCGATCAAATCGCAAAGATCAGAAAAAGCAGCTTGTTGATAACGACCCCTCAAAGGGTTTTCCACAAACCGTGTACTGCACCATTGGTTTTTCCAGCCGTGTTTTCTTTAATAGTGCTCTTCTTCACCAGCAAATGAAAACTGCCACGATCACAGAGAAATGAATGTCGTAAATTTCCTTTATCTTCAGCAGATGC
>JADBJO010002013.1:292500-302689 GCA_016801955.1 Conus betulinus | reverse complement strand
AAGCCAAATTAGATTTTTTTTTGTCCGATGACATAAAGAAAGGAATTTGTTTTTTCGTCGGCCATTATAAACAGCAGCTGCAGCCCCCACGCTGTACTTAAGTGTCTCGGGAGAGCTGTGAGTTCGCAGACACAAAGGGCAGTGGACCACATTCTTCCAGCACTGACACAGTGCCGTGATACGTGCAGCCTGCTGCGTTAGATGCTGTCAACGTCCCTGACTCTGTCTGCCCAAATCCCTTGTCTGGGAACAACTGAGAGAGAGAGAGAGGATGCAGCCTTGTGGTTTAGAGGATTCCAGTTGTCTGCCTCAGTTCTAGCTTTGACAGCAAGGTGCTTCTGAGAGGCGCTGCCGCCATCTGTTACAACAGCCTCTCTGTCTGTTTACTACAGATCTTCTGACAGGGCAACGAGGACTCTTCAGGATTGCTACGTCCACTATCCTACGCCAAATAAACATTATATCTGTCAATAAATCACCGAAAAAAGGAAGGAATCATAATGTTGTTATTAAGAACCCTTACATAGCGCCTGTCCTCAGTTAAAGACCAGGCTCTACGCACCTACAATCCACCCACGCTCTCGTTTACACAACGGGCTGCCTACCAGGACAGAGTCGATTGAAGATGTCCATGCTGGCGCTTCATTGAGTTGTTTCCCAGTGTTGTTGTCAGTATTAGTCTCTCAGTTCTCCTGCTTCATTCTTTCGATTTTTCACGCGGGATGCGTGCTCTGTGGAACATACCAGCCATGTCAAGGCTTGGTAGGGAAATGGAGCAAGAGCCAACGTAAACTTCGAGGGAACAATCGCCTTTCACTGAAACAGGCCGGTAGAGATTCGACCCCACAACCCAAAGAATGATGAATGAACGGATGCGCTGATATGTGTGGTCTGCTAAAGAAGCCTCCATCGTTCTAAACGTAATATTATCAACCAATTAGAATAGACTGTTCACCCTGACCAATAGAAACAAAGCGTAGCGCTGTAACGTCTAGTAGCACAACCATTAGACGGTCAATTAAGGAACACACATACGTGTGTGTGTGTGTGTGTGTGTGTGTGTGTGTGTGTGTGTGAGAGAGAGAGAGAGAGAGAGAGAGAGAGAGAGAGAGAGAGAGAGAGTGTGTGTGTGTGTGTGTGAGTGTGTGTGTGACTGTGTGTGTGTGTGTGTGTACGCGCGCGCGTGTATATTTGGATCTCCACTTTTAAAGATAGAATATTCGTTTCATCGTACCATTGGCTGGGGTATATATTGGATTGTAATATGGTATCGCATTGAATAGCTTGCACACAATAGCGATGTTGCTGGACAAGCTAGCTTTTAAGGATTTCACGAGTTATACTATCCTTTTCCGGGGTAGAGGGTGTGTGTGTGTGTGTGTGTGTGTGGGGGGGGGGGGGGGGGGGGGGGGGGAAGAGGGTTGATATTGTGAACCTTTACTGCCTTTGTAAGTTCACTTGCGGGGGACATAGGGATATCTAAACAGGACAATGTCTTTCAGTTCTGGCCAAAAGAAAAAAAATGAGTTCAACAGTAATGCCGTCCATGACTGGAGCTGAACCTTTTTTCTATACTGTGTGTAAAACGCATGATGTCTAATTGACAGTAACAAGACTTTCACAACAGTTGGACTCGGTGTTGTTTAGACGAGGAATGTTTTCTCCCGCGATTAAATTCGTATTGGTTTTATCATATTTCTGTTCAAATGTTTATCAATTATAAAGATTAATGCTTTTTTTTTCTGAATTTGTAAGAATAGTTTTATGATCCAGAGCTAGGAACTGTAAAGTGTTTTCATGAGATATTTGTAGGTAAAATGTCTACTGAAACCAAACAATGATCTAAACAATGAGGGATGAAAGGACGACACCGATTCCATGCATAACCTCATTCATCCCCGTGAAGGATTCTTCACACATCTGCCAGGGAAAGCTCACGTACAGTTCCCTTGAAAGCTTTGACTTCCATCTCACAGAAAGAATTACCGGATATCACTTTGTAATTGTTGCTAATGTATTAATATCGCCATCCAAAATGTTATATCAAACTCCCATACCTTGCTGTTGTAAATGCAGATTGTGGGGGGAAAAGTCTCTTACCCATAGAATCATTCGAGGCGTACACATTCACAATTTGTACGGTGAGTGGCTCATATGTTTTCTTTGTGGATGTACTGTGTACTCCCGCCATTTACATTCCAATTTCATCATCAAAATGTCTAGATACCAGCATGATCTCCTTGCTTCAGAACGTACAATATTGGGCGAAAATTTCGCCACCTCATTCTGTCTCCCATTGCAATTCTTTTTGTTTTTCTTGTGTGGAAAATGTATTTCTTGTATACTTATCACGTTGATTGTTTTTAAACTATCTTGATAAATTACAGTGTTTCGGTTTGTTTTCGAGTCCCTGAAGACTCATCGAGTACATTGTGAACTTACGCATCATTTATAAAAACAGAAGAGTTTAAGACCAAAGCAATACACAGATGCACTCACGAAATAATCAATGTTTTTTCTTTTCCCCATGAAAGGGAAGGAGGGAAAACGTGAGAGGAAAAGACGGGAAGGAGGTAGAGGGGGAGGGAATATGAGTGTGTTTTTAGTGTGTGTGTGTGTGTGTGTGTGTGTGTGTGTGTGTGTGTGTTTGCGTGTACGCGCGCGCGTGTGTGTGTGTGTGTATCCCTGCTTCGTGAGAGCGAGACAGAGAGAGAGAGAGAGAGAGAGAGAGAGAGAGAGAGAGAGAGAGAGAGAGACAGAGAGAGAGAGAGAGAGAGAGAGAGAGAAAGGATACGGGTGGGTGGAGATGAAGAATGAAGTGTTAATGCGGTGTAATAGGAATACAACCAGCATGCAATCCAGGGCCATAATTTGAAGACTGTCAACACACTTCAGGTAAACAAAAACGAACTAACAGTTTTATTCATCAGAACATTTTCGTTCCAGTACAAGGAGTGTAAACATAAAAACTTAAATACTCTAATTTACTTACACACATGGCTTACGTGTACACTGACAACAGTACAAGTGAGGAATACAAACATGAGGAAGCCTATCAAGGAGGATGGAGAGACAATGAACAACAACGCTGCATATTTCTTCATTCAAATACCTTAGCACCCACGGTGACAGTAGACCACAGTCTCTTAAAAGAGCTGTGAGATAAGGCAGGAAGAAATATTTCCTATATCCGCATTTGTTCAATATAAAAACAATACAGATTTGCTTTGGAAAAAAAGCACTCTGAGGTAAGAGAGACAGAAATATTTCCGATATCTTATATTTGCTCAGTTTAAAAACGATACAGATTTGCTGTAGAAAAAGCACTTCGAGGTAAGAGAGAAAGAAACATGTCCTACATCTGCATTTGTTCAGTACAAAAACAGTACTGATTTGCTGCAGAAAAAACACTCGAAATGTTCATTTGCAGGTGGTGGAAGCAATATTCAATTCTGGTAAACTCAGAAGCTTTTAAGGAAAACAGAGCTTGACTACCAGGGTGAAACCAACGGTTTCCTGAAATTGTTTTGGACTAGATGAACAAGCTGCTGCTTCTGTTCTTTGCGATTTGAGCGAAGCATTAACGCTTGAGAAAAATATTTTTAATCTGTACATCTGCACGTATGTGTATATGTGTGTGTGTGTGTGTGTGTGTTTGTGATGCTTTTGGGTGTTGTTGGTGTGACAGAAGTAAAAAAAAAAAATAAACGTGAGCATTGTTCACTTCGATTGCATAGTATTTAAAAGCAGCCTGTTCCTGTCACAAATAACAGAACGACGCCTGTTGTGGGGGTCGCCTAGGCACGGAGACCATGGCAACATGGACGATGGATTATGATGCAGCCCTGTCATAGTCGCGGCATTTCCATATAACGGTGACTGTGCTTTGCATACGGAGAGAAACAGACTCAGCAGTCGAAGAGCAGCAGCCTGGCGAAGTCCCTGTCGATCAATCAACACGAGGTATAACTCACCACCAAAGCTTTGGAAAGGATGCCAACAAGATCAACAAATTCAGAGTGTACAAAGTCTCCATGAACAACGACCCGACAGACACCACAAAGAGGAAAAATTGTACCTAGTCTACACGCTAGCCAATTGCATCGGTCGCCAAGACAAAACAAAAGAGAAGATGAATTCCTTTCTCTTACAACACTTAAGCAGCAGCATAAACGCACAGTGACATGAACAGACATTGAAATCTTTGTGCATTGAGTTTCGGGGATTCAAGTGAATGCATTTGTGTTGTTTTTTTTCGGGGGGGGGGGGGGGGGGGGGGGGGGGGAGGAGGGGGGGAAGAGGGGTCCACTATCATTGGGAAAGCAATTCAGGGGGTTGCAATGTGGAACTTGGTGTTTGTGTCATGTCACGAGTCAGGAATGATCCATTCTCAGCGTCAAAATAGACCTGAGGAGATGATGCTAGCTCTCGTTGCCATTGTGGGGCTGAAGCTAAAACCATCGTTTTTTCTCTTCCACCTTCATTACTGTGGCCCCATTTTAAATTTCAGAACGCTTGTAACTTCAGTAATAATAAAACAGTAACGTTTGAAGAAAATCATCTTTAGTCCATTTAACCAGACGAAATTCTCAGTCCTGTACTGAGAGCATATCTGTCAGTTATGGAGTGGGACAGATTTCCGCTATGTCTGACACACATTTTTTTTTTCAGCAAGAACTGTATTCACTATAATGGGGCGAAAAAAAACTGACTAGATCTCCAGTGTCAAAGCTACTTTGATCTTGACTTTACAAGTTAACTGAAATAAAAACTGAAACGGAGCAAAAGTTACCCAAACGGTGATCTGTGCTTGTTCACATCTCCTGCAGCTGCTCTTGTCAGCAAGCGTCAGTCGCAGCCTATGGGAAAAACTTGGTACTTCAACTTTCGGGTAGATTCCACGGTTTGTTCTGTTTGCCTCATGTGCCAGCATGTGTGTTAGGGGTGTAGGTATTTGCAAGCAGAAATAAGACTGGAGTTATTGGCATGCAATTCTTTCTCCTGGAAGCAAAAGTTACTTTCTTCTCTAACTTCACCTGGGCCAAGGAGGTTCTGTTTTCATCAAAATCTGTTTGTTAAACTATCTTCTTGCAAAATTTCATAACAGCTACACAACCGATGTGTGTGTGTGTGTGTGTGTGTGTGTGTGTGTGTGTGTGTGTGTGTGTGTGTGTGTGTGTGTGAGTTGAGCACAACATGGCTTTTCTTCGAAAGTTAATGGATTGTTCTGTAATATCTAGTCTATAAGCGGTATACATTTGGAAGTCCCTGAATGAGTTCGCTGGGTAAGAGTTGACGAAACGCTGTGGCAAAAAAAAAGAAGCTCTTTAATGTAACACACATTTCACGCGTCATTCGTTTAACGACTACTCATAATCTTGTCTAGTAGGGGAGACAATTTCTGCTAGAAGTGGGAATGGTAAAGGAGGACGCTACGTTCACTTTCAATTGTATTTGTCTTTTGATGTAACTGTATGCATACTAGTTGTTTTCCTCTTGCTAGCAAAGTTTTTTTTTCCTCTCAAAATCACCCATATACATCTCTTCCTGACTGGAAATGTTTGATGAAATTTCAACAAGTATAAAGAAATAATGATGTTCAATTATATAACAATGGTACCAAATCAGCATGATATTTATGTAAGGAGTATTCATAAATTGCCATCACTTTTTATACAATGTTATGAAGAAGGACAGCAAAAAAAGAAAACATCCATGACATAAAATAAGGAACAATGGACATACAAATAAATGATTTGTAGAAAGCGACTTTTACAAGTGAGATTAGCGACCTCCAAGCTAACTGATGAACTGGTCACTCAGCACCATTCACTTTCCACTGCATGCTAATGTTGACTTCACTTTGTAGAAAAGGCTAAACAAGATATCTCTCAGCAGTGCCTGATTATGCTTTATGAATTTTCTTTTTCTGCTTTAACCAGAATCAAAATGCTTTGCGCATACGTCTTCTGTACGAACAGAACCCTGTTGGCCAAAACAAAAATGTTTAGTGTTTTGCATGGGCATGATCCCCACCATCAGTCAGAAAATGTTTCGAGTTTTGTATGAATACGGTCCCCTCAGGCTGAAAATATTTACAGTTTTGTATTAACAAGATCCCGTCAGTCAGAAAATGTTCAGAGTTTTGTATGGACTGGGTCCCATCAGTTAGAAAATGTTTAGAGTTTTGTATTAACATGGTCCCATCTGTCAGAAAATGTTTAGAGTTTTGTATTAACAGGGTCCCGTCAGTCAGAAAATGTTTAGAGTTTTGTATTAACAGGGTCCCGTCAGTCAGAAAATGTTTCGAGTTTTGTACAGGGTCCCATCAGTCAGAAAAATGTTTAGAGTTTTGTATTAGCAGGGTCCGGGTCCATCAGTCAGAAAATGTTTAGAATTTTGTATTAGCAGGGTCCCATCAGTCAGAAAATGTTTAGAGTCTTGTACTATCAGTCAGAAAATGTTCAGAGTTTTGTATGATCTCGGTCCCATCAGCCAGAAATTGTCTAGCGTTTTGTATGGACTGGCCCCATCAGTTAGAAAATGTTTAGCGTTTTGTATTCAATAGGGTCCATCAGCTGGAAAATGTTTAGCGTTTTGTATTCAATAGGGTCCCCATCAGTTGGAAAATGTTTAGCATTTGTATTAACAAGGTCCCAAATGTCAGAAAATGTTTAGCGTTTTGTATGGTGGGACTGGGTCCCATCAGTCAGCACATGTATAGCGTTTTGCATTCACAGAGTCCCATCAGTCAGAAGTTGTCATATCGATGCGTCTTTTGTACGAACGGGATACCGTTTTAAAAAAAAAGATGTAGCTGCAGACGAACAGGGTTGCTGCTGTTTCTGTTCCATATGCTTTGCTTTGTAAAAGGTTGCTGTAATTAGCGTCACTACAGACATGGCGATGGTCAGGCAACACGTGCCATTCAATCGCCACTAGATGCATGAACAACGCGAGTATTCTGTTGTCTCGAGAACGAGAATAACTGTGGCAGCCCCAATGGTGCATACATGGAAACAGTATCTCTGCTGTTTCTAAAAAAAAAAAAAACAAAAAACACACTTTTTTTCAAACACAAGACAACGAACATCGACACCAAACAGAGAAATCGTAAAATCAAAACAATGACGACATCAGTTAAGACTTAGCTTTATACAGACTGAAGAAAAGCCCCAAAGCAATAGGATGAATATCTACAACATAGTCCTCAGTACCAAAGTATCCACAATAGTAATCATCAACATAATATATGCTCAAGCACATGAGTCCGTTCTGAGTATGATAATCAACACCAGAAGAACATCGCATTTGGAGAAAATGATCAAGAGGAAAACAAAATCCGGTGTCTTGGATACACCACTTACAGAAACAAAAGTCGACATATGTTACAGCATTAGAAAAAGAAGTCCACAAATACTCTTACAAATGTTGCAAAAGTACGAAATATGAATCATAAATCTCGATCGTACGTGACTGATACCACATGCTTCATAGGGAAATAAGAAGTAAAAATTGGACGAGTACGACTGGGATTTTTTTTTTTCTGATTTAACACAAGACGGTTTTTAAGAAGAAGGAAAGGTACCAAAAGATCTTCTGTCCATACTAAAGTAAAACCTACGGGGAAAACAAATGTTTCAGTTAGGCCATAATCTTTACAAAAAGTTTAAGTATTTAAAAGTTCTGTACAAAGTTTCAGGCCAAAGGAAGCACGGATTCTCTCAAACTGGGTTGCTGACGTTTCAGTTTTCTTTTCCTGATGCCTCGCTGTTGCAAGGGCGGCGCAAGGACAGTCACCACGTGGAATCGAAAAATTCACAGATCCTTACTCTGGAAAAATAATGTGTATCTACATACATATTACACACCATATTCATCGTAACATAGCAGTGATTACTGACATCCAAGTGACGCAGAAAACCGAGTCTGACTACGTGTCGTTTCGCTTGAACAGCAGGGTTACTATTTGAACATTAAAACAAAAAATGAAATATGTTGACAAACAGGCAAGACAACAGTCATGGAACACACAGCATCATTGTCAATATCTTGTGAGCTCTTTGAAAAAAAAATCCATGGAAAGGTGAAACCTTCCACGATTAATTATTCAATTAATTTAGAAAATCTTGATTCTGATTGTTGGAGTTTATGTCAAGAAATATTTGATTTAAAGGAAAGTGTCTCCAGCTCGAACATGTTTTCCCAAACATTTTTACTGTTTTATCATGTGCAGTAAAAATATAAAGGAAGCATACCAAAGACAAACATATATTATTAAAGAAACAAACAAAAAATGACAATTTCGCATAACGCAGTACAAAGATGATCATGACAAAACTTCCAGCAAAGAGTTGTGAATCTTTTACCGAAGTGAATCCGCCCCAGCCTACGGCACACCTCACATAACAACGAAAACACAAACATGGATCTTGTCCAAACGTATGTGCCTCCCCTTACCCCCCACCCTGCTCCCTCTTTCCACCAGTGACATCTGCCAACAGCAGATACTGACAGTCCAACGAAGGCAGATCATGGAGAAAATATCTTTAGAGGAGGCGGTGGGTGGAGTGCTCTCTCTAAATCAAAACACATTGTTTTATAACTCAGACGACTGAAACCACATCAATGTTACCCACGTACAGTAAAGACAGCTCCAAAAAAAGCCCAACAAGATCCAGCCATGGAGTTTGCTTTAAAAGACATAAAACCTCTGTCCCTAACCAGTGCCAAATCAAATCGGTTCAGATGACACCAGCTTCCTGAAGCAAAGTGACAATCATTTCCAGTGGAACGACGTGGCTCAGGGTTTTGCCGTAGTGTCGCCCCCACTCCCGGCATTCGGTCTGGAGATACCGTGACAGTGACGGGCTGGTCACACAGTATTCACTGATCAGCTTGTGGTGGGGATAAGGGGTGGTGATGGGGTGGGTGGAGAATCCCCACATTTCTTCTCCACTTCCCTTCATCGTCAACTCCGAAAAAGGGGGACAGTGCCTAAATCAGCTATCCATGGAGAGAGAAAAAAAAAGCTGAACAACATGAACGTTCTGCCACAAATTTTCTACTTCTGGGGAACAATGGTTTGGTGAGTGCGCTTTTTTTTTTTTTGGGTGACCAGGACGATGACAACTTTAGTCCACTGCATACATTTAAAAAGAAACTGGAGTTACTCCTCCCATCCCACCTCATCACTGGACGTCATGATCTGCCCCTGAATGTAAGTCACTTCTCGCAAATGCGAGGTGTTGAACAGGGTGTGATATGTATGCAATCTATGGATTCAGTTTTTCTGTCTGATTTTTTTTTTTTTTTTTTTTTTGGGGGGGGGGGGAGTCACTCCACTGGCAATACCCCCCACATCGCTCACTCCAGCTCCCTGTCCACACTCACACCCCGACTAGTCCTGCCACAGCCCGGCACACCGGGCACTCCAATGTCACATCGTCCTGAGGCAACGTACGGAGGGAGGCTCTGCACTGCTGCTTAGTCACTTTGGTGGATTTCAGTGTGTGCCTGTTCTGCTCTTACATAAGAAGGGCACCACCCCGTACGTCCCCCTACTGAGGACAATAATCGCTAAATCACAGAGCCAACGTGGGTGAGCGCCCCTCTCTGGAGGTGTGCCACCATGTCCGGCCAACGACAGTCCCAGTGAACTCACCGACACCCACGATCACTACACCAACTCCAAGAGGAAACAGACGTGGAAAAGGAAAATCGAAACTGTGATCACTATAGGAACAGGGTATGAAGCGTCACACAAAGTGAGATGATTTCTCAAGCTGATCAATGATGTGAAAGGTGATGTTATGGAGTTCCATTCTGATCTGATTGTACGTATCAGGGCTGTACTTTCATAATGTATCGTGGCATCAGCTAGGCCTGAGAGAAACAGACACCTGCAGTATCTGTCAGGAGTTTTGAGCAGTACTCTCAGAGACGCATCCATCAAGTGGATGAAACTGGATTGTGTGGTTCCAGCCTTCACAGTTAAGTCCACAGCAAACTCGATTCTGGGTAGACGCCGGTCATGGGCCGAAAAATCCCACAAATACGAATGGTTCTGATAGGAATTGAACCCATGACCTCCCAGACTGTAATCTGTGTGACGCTTACCGCTGTGCCACGGCAGCAATTCTAGTTTCCTGTGTTTTACAACCATGGACATACAGATGGTGGGTGGAGT
>JADBJO010002013.1:280000-287500 GCA_016801955.1 Conus betulinus | reverse complement strand
ACCTTTCACTGACCTGACCTGAGCTACGAGAATCAAGGACGAAACGAGTGCTATCACACTGAAGCCCGCAGTTGTCAAAACACGATGACGGCCCAGTGTTCTGGGGAAGCTGTCACACAGGATGGTCAATATTGTCTCCCCTCCTGTCAGCTGCCCACAAATAGGCAGGTCAAAACAACACCTGCATTGGAGACAATCACGTGCACAACTGGACACCATTTCTGTGGGAAACTTACATGCAAAGGGTAACACCGCCTCCTGACTAGTTAACTGCACACAAATAAGCTTAACGTTTGCCAAGGATAAAAACGAGAACATCGTCAACTCAGGACCTCTCTCACTCACAACGTGAGGTGGGGGGGGGGGGGGGGGGGGGGGGGGGGGGGGGGGGGGGGGGGGGGGGGGGGGGTAGGGGGGGGGGGGGGGGGTCGGGGGCAAGCGCATATTGCTTAGTGTACAACGACTCCCCCATTTTCAACAGACTGCATCAGGGCAGGATCAGTCATATAAGAAGGGGGTGTCCCAGCAGAAGTTTGCAGGGGTCCTTGCCAAAAAGTGTAAATTTTGTTAGCCTGGGGTAAGGGGGGGGGGGGCAGATCCAAAACTCTTATATCCCTTTTACCCCCCCTTCATCCAGTCCTGAATGTTACCCGAACACTTTCCACACTTCTTTTTTGTGAACCTGCACGCGATGTCTAATGCACGTTTTGCGGGGAATAGATACATTCCATACATACTTACAGTTTCAGTTTCGTCAATGTGGCATCACTGCATGCAGGCTATTCTACGTAAGCTACACCGCATCGGCTAAGCAACTAGACCCCAACATGGTGGCGAGGTTACACCAAGATCAATAAATCAGTCAATAAAAATGCACTATGAAAGGTTTGGGAAGAGGGTCCAAAGGATAAAGCTAGTAACGCCTGACATCTGGCATAACCAAAAGCGTTGGGCAGGCACCACAGGTTAGATGTACGTACGTGTATATGCATGTGTTTGTGTGTGTACGAGTGTGTGTGCATGTGCGCACATAAGCACACTTGCAGTCATGTTCAAATCACCATCCTCATCCCCAACCCTATCATACCTGGGTGTCAAATGGAAATCTTAAATGAGGCAGGGATTGTCTCCTTGTTTTTTTTTGTGTTTGTGCTATGTGAAATGTGCCATAAAAAGCCTTCATTCAAAAACATGAGCATGTGATTAATTGTCCCATTGTAGCCGTCTACCATACCTGGGTGTCAACGACGATGGTGATGAGCATGAAGAAGAAGAGGACAGCCCACAGCTGAGGTAAGGGCAGCATGGAGATGGCTTCAGGGTAAACGATGAACACCAGGCCAGGACCTGTCACATAGCACACATCCAGGTACATGCACTGCTGTCAAAATATCCAAGAACCACAACCACACAGTGTTCTAGTTGTCTGTTTCAACCTCGATTACGGGCCTTTTTATGCAGTATCCCGCTGCACCGAGGGTAAGCAGTGTTCATACAGTACACCCCTTGCACGTGCATCACGTATTGCCACTGTCGCCACGATGGCCCCTTAACTTTAACTGGTAAAAATTCCGTGAATTTCCTGCATCTTGTTCTGCTCGCTGATAAGCAGACAAGAGAATGGCGATTCATGTGTCTTTGGTCTCAAGTGCTACAGTTGTTAATTATCTGTGTCGATACTCTTTTTGTGAAGAAAGCTTTCCTCTCTAAACGTGCTACAAGGAAAAAATTCAAATTCACAGATACGTTAATATTCTCTCTCTCTCTCTCTCTGTAATCATTTTGTCCATATTTTTGCTCCATACCTAATTCCTTGCAGTTATCCTTTCTAATCTGTAAACAGTTTAATTGTTTACTTGCAGTCACCACGCCCCTCCCCCAAAACCCCCACAGATATGTACCTGATGACACCACCTTGCTGACATGCACCCCGGTCTGATGAGCCATGTAGCCCAGTATAGAGAAGATGACGAATCCTCCAAACACACACTGGTCCCCTCCCCGATGAATGACAGGATGAGAGCGTCTCTGACCAACACAGACAATCGCTTTAATGGAAACGAAATGTACATGTCGCGCATCAAAGGAAAGCAAAGGCCAATAAAATGTACCTCCATGTGCTCAGTTTATACTACTAACTCGGCAGCACGCAACTAAACCTTTAGAGACGCATGGCCTCAGCTGTATCTTCAGGTTACAACTGTTCAGTATCTTCACCATGAACACCTATGTCCTCATCCCACTCCCGTTCATTTGCTTGTTCGTCCGCCATCAAAATTCCACCAAAACCTCTTTACAAATGGTTAACGTAATTTGGTGGTCATGGTGGAAAGATGGATCGAGGCCCACAGTTGAAAGCACTGGCCTAGGTGGCCAAGACCTGAATTACAGATCAGATCCAGAATCCTTTCTGCCAGGTATACAAAACGACAGAACGGATCACTAACACAAATGTGGAGAAAAAATGGATTGAGGCGCACAGTTAAAAGCACGGACTTAACTGACCCAGACCTGAATCATAGCGCAGATTCAGAGTCCTTTCTGCCTGGTTACACAAAACGACCGAACGGATCATTAAACGCAACTTGTAGGAAAGCAGGTATAAGGCCTGAGGTCAAAACACACTAAATGTTGGTGCCGATCCAAATTAAAGAGCAGATCCTAAGGTCAGAAACTTCAGAACAGGTTTGAACAAAACTTGGAGAAAGATGGGATGTGGCCAAAGCTTGGAGGAATGCATTAAATGTTGGTGCGGATCTGTGGTATGTATCTGGACCAAAGGGTGAATCCAGGATCCGTTCAGGAAAGGCAACACAAAATGTACACAAAAAAAATTTAATGAAACTTAGTGGGAGAAATGGAATGTGGTGCAAGGGGAACTTTTTATCATCACTGATGCGGATCCATGGTGCGTGGCATATTACTGTATGGAATTCTGTTAAACAGCTGGCATAAGGACTTTGTCATAAAATTGAAGTCATTGAAGTAGTAGAAAAAGAAATAGGATGAGTAGAAATAGAAGCAGCAGCAGTAGTAGTAGCAGTAGCAGTAGCAGTAGTAGCAGCAGCAGTGGCATATCAATATTTATCATCAAAACAACATATCATTAGAAAAAAAAGATAGATTTACTAAATATGTACAACACTTACCAGCAAAAAAGAGAAAGATAGCCATTGTTTTGTTCACGATAAGCATTTCAACTGAATCTGATTAAAGCAAGTGTGGGAGAGAGAGAGAGAGAGAGAGAATCACCTGAGACAGTTGTTTTCAAACTTGTTGTAGGAAGCCATGACCATGACTCCTCCCCATGCAGGGCCCAGGGAGTAGAAGACCTGCAGAGCCGCCTCAATCCACACCTGCAACACACAGAGGATTTATCACCCTATCACGAGTTGACCAGACTCTGACATAACAAAACAACGATAAAAAGGCTTCCTGCTAAAACATCCTCAACATAAAGGTTTATAACATATACATTTCAGAATGTAGATCTGCTTGGTTTTTCGTTCCTGCCATTGATTGGATTGGTTTTTTTTTTTCTAAGGGGGGATACAGACGGGAGGAGAAGGGGGTGGAGGGTGGGGGGGGGGGGGGGTTTGAGCCCTTAACTATACAACTGAAAATTCTGAGTAGTTATCATTCTCAGAGAAGTATTCTGAAACCTAGAGAATTTGGATTTTGTGAGTACAAGAACATAACGATGTTGGACACTCAAAACGAGGAAAATTAAAGTTGATCTTGGAATCACAAAAAATGAACCATTCTCGACAGATGCTGTAGATTATAACTTCCTCCCATCTATCGAGACTTGTTCTCTATAGACCACGAGCCAAAGCAGTCAGTCTTGGAACAAAAACACTTGAGGAAGGTCCCAAGATGATACCGAAACTAAAGAAATTAAAACTGCCCACGTGTATAGGAAATGTTTTCTCAAATTTCCAATTTCGCACTTGCCACTGTAAGAAAAAATACTCGATCCATCAGACTTTCCAGCAAAATCTACTGGTCAACATCTTGACCTGATCGAAGACCATACTAATTACTAAATTCCTGAAGGATCCTAACATTCCCGGCATATGGGGGGAAAAAACCTTGGTCATTTCAAGATTCATAATGTACTTCCAGTCTCCAAAAGAAGCTCAGACACACATTCTGATTTACAAGGACAGTAAAAATCAGACAGATCCCTTCTCGTTGCCTGACCGGTCGGTCTCCCCCCCCCCCCCACCCCCTCCTCCCTCTCTCTCTCTCTCTCTCTCTCAGACATAAACAAACATCAAGATGAGCGAGAGGCAGAGGTAACCAAGAAAGGCGGAGAAGAGGTGGGTTGCGAGAGGAGAGGATGGAGGACTTGCAAGCCACCTTACGTTAACACAAGTGTGTCTGTATTTAGCTGATATTGTGAAGCAGTTTGAGGTATCGTTCAGTGCCACAGAACGGTCCTATTATGATCACACATCCCCCCCCCCCCCCCCCCACACACACACAGCACAATGCAGTAGTCTCACTCTCCACAGCACCAAAAAAATGTTGCAAACCCCCCCCCCCCCGTGTGAGTGGTTGTGTTGAAAAAAGTCGCTCTCAGAAAGGCACAGACAGCAAACTAACCAAATGACCGACTGACACCCCCCCCCCCCCCCCTTCTCCCCCCGTGCCTCCATCTCCACCACCCCATGTCTCTCACCAGAGGGTCCAGAAGACGCTGGAAGTCAGGAGTAATGTAGAACAAGATTCCATCCACGGCACCAGGCAGGGTGACCCCCCTGATGATCAGCAGAACCGTCAGCAGGATGTAGGGCGCCGTGGCCGTCACATAGACCACCTGCACAGCAACCCCCATCACCATCACAGCAAACAACAACCACAACAACAAAAATGAATAAAAAATATGAAGATTCACTTAGAACAACAACATGGCGCATGCATCTGCTCTCAGACCACGATCACAACCAATGAAAGCTTGAAAATATCAATGAAGAAGATCATTCAGAAAAGCGACACGGCAGATGCACCTGGTCTCAGACCACGATCACAACCAATGAAAGCTTGAAAATATCAATGAAGATTCATTCAGAAAAGCGACACGGCAGATGCACCTGGTCTCAGACCACGATCACAACCAATGAAAGCTTGAAAATATCAATGAAGATTCATTCAGAAAAGCGACACGGCAGATGCACCTGGTCTCAGACCACGATCACAACCAATGAAAGCTTGAAAATATCAATGAAGATTCATTCAGAAAAGCGACACGGCAGATGCACCTGGTCTCAGACCACGATCACAACCAATGAAAGCTTGAAAATATCAATGAAGATTCATTCAGAAAGGCGACACGGCAGATGCACCTGGTCTCAGACACGATCACAACCAATGAAAGCTTGAAAATATCAATGAAGATTCATTCAGAAAGGCGACACGGCAGATGCACCTGGTCTCAGACCACGATCACAACCAACAAGAGATTGGAAGTGTCAATGAAGATTCACTTAGAAAAACAAAACAAGGCAGATGTACGTGGTCTGAGACCGGTTTCACACGTGTCTTATAAAAAAAAAAAAAAAGAAAAGGAGACTCAATAATATGACTTTCTGCAGAAGGACACGCAATTAATGCGACCTTTCATTTATGATTTTAGGGTTTGTTCCGCGTGATGCTATGTATGAAGACTCTGCTAACCAATATTGATCATGCGCCGAATATGAGAAGTTAAGTGGTTTCTCGTTCTTCGTTTTCACTGTCCTAAATGTTATTTGTTTTTGCCTGAAAGAAGACCCAAGAAGTCGAAATGCACAGCGTTTTGTCCTTACTTGTTTTTGTCTATGTCCTTGGCGGTAACTAAACCCATCTCTTTCTAAATTTTGCTTCATTTTCCGCCCTCAGTCACTTCGTTTCGAAGCATATTGATTCATTCCTGTCTTCAACAATTACGGGTCAGAACCTAAAATCGTTATTGAAAGTGAATCTTCCCACACCGTCCTCCGCGAGGAAAAGATAACAATAAATTAAGAACAAAACGAAACTGTGCTACAAACAAAATCTAAAAGTAGACTCGGAACCACAGACTGAATTTGGATGAAATTGCTGCAGTCCTGCCAAACACATTACTGGTAATCGGAGAGAGATGGATCGTTTGATGTTTGGCAATACATGAATGAATGAAAAGTGGGGATGGGGGGGGGGGGGGGGGGGGGGGGGGGGGGGGGGAGACAGGGCGAGAAAAAAAAAGAGAGAGAGAGAGAGAGAGAAAAAGAGAGACAAAAACGAGAGGACAGGGAGATGGAGAGAGATAGATAGATAGATAGAGAGAGAGAGAGAGAGAGAGAGAGAGAGAGAGAGAGAGAGAGAGAGAGAGACAGACAGACAGACAGACAGACAGAGAGAGAGACAGAGACAGAGACAGAGAAGGGGGGGGGATGAGCACCATGAGAGGGTTGTGTCACGTGGAGATCAAGAGAAATAAGACAGATGAAAAAAAAAAAAATGGCAGTCTCACTTTCCCCGACGTTTTCACGCCTTTGACCAGTGCCAGACAGATGAAGAGCACCACCAGGCATTGCATCACCGCCAGATACCACACCAGGTGGCCCGGCTCGTGCAAGCCGCCGGACCTTTGAAGAACATTGTGTCTGGAACAAAAAGAAAGAGGCACTGATGTAATTCACTTTGTGTGTTTCCCCCTTTCATCAGTGCTCCACAGCCAAAAAAAAAAAAAAAAAAAAAAAAATCTCTGTATTACAGACAAGACAGGCCACCGCTGGACAAACATTAGTCTGTGAGATCAAAAGAAAATAGGGGACTTCGTGGATGAGATGGAAATGGGATAGGGGGGTGCAGGGGAGGGGAGAGAGGGCGGTCTGTGGTGGGGGCAGGGGGGAAATAGGGGGGAGGGGGGAGAGCAAGGAGGTAGTTCAGAATCTTGAAGAATGTTAGGTGCCTCACGCCAGTAGGTCAGCTTTATAAAATTCCGTTACAAGAGGAAGTTTAGTTTTCACTGGTAAGTGCAAATGAATTGAAATGTTAGATATTTTTCTTCTTCTGCAGTTCTCGTTTAATGTGTCAGAAGTTTACGTGATTCAAAAAAAAAAAAAGAGCGGAAGAGTGAAAAAAAAAACCGGCCCCAACAACCAAAACGAAGTTAAAAAATACTCGGGATTTCAAACAAAAAAAATCGCACGAAGTGTGCACAGAGAGGCAGACTGAGGTCAATTATTCAGCTGACAGACATGTTAGATATCTTGATTTAATCATTGAAGTAAAGGATCTCTAGAAATAAAGAATCTCTCTCTCTCTCTCTCTCTCTCTCTCTCTCTCTCTCTCTCTCTGCAAAAACGACTGAGCGGTCGGACCTGAGAAGATCAGCTGACACGGTTTACTTCCTACAATCCTAAGTTCAGTAGGCTACTGAGCGATCCCAAACTATTCCAAACTCTTCTGAATTTTCACAAGAGAACGATCGAGGCGACTGAGACAATGTCGCAGTAAGCGATCGGCATGTTT
>JADBJO010002013.1:265000-267500 GCA_016801955.1 Conus betulinus | reverse complement strand
AAACTACACACACACACACACACACACACACACACAAAATAAACGACCGTGAGTGATGAGTAAACGGATAATGAACGGATGTTAATGGTGAAGTGAAAAGACACGGCAAGCAACAAAGGAAAAAAAAAAAGAAAAAGAAAAGAAAAAGAAAAAAGAGAGAACGAAAACAGGTTTAAAGAGAGAAGTAAGTACAGCGGTATAAAGTAATAAAGACACAGGCAGATTTGCAGAATATGTCACAGATTATAAATAAGGCAAACCGCTCAATACATTTCATAAAGAACGACACACAAACGAGCAATCACCTACGTATATTCTAAGCTTGCCGTCTGTTTGGTTATTTCAATCCAACATGATCTACGTGCGTGTCAAAACGTTTTCAGTCTGTCTAATATGAAAACAGGATGGCATACGATAAGATAAAAAAAAAAGAAAAAAAAAGACGCGACTAACACTATGACACGACTAACACTATTATGTTTCCAGAAACAATATCATGCTTTCAGTGAAACCTATCATGTTTTAGTGCCTCTCCCCCATTCCCCTCCCCACCCCCAGCTCTCCAACAGCCCACTCTCTGCCTCTACCTCCCCCCCCCCTCTCTCTCTCACACACACACACACACACACACACACACACACACACACACACACACACACACACACACACACACACCCCTTCAGGCACCTACATTCTCGCTCAGACTCGAATACAATACCAAGAACCCGTTCATGATCCTTTTGCTGTCCCTCCCTCGACTATCTTCCTTTCTATTCTTACCTGTCCTTGGCTCTCCTCCCCTCCCCCCGACCCCCACCCCCACCCTTTCCTTTCACCCCACCCCCTCTTTCATACACAAACATACAAAGCACGTCATACCGATGGCATCAGCTGTCTCATTCAGCAGCCACGTCGTCGTCGCGGTCGTCGTCATAGTAGAATTACCATCGTCCATACCGGACGTGACGTTCACGCCGGAAGTACCGTTCAGCCTGCGCGACAGGTCGACGCAGCGCGGGGTGTTCCACCACTGGCCGCAGAGGGACCAGGGGACAGTACTCTTGAAGGAGGAGACCAGGTAGTAGAGGGACCAGGACATGATGGTGTTGAAGTACCAGACGAACATGATGGTCAGGATGCACATGGCAATCCCGACCCCTGTAACAGACATGGACACAAGAACATCCGTATACGCATACGTGCGTGCTTATACGTCCTCCACACAACTCTGCACAGTGTACACGCGTTTAAGGAGATATCACTCCAATCCCTGAAATTGTCAACACAAAAGTGCCAACAACACACTTAACAGAATCCAGCAGAACAAGTCTCACACCCTTCAAGCGGAGACCCTATCTTGCAGCATCTTACTCACAGACACATTCACATCCTATCCGATGAAAAAAAGAAAAAAGGATTATCAACGGTCGCAATCTGTCCATCAAATCATAAAGAACAGAGATTCGCCGATTTTTTTTCTTCCATACATAAACGTCCCCTGCACAAGGACACCTTCCGTGCAGTGCAGAGGCGCAAAAATTAACCATTTTCAAAATCAGTGTCGGAAAAAAAAAAAAAAAAAAAAAAAAAAAAAAAAAAAACCAGAAAAGTCCTCACCAAAACACGTGTACATCAAGCTGGTGCGCGTCTTGCTTCATGTCATTTTAAACTGTCATTTGTCATGACCGCGTCATGAAAGCAGTACATACCTGCCCATGTCCCCTCACTTCCTTCTTACCCTCTTGCCCTTGTCCCTTCAGCAAGCTTTTCCTCACAAACAGCAAAACGCGAAAGAAACGAAACGCCAAGAATACAAACACTCGCCCCCCCCCCCCCCCCCCACACACCACACACACACACACATCACCACTACCATTTCCGAAACGACTTTAATTAAAAAAAAAAGATATTCTGCTTTGACAAGTACCTTCATGTGCGACATGGCAACCTCTTATTTCTTTCAATGATCCAGAGTTTGTATTCGTTACAACCTTAGATGATAATGCGACACCATTTGGAAACAATCAGCGATTGCTTTTACTTTAACCGCAGAGAACACGACATACAGTCTCAAATAAGAGTTGGGTCTTTATTAGAATCGTAGAGAGAACGAGACACACAGTAATAAAACAACCCCAGCTAGTTTCCATTACAGTAACGGGCAAAAAGAGAGATATTGATATAACGACTAAAAATTCATTTCCATGACAATCGCAGAGAGAACCAAAATCAAAGTTGTCACCTATGAACCAATAAAATGATCACACTTGGTTTTCATTGAAGTTAGAAGAAATTGGGAAACTTTGATCGAACATTCTGGAGTTCAGGGGTTTCCTCTGATGTCCTAAATACATCCTCTCTTCATTTACCTTTGACCAGGGGACACACGCTCCACACGTGCAGGGGACTTCTGCCAGTGAACTGGCCCAGTGCTGTCTCCAGGAAAGAAGAGAGGAAAGCCCATGATGGCCAGGCACAGGACGAACGGTATCAGGAAGGC
>JADBJO010002013.1:257500-260000 GCA_016801955.1 Conus betulinus | reverse complement strand
GAGAGAGAGAGAGAGAGAGAGAGAAGAGAGAGAGAGAGAGACAGACGAGACAGAGACAGAGACAGAATACCTTTTGGTGATGTATCCATTTGTTTATTAAGAGAGAGAGAGAGAGAGAGAGAGAGAGACTCCAGACTCAACACTGAAGATAATTTATTCATGATCTATAGGCCATTGCCCCTCGTGAAGGGGTGCTAGCAAATACATTCACAAAAGCACCCTAAGGACTACACACAGATTATAACCAAGATGTTACGGATGGAATGGGTTGTGTCTGCCGGTATCTGACTGTCTGACTCTGACACAGAAATTATGGATGCATGCACGACTTTTCAAATTCACATACACACACCCACTCACCCAAACATTGACAGCCAGGCAACAGAACAAAAACTTTTTGTTGTTGTTGTTGTTTTATGCTGCCCGAGCCATCAGACAAACATATGATAAATGCAAGAAATCCTTTCCCCAATTTGTTAACTACCTGATTATCATGGCTACTATTCATTGCAATCACGACTACATTCATATGCATTAGCCACATCCTATTTCACTAGAACTTGAGACAAACAACATATTCTTACTTCAACACTACAACATTCCCTTTTCCGGAATCATAACACTACACAGGAAAGGATTTCAATATAAATCTTTCAGAATCTAGTTTTCCAAATTGGGGAAAGGATTCCCACCTAGACCCTCTTCAATAAACCATGAATACAATTCATTACACACAATTAATGATTACTTTTCATCAAACTATAAATATCATGACAAAATGTTCATTTCTTTTTTCCTGTAACACAAGAATGTTCATTCATTTCATGTAATCACCAGATTTTAGAAGGTATCTTTTCCCAAAAGATTCATCCACTTCACTATATGTAAGGGAAAGATTTCCACACACTCTTGTTGACCAATACATATCAAGTCTCTGTCGTTCACTCTGGGAGCTTATTATCCATAGCATCAAAACGCTCCCTCTTCTCGCAAACCACATTGTAAAAAACCTTTTTCATCATGAGGTTCATAACTAGTTAAGTCACAGAATACACAATTTTTTTCCCTGAAGACCACTTCCTTTAACACTCCATCTATTCATGTTTTCCGAAATAGTTTCGTTTTGCTACCCTATCAAGTCATAGGATAACAGAACACAACAAATATTTTCCTTTTCTAAACAAATCCTTCACAGTGTGCTGAGGAAGTTTCAGTCGCTCTTAAACGGGAATACGGTTTCGGTTTGGTAATAAATAAACATTGAATGATAAATACCTGACTGCCACCAAAACACCGATGGAGTCCCCTCTTCGGCTTCTGGGTAGCTGCGTTGCCGGAATCACTGCAGAGACTGCCTAACCGGTTCAGCTCACCCGGCTTTAAACGGTGCGCAGGTGAGCAACAGTCAGGTAAACTTTTCAACCGGCTTCCGGACGACTACCTTCCGGTTAGCACGGTTGCACACAAATTTGTGACTGGACGGAAAACGGTCCGTCACACAATATATGTTCATAAACTAATCTAAGATAACATAGAAGGCCGCAATTTGAACGCTTTAAATAGATAAATCAACAAATTTCTGACTGTTCACAAGTACACGCCAAAAGAAGTGCTAATCTGAAGTGATCTGGGACTTTATAATACTTCAAAGGTTTGTACTGAGCTCTTAATTTTTGCAGGACAGGACAACATAACACAAAATGAGCTTCACTTTCTAACTCCTCTCTGCAGAGTTGGCATAATAAATCTGCATTGCTCTGGACGTTGGTGACCGCTGGGGTCGTTGGGGGGACGTGATGAGGCAGCCGCCATTTCTCTCCAGGCTCTGCTGTTGGCAGCTGTCGTGAGGAGATCCGGTATAGCGATAGTGCACTGCAATTTCAGAAATACCGAGTCTGAATCTAGAAGTTACGTACTTCAAATGCCTGTCCAAACATAAGTCAAGTGCAAAAGGATCTATAAACGCTAAATCTTTCGCTATTACTCACATGACAATTCCATTCTTACCATCTGTATGCAGTCAATCAATCTAACCAAAAAAAAAAAAAAAAAAAAAAAAAAAATCGAAGAAAACCATCAATTGCATCAATACATAACATAACCAAACCCATACCATACATATATAATTTACAACGAACATTTGAGGCCCAGTTTCTTTTGTCACATTCGTCCAAAACATATACGTTATGCCTTATATGGTAATCTATGCTCATCCATTCTAGATAATTTTAACCAAAACTGGATACATTTTAAAGCAGAAGAAATTATGTATATAGGGTCTCTGTTCGTTTCTCCATATATCAGATCGTTTGGTGTTCGTATGTCGACGCCTAAGAATCGTTTGAGTCCAAACCAATGTACTTTTTCGCAGTGTAATGCTGCATTGTCCAGGTTCCCATAATTCCGCACCGAACTGAACCGTTGGCTGAATCTCAGAGTCGAATAATTTCAGAACTGTGTTCAGAGAGCTAGATCTGACCCTGACTTTCAACATTCTTGT
>JADBJO010002013.1:240000-252500 GCA_016801955.1 Conus betulinus | reverse complement strand
ATGGATATCAAATTCAAAATAGACACAGGCGCCAAGTGTAAGACCTTGACCCTGAAAGACTTTCGAAACTGAAAAAAAACGTACAAACTGTCCAAGTCAAGTGGAGTTTTGCGCACAAACTCAAACCATCACATTCATCCTGTAGGCACCACAGATCTACCACTTCATTGCAATGATACAACCATAACAACACAATTCGAAGTGGTTGACATAAAGCCGGAAAATGTGCTCTCTGGATTGATCGCTGAAAAACTAGGACTGATTGCTCGCCTTAATACTGTTGAGACACAACAAACCTCAAAGATGCCACTTTTCAAAGAATTTCCAGAACTAGCCACAACCACAGTTACTCTGCCAGGTGAGCACTCCATCAGACTCAAACCTGGCTCCACCAGAGTCATTCATCCAGCACGTTGTCAACCAGCAGCTCTCAAACAGAAAATAGTTGACAAACTGCAAGAGATGGAATCAGAAGGTCATATTAAAAAAGTAGAAGGACCCACAGAATGGGTCAGCTCTATGACAGTTTCACACCGAAATGGCAAGTTCAGGATCTGTATCGATCCCAAAGACCTCAATGCTGCAATTCAGCGTGAACATCACGAACCAATGCGAATTCCTGATGCAAAAGTCTTCTCAAAGCTTTATGCAAAGAGAACGGGTTTCTTTCAAATCAAATTAGATGACAAATCATCACACCTCACAACATTCAACACACCCATACGCAGATACAGATGGCAACGTCTACCATTTGGAAAAAATCTGCTGCAGAGGTCTTTCAGAAAATCATGGATCAAATGTTAGAGGGGACTGAAGGTGCATATGCCACCATGGATGACATCCTGATAGCAGGTCATGACACAAAAACATCATGATCAAATCCTGGAGACAGCAACTAAGTACAACTTGAAACTCAATCCTGAAAAACTCCACATTCAAAAAATCAAGCGTCCCCTATGTTGGCCACCTCATTACAGCAGATGGTCTGAAAGCTGACCCAGAAAAAAAACAGCGGCAGTACAAAACATGCCCACTCCAGAAAACAAAGATGATGTCAAACGTTTTCTTGGCTTTGTCACATGCTTAGGGAAGTTCATCCCCAATCTGAGTGAACTGAGTTCTCCTCTTCGAGACCTGCTGAAAGAATATGTGATCTTTGACTGGCAAAGTACTCATGAAAATGCCTTCCATTCACTCAAAGATGCCTGCAGCAAACCGCCAGTTTGGGCTTTTTACGATGTCCAGAAACCAGTGCAGATGGAATGTGACGCTAGCCAAAATGGCTTGGGTGCAGTGTGAACCCAAGATGGGCGACCTGTAGCTATACATCAAGAGCTCTTTCAGACACAGAAAAGAACTATGCCCAAACTGAGAAAAGAGATGCTCTCTATTGTTCATGCTGGCAAGAAATTTCACTGCCTGATCCTCGGAAAAGCAGTGCAAGTGTTAAATGACAACAAACCACTGGAACAGATCTTAAAAAAAACCCTTCTTTCAGCACCTATGCGTCTACAAAGGATGCTGCTCAGTCTGCAGTGGTATGATCTTCAAATGACATACAAGAAAGTCTCACTGATGTATGTGTCTGAAACACTGTCTAGCACATACCTCCCGGAAACAGAAGCAAAAGAATCACAATTTGACAACATCAACACTCTTGACTTTCTATCAGTCACACCAGAGAAATACGAAGAACTCCAGTCAACCACTCAGGAAGAACTCAGCCAACTGCAGTCCTTGATTTTACGTGGATGGCCAGAAGAGAGGTCCTCTGTACCTACATCTCTTCGACCTTATTGGGACTCCAGAGCAGAACTCACAATTTCAGATGACATCATCTACAAAGGCTTGCGGATTGTCAAACCACCCAGTCTTCGAACCTACATGCTAGGACTCATTCATGAGTCTCACCTTGGCATTCAAGTGTAAACAGCGTGCATTGCAAGTGTGCATCATTTAAAAAAAAAAGCCACCTGCAGAACCACTCATGCCTTCTTCCGTACTTGATCTTCCCTGTGCCCACAGTTGGAACAGACATGTTTGAAAGGAAAAAATATCTTCTCACCATTGACTACTACTCCAAATTCATTGAAGCTGATGAGCTGAAAATGTTGAATACCATTTCAGTTTTCGACAAACTCAAAGCTCAGTTCTGCCGACACGGAATCCCAACAACTCTTCGGAGTGACTGTGGTCCCCAGTTTGTCAGTCAACAGTTTTCCCAATTTTGCCGAACTTATGGAATCACACACAAGACATCCAGTCCTTACTTCCAAAGTTCAAATGGAGAAGCTGAAAGAGCCATGGGGACTGTTAATTCTCTGTGGCAGAAGAATAAAGACAAAGAACTGGCCTTACTAGACTACCGTACAACACACCACTGGATGGCATTAACCTCTCTCCTGCCCAGCTTCTGATGAGCCGTCGCCCTAGAAACACCTTGCCTGCATCTCATGAACTTCTGTCTCCACTTACTCTCAACAGAGACAGATCAACCAACATTTCCAACAAGAAAAAAAAAAAAGAAAGCAGAAATGCTATCATGACAAGCCCAACATGCAAGATCTTCCTCCACTATAGGAAGGTGACGCAGTAAGGATGACCCCTCTGCCAGGATGTGAAGAGTGGCTTTCTGCTACTGTTATCAAGACACACTCGCCCAGACCATACATTGGCCTGTCAAACTGCAAGAAATATCGCCGAAATAGGCGTCACCTAGGGAAATCCACAAAGGCAGCAAATGTACGCTCCAGTAGTCATCCATCTGACGATGAAGAACCTGGAGATTTTCAGCCTCAAGCACACACCAGCACAACAAAAACACACACCAGCCATCACTCCACCCACTGAACAACCTGTGGAACAAAACAAACGTCAGCTGGAACAGCCACCTTTGCCAACATCAAATCCCCTGCAAACGCGTTCCGGTCGAGCAGTCAAACCACCTGCACGTCTCGACCTATATAGCTGTTTACATTTCAAAACTTTTATTAACTTTTCAAGTTTATTTGCGTCATTAGTTTGCAAGTTTCGCATTACTCGTTTAGTTTTCACCTTCTACCGATATCTGCTTCAGCCAGTTCCTGTCCAATTCCACACACTATCATAACTAAGCCACCTTCGGTGTTCGATACCGATTTGACAATGTGCTTGTTCGACACGGACCTGACCATGTACTTTTGGAAGGGGGAGGATGTAGCATATGCCAAGCTTCTGGAGAAGAGACAAGAAAAACTCGACGAGGGGTGACGTCAGACGACAACGGATACAAGGCATCGTCTGTTTCTGCTACCAGTTCTGGACTTACCTCAAGCTGAACGCAAACCAGGTACGTACATCACAGTCGAGGATTGTGAACTTTCTCGCGATTGGTCAATCATTTTCACAGTCTCCCTGGCAGACAGTAAATCTCGAACCTGCAGGAGAGGAGATCTTTGGTCTGTATGCACACTATGACTCCAGCAGTGTTCAGTTAAGGAGATTCCTTTTGAAAATAGCTGTCATGTGTACACAATCAGACTATGATCGAACAGCAGACATACTACAGAACTGTTTGTGAAAAGTTAAAAAGAAGAAGAAAAGCTCATATTAAATTAATGAATAAGTAAAGGTAACTCACGCTCTCATGATGAGATAATACACTCTCGTCTTTCCAAACTATTGCTGCTTACGACAACAACAAGGACACATTCCTCTCCCCCTCCCGTTTCCTCCCCCACCCCCCGAAGAAAGGACGTTCCAAGCTTGTTCATGTAGCTTATGTACCTGTTCGTTCATTTCTCTTGTTATTGTTGCTGTGCATATTTGTCAGGTACAGGGTATAAGAGCAAGCTTAGAACATCCTTTTTTTCTGAGGGATGTCTTCTTGTTCATTCTGTCTGCTCTGTGCTGGCATCTCTGTTAGGCGATTTAATATAAGCAGCAATAGTTTGGAGTTACGGCTGTGTAATTATCTATTCATGGGAGCAAGAGTTATCCTACTTATTCATCATTTACAGCTTAGTGTCTCCTGCCTAATTTCAGATTTCTTTTCATACCGATCGCACCGAGGTGGCCTGTGGTTGTTTCTGTTCGTCCGTGTGTTTGTTTGACTATCCTCAAGATTAAAAAAAAAAAAATCTTTGCAAGTCTTGCATGAATATCAATCCGTCTTTGTCCGTTTTTCCAGTTGCTGTTGCTGTATACGCATGTCAGTTACGAACTATGTGAGCAAGTTAGGAACTTTTTTTTTCGGGGGGGGGGGGGGGGGGAGTGGGAGTAGGGTGATGTCTCCATGTTTGTTCTGTGTGCTCTGGGTTGATATTTCTGTTAGGCGATTTAAAGTGGTAAAACAGCAATAGTTTGGCATTATTGTTATTATGTCTTGATTCATTTAAGATTCTGCGAGTGTCATAAACACGAGACCAAGTCTGCAAACTGACCACATAAATCAAATCTAAGTGACAGGTGAAGAATTCGTTCATTTAAATGGCCATGAATATTTACAGCAGATTGCTGGGGAAGTGTGTGTGTGTGTGTGTGTGTGTGTGTGAAGGCCGTTGGAAGGGGAACAGCGTAGGAGGGGTGGGGTGGTGGACCACTAGATCATCTTATATATTTTGGCTTCACGCATGGCCTAGTCACCAGCGGGGAAACTAAGACAAGTCCCATGACATTGAAATCGGATCTTCTTTGGCGACAGAGGAGCTCCGAGTGTTGTTGGATTTAAAACTCAACAGGAGCAAGGAAAAGGAGGTGGGGGTAGGAACAGAAAGCAGGAAAGGGAGGTGGTGGGAGGTAAGGTGAGCGGTTCACAAAATTTCCATCCTGCTGCTGTGGGAGAAGTGGGGGGGGGGGGGGGGGGGGGAGGGGTAGGCTATAGTTGTGGATGGGGCTTGGAGAGGGAAGAGTGTCGGAGAAGAGGGTCTGAGAGACTCGACATAGTTTGAATGCATGACGTCGCCTCTCTCAGCCACTGCATGATTGAGCAGTTTGCCTTTGCTCTTAAGTTTCGTCAAGGGTGCAGGCTCAGCATATGGATTAGTCCGTGTATCCTTCTTCACCACCACACCTGCCTAGCTAGGAAGGACGACAGACAGTGCATGAGTTAAACTATAGTAAGTTACTAGTGAAAACCAATTCATACGTCAATAATTACAGATCTGGAATGTAATGGACGACAGCCGGTAGGTGATTGTTAGACGTTATTACAAGCACTGGTGCTGTTAAGTCTTGTCTTTTGAGAAATGGTCTGATGATCTACTAGTGCTGGTGTGTGCATGTGAGTGTGTGTGTGTGTGTGTGTGTGTGTGTGTGTGTGTGTGTGTGTGTGTGTGTGTGTGTGTGTGTGTGTGTTGTGTGTGTGTGTGTGTGTGTGTGTGTGTGTGTGTGTGTGTGTGTGTGTGTGTGTGCGTGCGCGCGCGCACACGTGTGTATGAATGTGTGTGTGTGTGTGCGTGTGCGTGTGTATGAATGTGTGTGTGTGTGTGTGTGTGTGTGTGTGTGTGTGTGCGTGCGTGCGTGCGTGCGTGCGTGCTGCGTGCGTGCGTGCGTGCGTTTATATCGTTTACTAACTGTCTTCATTCATAATCAAGCTGCTCTTAATCCGGCAAATGATTAGTCATCATGTTTTTTGTTGGCAGAGAGAGAGAGAGAGAGAGAGAGAGAGAGAGAGAGAGAGAGAGAGAGTGTGTGCGTGTGTGTGTGTGTGTGTGTGTGTGTGTGCGTGTGTGTGTGTGTGTGTGTGTGTGGAGGGGGGGGGGGGGGGGGGCAGTGTGTGTGCTCTGTGTGAGTATAGTCTGTGTGTGTGCGCGCGCGCGTCCAGATATCTACTGTTTACAAAAAAAAAAAAAAAAAAAAAAAAAGACGGACGGACGTCAAAGGGGTCGACAGCGCGCACCCCGCCTCTAGGTGCAACTTGACATGGCTCCGACGCAGATCTGTC
Organism: Conus betulinus; assembly: GCA_016801955.1. Taxonomy (NCBI): domain Eukaryota; kingdom Metazoa; phylum Mollusca; class Gastropoda; order Neogastropoda; family Conidae; genus Conus; species Conus betulinus. The sequence goes on along the minus strand of JADBJO010002013.1, from coordinate 246,577 downwards.
TGTCGATTTTGCACCACTGATTCCGCTGAGCAAACGTTCCCCCCATGTTTATTGCTCTTCAGTATTTACGTTATTGTATCAAACATTAACTAGGTTCCCCCCCCCCCCCCCCTCCCCCCCAAGAACAACTGACTGTGGACCCATACTGTTTCAATTCTTTGTTCTTTGGTGAAAAATGTAGTTTAAAGCACGGTTGAATGTGAATCTTGAAATTACATTTTTGGCAAGATTTGCTTTTTGTCTCTTTCATCTTCCTCAGGCTGTCCATTTGATTTATTTATTTATTTATTTTTTTTGTTGAAATTAAGCTCATTGTCGTTGAGAACCTCCTCCTCCTCCTCCTCCTCCTCATTTGGGTTGGAAATTTGGGAAGCAGAAATATTTTGTTTTGCTTTGTTTTCTTCATCTCTCATCTAATGTTGATCGTGTTCACATGTGTTATGGAAGAACTGCTGGTTGACCAGTGTCGTTTACCTCATGGGGTAAAGGGGTGGGGGGGGGGGGGTGGGGGAGAGGGGGGGGGGGGGGTATGGAAGGTTGGAGGTATTTCCACCCGTTAAAACTGGGGGACATGTTGTCTCCTCGATTGTGGGACGTTCAGTTGAGAGTAATTGTAGGCCAGTAAACTATCAGGACACTGTAAGGTCCAACGCTTGTCCCTGGGCAGCAGCAGTGATCGTTGTTCTTCATTTACAGTCCTGTGGTTCACAATCGAGGTGCAGTGTGTGTGTGTGTGAGTGTGTGTGTGTGTGTGTGTGTGTGTGTGTGTGTGTGTGTGTGTGTGTGTGTGTGTGTGTGTGTGCGTGTGTGTGTGTGTGAACAAATCCACTCTTAATATCACCCTGTGATACTGGCATCACGCTTACAGACTTGTGATTGTTGCGCATGAGCCATACCTCCTGAAAGTGGAGTAGCACCCCCGCTGCGGCACAAAGTGTCGCAACTGCACAAAGTGTCGCATGCGACACTTTGTGCAAAAAGTGCAACACTTTGTGTTGAGAAGACTTGCACAAAGTGTCGCACTTTGGAACATGTGACAGTTTGTCCTGGGATAGCCCCTTATTGTTCTACGGACATAATGTGCACGACCCACAAATTTTGTCACCCATGAGATACATGTGGTTGCAATAAAAATATTCTCTAATTACAAGTAACATACATCCCCCCCCCTCTCTTCCCACACACACACACACACACACTCCTCCTCTGTCCTAGGCTACGAATGTGTTCAACTTTAAAGATCCAGAGTCCCTAGTGAGCCATGCCAAAATCACAGGTCACTGGGGACTCTAGCGCTTTAAGAGTGGCATCAATGTACCAGATACTTCTCGCGCAGGTACTGCAGTTGTGTTAATTGCAATACCTGTTGTTTCATTAACCCATACTCACACTCGTATACAATACATGTAAAAATACAGATTTCACAAAAAGTTAAGGACCAGACAGAAAATCAGTGTAGTTTTCTTCTGGGGGGGATGGTCAAACAGTGATGAATTTCATTGGACCAGCAGCTTATGTTGCCAGGTGGATTAGCACAGGTCATAGCCAGACAGTTATTCTTGCACGTGCATATGCGTTTTGCACTGTAAAACGTGCCGACTAGTGTACAAGGATCATCGAAATTTAGTCAAGTTGGCTCAAAACTGCCATTTTTTTAAAACATACACTTTGCATGCATGCGTGATGCACGTGCTACGAAAACAACTATTGACGCAAGCTCTTGGGGCTTGCTAACGGTAAAGGTGTGGGTATAGGAAAATGTATGTATATTTTTAGTGAATGTTTCAAAATGGTACCTGATTTTAAAGAGGGTCCTCAACTTTTTGTGAAAATCTGTACATATAGAGTACATAGTTCTATTTTTGATACGCAATTAACTTGCTGTAGATCTATGTCATCGTTCACATGCGTGCATGTGTGTGGTGTGTGTGCCTGTGTGTGTGCTTGTCGAGAAAGTCACAGAGATTGTGTGTGTGTGTGTGTGTGTGTGTGTGTGTGTGCGTGTGTGTGTGTGTGTGTGTGTGTGTGTGTGTGTGTGTGTGTGGTTAGGTGATGTGTGAGTGCTCATCGAGGAAGTCATAGTGTGTGTGTATGTGTGTGTGTGTGTGTGTGTGTGTGTGTGTGTGTGTGTGTGTGTGTGTGTGTGTGTGTACGTGTGTGTGTGTGCGTGCGTGCGTGCGTGCGTGTGTGTGTGTGTGTGTGTGTGTGTGTTGTTTGTGTGTGTGTGTGGTTAGGTGATGTGTGAGTGCTCATCGAGGAAGTCATAATGTGTGTGTGTGTGTGTGTGTGTGTGTGTGTGTGTGTGTGTGTGTGTGTGTGTATGGTTGTGGTGTGTGTGTGTGTGTGTGTGTGTGTGTGTGTGTGTGTGTGTGTGTGTTGCGTGAGAGTGAGTGTGTATGTGGGGGTGGGGTAAGGGGGTGGGGGTGGGGGTTAAGTGAGTAAGTGAGCTCGGAAGCGAGCGAGCGTACGTGTTTGTGCGTGTGTGTCTGTTTTTATAGGTCTGAGTGCGTGCGTGACAGCTTACACTTTGTGTGTGTGTGTGTGTGTGTGTGTGTGTGTGTGTGTGTGTGTGTGTGTGTGTGTGTCCGTGCACCTATCCGTGCGTCAACGTGCTCGTGATTGCTTTCCTACATTCTGAGTGCCTGTGCGCTAAAGCGTATGCGTGTTTTTGTGTGTCTGTACATATACGCTGCTTTTCTTTTAAATATAAATCTACAAGTTTTAGATTCATGATTAAATGACAATTCATATTTCGTATTTCAACTGAATACATAATCGAGTGTCATCATATTTCTCATTCGCTCCAATTTTCGTAATACTGGTTTATGTCCTTTCATCATTTCACCCCCCTTTTTTTTTATTTGAACCTTTATTATTCAAAGAAAACAATATCAACTTATTAGATCATATCTTGATAGTGTTTCTGTGAGCCTCTGTAACTACTGTTGAACTGACAATGAAATCCTTTGAACCCCTCGTCTGCTAGCAGGAACAGCTGATCATCTCGATGGTTTTCAAGCAAATGATAACCATTTTGCACCAAGATAACGCAGCTTTCAGCGCGCCTGAAAAGAGACACTTTTAGAACGCTTTTGAACGCCCTTACTTTGTCTGTATTAAAATGTGTTCAGACGTGTCCTTTGTAGAACAACTCTAAACGGCGTCAGCACGGCATTCTAAACAAAACAACGTTGAGAGGTGTTTTTTAAACAGAACACCTCTGAACCCCTTTTCATATGGAGAAAGAAAGGTTTCAGAGGCGTTTCAGGCGGTCTGAAAGTTGTGTCATCATAGTGTAAAGATGGTAGTCTTTTTGCTTGAAAAGCATCGAGATAATCAGCTGTTTCTGCGAGGGGACGAAGCGTCCAAACATTTAGAGTATCAATTACGATTGTGTTCCCTTTGTTGGTATTATTTCCCCTAATAGCTATACACTCTCGACATCTGCGGTAAGAAAAGTGCATCAATTGAAAATAGTTTAAGTAGTTTTACCTATGATTGTGACTGTTTTCCCTGCCGATTAAAAACTGAGTTACGAAAGCGTTATTTCGCCGCCTTAAATCTACATCCGTGTATCGGGATGCTTTTGGCATGTGTATTGTTCTCTATATGAAGAATGAGCTTTCAAAGTGCAAATGTCAATTTCAATGATTGGTCTATGTGATTACAAAGGCGTGGAAATAGTAGTGATTCATTGTTCAAGTAGCTAAACATGATTTATTTATTCTATCTATACCTGTTTTGAAAAGCAGTCCTTTCTGTGCAAACTGCGACCATACCATGCTCTCCGAGCACAACACACTATCGCCATGCTTGAAAAGCATGATAGCGTATGTTGGATTAAAGAAGACGATACACTGCACATTATTGCAGGGAAATCAGAGCACTTTCAACGCAGAACAATTTCACTAGTCCCCACTAAGACATTGTCATCGATATAATTAAAGGGCTGTTGCTCTAGACTAAGCTTTCTGTTTGCGGTCATGATGGTGTCATCTATTTTTCTCGGCCCATGTACGTTTCACAAAACCAGCTGATGAACACAGAGTGCTCAAACACGGAGCTGTGTGTCTCACCACTTACCAGTGATTGTTATTGTTCAACAGATTGACAGAGTTATTTCCTATCAATCATAGATTTCGAACGAACGAACGAACGAACGATTGAATGACTGACTGACTGACTGACTGACTGACTGACTGAATGAATGAATGAACCTCTGTCTCTGTCATGTCTCTGCCTCTCGATCTGTCCATCCTGTCTGTCTGTCTGTCTGTCTGTCTTACCTTCACTGTATCTCTCTTCACATACCATTACTTGCTCACTTAATACATGTACAGATATAGCGCCATTGCGACATCTTGTCCTTGCAACACTGTGTGCTGGTAAGGCTGATCAAAATGCCGAAAGTAAAATTTTGTGCTGTGCGACACTTTGTTGTGCTGGGGAGGGGAGTAAAACAGAACACGAAGTGACGCATTGCGAAACACTTCGTGTAATTGCGACACTTTGTGCCGCAACAGCCACCTCCATGCGTTTTTGATCAAGTGGGCCTTCTGCCATTTCTACAGCTGATCTCGATAGTCAACTTGTGAGGTAGGTGTTTATATATCATTTCGCATACTGCACATTGAAACGTATATTGCAAATACATATGCTCACAATTTGAAATTCCTGTCTAACTGATGAAGTTTCGATCTTGAAGCAGACTGCGGTGATTGATTCAGTCGGAGCACGGTGACATACATGATGAATGTGACTGTTCTCTTGATGTAACACGAATGACAAAAACAGTAACACGGGATTCACACAGTAACGAACTTATCGCAAGTATGAAATCTTCCCTCCTTCCTTTCTCATTTCCTTCATCACATTTGTCATCTATTAGCAGCAGGGCAGAGAGCTGGCACCATAAGGTTCCTTAGCCTGTGCTGCTCCCACGAGCCATTTCTAAATACGGCATAGCGCTGTAACGCGATATTCTGTGGACTGTGTTTTGTCCCCCTTTGACTGAACAAAAAATACATAAACAATGCATTTTCTTCATACCACACCTAAATAACCCTGTGTCCTCATAAAACATACTCGAGTGTGTCTTGTTTCCCCATGACAGAATGAGGAGACTGTATGCGAGTTTGGTCAACGCCCCAACGTGAATTGTGTGTATTCCTCCAAGAATGGAAACTCTATGCTGAAATCTAGGTTAATTTCACAGTTAAATGAACAGGTGCTCCCTCTGTTGCATGCTCACAATTTTCAGGAAAACCACAAGCCCACCCAAGTCTCTCTTTCTCAAACACTGACTTGCGTGTATACATATTCACCCACATACAAATACAGCAACACGCACACGCACACAAGCATGTCCACTCATTTGCACACACACACACACACACACACACACACACACACACACACACACACACGCACGCACGCACGCACGCACGCGCGCGCGCGCGCGCGCGCGCGCGCGCGCGCGCGCACGCACGCACGCACGCACGCACGCACGCACGCACGCACGCACGCCGCACGCACGCACGCACGCACGCACGCACACGCACGCACACACACGCGCGCATACACACGTCCGCACGCATGCACACACACGGACACACACACACACACACACACACACACACACACACACACACACACACACACACACACACACACGTCCAGAGTCTGATTAGAGCAGAGCAAATAAATTATTCTCTCTATTCTCCATTGGTTTTTTTTTTTTTTAATATAAACCCTGTCTGTTGCAGGAAATGGACGTAAATATTGAATCATTAGAAAAAGACATCCTATACAGTTACCATTCCAAACTGGAAGAAGTAGCAGTACAAAGTTCGATCTTATTGACATTGATACGAAGAAAGCTGATCAACTTTATGTCGTATCGTAGTCAGCAATGGCACAAATGGAAAGCAAGCATCCCAACCACCTTGAGGTGTATATACAGACGGTTCACAAACAAACAAGCCAACAGGTCTGGTCTGCTTTTATCATTCCATCCTGTGGTCTATATCTGTTGTGGGAGAAGATTGCTAAACTAACGGCCAGCGGGCTTTGAAATGTCTAACTGATTTGCCGCAAGCGTTGTTCTGTGTAGATTTGATGTCAGTCTTACAATCCATTACGTTTTGCTATCTAAATCAGAAAATCTTATTTTGAAGGAAACACACCATTTGATTCATATTTTGATACGCAAAGAAACTGATTTTGTCTTAGAATTCCATATTGCTACGAAATATCGGGTAAATGAACTCGCTATCTGATGTGCGAACAAAGATGCTCCACTGAAATACGTGCATAACCATTTACAAGAAAGCTAAGCTACTAATGGGAAGACAAGCGGCTGGGAGTGTTTCATAAATAGTCCGACCAGCCCAAGGTTAAAACACAAAATAGGGAGTTTTTCAGTATTGACTGTATGAAATGCATCCAACACCTGGATATTCGTAGTGTGTGTCTCAATACAGAAATGTCGGCTCAGCGTTTTATCGATTAATAACTAGTTGCTCTGCGATCTAAATATATCGCTGCAATAAAATATATATGTGCTGACACAAAAAAC
>JADBJO010002013.1:220000-232500 GCA_016801955.1 Conus betulinus | reverse complement strand
GAAAAAATGTAGAAAAATATTGGAGATTGTAGGACAAAGAAAAAAGAAAAAAAAAAACAATAACAGGTACTGGTTTACGGAAAGTGAACGGGTAGTCAGGGAGCATAATAAGTGCCGTGGGAATTTTCTGCTGAAAGCAGGCCACCAGTGTAGATCTCTTAAGGGATCCTAAAGTACAATAGAAATCAGGGTGGCAGTCTGGCAAACTGCTCTGGACAGCATTATGAGACATTGCATGAAGCAATAGATTTGATGCAACTTTTCAACGAAGTTTGGGGGTTGGGAAATATAAATGACCAATAATTCTGTCTAGAAATGGCTTAGACAGACATATGACACATCAAATTTTTGCTTTAATCCCTTTAGAAGTCTAAATAGTTAGTATGCAAATTAGATCATTTGTGACGTCACCAGGGATCAAAAGGTCATGGATTTTGGACAGCGCTTAAAATCAGGCAGCCGGCTAGTGGTGCTAACAATATGAATTCAAAATGAGAAACAAAATGTTTTATAGACCTAAAAATGTGTTTTATAGGTATCATTCTGTAAAGCCAAATCATCCATGATCGATTAATTACCAGGGTAATTTTTGTTTTAGTCTCTTTATTACACCTAAACAATACTATTGTACTTAAACCTAAAAAGTAACTTTCAGTGTACAAAAAGGCTTACAAGTATTGTCTGCAGTACTGAAAATTCACACGTAATGACGCTCGTTATGAAAACTCTTATCCCCCAATACTGAATCCTCACATGCAGTGTCCACCACATTGAATCTGCACACGCAATGTCCACCTTTCAGAATCCTCGCAGGCAGTTTCCACCATATTGAATCCTCATAGGCAATGTCCACCCCCACAATATACATCAACTACATGTGTTGCTACTTCATCTGCATTTCCATATTCACAGGCTCTGGCACATCAGATAAATTACTGAAACATGTCGCCATCTTCAACCCCATCCTCCTCCTCCTCATTGCACTCATCTCCTCATCCACTGGGTTCGCTTGTTCCATATTTTCACATGCCTCCTCAATGTCGGAACAACCACACATATCAGTGCAGCTCAGCCCTGCCTTCTGGCAGCTGCACCTTGCAGTTTTGCACCTTGTTTTTGTGCAGCCACACTTCACCAACTGGAGTGCAGATTTTGGTGCTGGAAGTTGCGTGGTCACGACTGGAGTCCACGCGCTCCCTTCTAACTGCCAGCCATATTCTTCTGGTGATGGGATCTCTGGGTTTGCAACTGTCATTGTTTCAGATAATGGCCTGGTAGTGAGCCCGTAGAATTGCTTGACGAAGTGCATCCTGTGTAGGTGGCAACAGTTCCGATTGGGCCTGCTTCTTAGTGAACAGCCACCACCTCATCTTGTCTACTTTTGAATCTGAGTTTGAGGTAGATAAACCTGACAGATGAACTGCTCTAAAGCAGGAAATATGTCATCACTAGGCATTAACGTTGTGCCCAGACTTGCAAGTGCAGTTATGTTGTCATCCGTGGTATCCAGGAAGCCTTTCCAGAAAGCATGTTTACCCTTTCCGGCAAAACTGCCGGTGTTGTCGGCTCCACTAATAGCATGGAATCCTGGCAAAGCTGCCGCTTTTCTAGGTCCAAGAGCTTCATAGATCGGTACAATGAGATGACACGGTGTCTTCTGACCAGTGCCAGCGACAAAGTTGGTGTCCTTGCACAGCTCTGGATACCGTCGGATCGACAGAACAAAGACGTCAGTATCGGGTGACTGGATGTTGATGCTGGATGCCCCATAGGTTGTTGCCTCTGCAGCATGCAACAATAACTTAGTATCTGCTTCTTCCTGATTACTCTGGAGGTGGCTCATGTCCCGATGAGATGCTTTGCACTGCGACCCCGTGCCACTACGATGTGCTTTTCAGTGGCGCTTGCCTCCCCAAGCATCTTTTCAGCAAGGTAGCTTGTGAGCTCCATTTTCGTCTGCACACTTGAGAGAAGTCGTTTCATGGGTACCTTCGATATGTTTGTTGTGTCTGTTATGTGATAGGCTACTGCTGGCTGGCTTGCTTGCCTCCTGTCCCGGGTTGCCGTCTTCAATGACGTTGGGACATCATATCGATCGAATATCAGCCGTACTTCATCCACGTCACTATACCGCTCCAATATACGGTTGATGGAGTTTTCAGCTAGTTGACTGCAGTTCTTGATGTAGTCTGGCTTTTCCATTGACTGAACCTCTGCCATTGCATCCACGATTGCAACCCTAATTCCAGCAGGTCTGCCATCTTCTGAGTCTGCCTTTCCCCCTGTATGTTCAGTTGTAGCAGGCCCCGGCACACTGCTGTTGTCTTTGTCCAGCTTCTCTCAAGTATGGTCATTAGACTGCTCTTCGCGTGGCAGTGTAGCATTGTTCCATCAGCTGCAAACATCGACCTGGGCACAACAGAGAGCTCTCGTACCCTACCTACTGTTTCCTCCAGATTGATCTCTGGTCTCGACTTTGACACCAACAGCAATCGAGCAAACAGGTGCCTGTCTTCTTGCAGCTCAATCATTGTGTCTCTGGTGTTCACTTTACTTTGCTTGCCTGTGGTTTTCCAGGTCTGCAGTTTACGTTTCTCCATAGGGGCCCATAGGTTGGTTGTTCTTGACTTGACGCGATTCGAAACAAACTCCTTCAGGAGCTTACTGCCAATCATCCTTTGCTCACATAGATCCTTCCTGACCATCTCGGGCATGACTGTCTATGTCACCAAATTGTAGAGTTCACCACATTCCTCAGTGAATGGATTGGTAACGTTTCTCAGGGTTACAGTAGGGCTTTAATGTTCTTTTCTTGTCGTATGAGCTCTGCAGGTGAAAGTGCATGGTGACGCCTTTGCCTAGCTGACGGTGTTCCAGCCATCTCTTGAGCTTCCCCAGCAAGTCTCGCTAGTTCTGGCGAGATGAGGAAGAATTTGGTGCGAGCATTGGCGTTCAAGGTGATACCCACAAGTCCACCAGCTACTTTCATTGAGCGATTGATATGCTCCAAGGCATGATCAGCACCAATGGCACAGAAAGGCACGTTTGGGTTCTTGTTTACTACCCAGTTGCCATGCACGAACTCTAGGTAGATGTCAGCGTCTGATGCTTTCATTGATTCCATATCTGCTAGGTAGAGTGGGAACATCCTTGCATAAACGAGCTTTCATAGGCAAAGAAGTGCTTTGTGAATTCCTCAAGCGCCTTCAAATGTAACTCCCAGTCACCCATTCTTACAGATCTGATGGAGAGTATCATCTCCAGAACCATCCGCATACTGGCGCATGACGAGTGGCAGTGGCTTAGTACCATTCTCAGAGTCGAAATTTCTCAGTTCCTCTATGACGTTTTTTGGACTTGAACACCTTCAGAAGATCTGAGTGTGTTTGATACATATCCTCAAAGCTACCATCTGCACGTGATCGATCAAGCTCATCAGCTGTAGCAGCTGTAGGGCTTCCGAGAAGATTGGATGTTCCTTACAAAAGACTTCCTGGTATAGCATAAACAAGGCCTGCAGAGTAACCATATGTGCCTCTACTCTTCTCTTTACATGCTTCCCCTCGATGATCTGCCTGACTGTCACGGGTCCATACCCCTAAATCGTTTCTTCTTCCTGACTATTGAAACTTTGGCCTATTTTTCTTAGCCACAGAAAAGCTACCTTGCTAAATAATGGATCATGGGTGATTTGGTTTTACAGAATGATACCTATAAAAACAATTTTAGGTCTATAAAAAACATTTTGTTTCTCATTTTGAATTCATATTGTTAGCACCACTAGCCGGCTGCCTGATTTTAAGCGCTGTCCAAAATCCATGACCTTTTGACCCCTGGTGATGTCACAAATGACCTCATTTGCATACCAACTATTTAGACTTCTAAAGTGGATTAAAACAAAAATTGTGATGTGTCATACGTCTGTCTAAGTCATTTCTAGACAGAATTATGGTCATTTATATTTCCCCTACCCCCAAACTTCGTTGAAAAGTTGCATCAAATCTATTGCTTCATGCAATGTCTCATAATGCTGTCCAGAGCAGTTTGCCAGATCACCACCCTGATTTATTTCGTTTTTTTTTTAGGGTCCCCTTAAGAGATCTACACTGGTGGCTTGCTTTCAGCAGGAAATTCCCACGGGACTGTATTGCATGCAACATGCCCCCCCCCCCCCCCCCCCCCCCCCCTGAGTAGTAGAGGAGGTTACGCTGCATTAGCTTGCCAGCATGAACATGATGTCTCTGACAATTGGCACCCTTCAGTAATGGGAGACCATGCAGATCGGCTCCTACAGAAAGGGCCAGAGCCAGTGGAAGAGGAGAGAAATTTTCTTTCAAGCGTCTAAACTGCAACAACATTGCATTGACTGTCCCCTCCTACCCCCACCAGCCCCCCACCCCCACCCCCCACCCCGAAGACACCACAGAAGGCGCAATGTGAATGAAGAAAGAGCTGATGTGATATTATTTCATATGCCAACAAACAGCCGAAACAGACGACTTTTTTTCCCACAAAAAGAGGGACTTTTTGTCAGAAAAACGATGTTTTTTTCACGAAAAAGGTGGGTTTTGTTTTCATTGTTTGATTTTTTTTTCCCATCAAAGTCGCTCCTTTTTTTTGGGGGGGGGGGGGGGGGTTAATCAAAAGGGAGTGATCTTTTGACGAAAACTACGATTTGTTCTTCACGAAAAGAGTGGTTCTGCCTCATTAAAGGAGGTGAATTTTCTTTAAAAAAAAAAAAAAAAAAAAAAAAAAAAAAGAAAAAAAATGTCACACTTTTTCATCATGATTGAATCTTAACTGAAAGCTCACCAATGTGTTCAGATCCCCAAGCGAGAATTATGGCAGTCGAATTTAAATGAATTTTTTTTTTTTTTTTTTATCTCAGTTGACTTACATTGACGCCCCATGTGAAGAGGACTGTGCCAGCGTATACCAGCCCATCCCAACGACGCTACAGTCTCTCACTGACGATCCTATTTATCAACAGAGGCCAATCAATGCCTTAACTGTAGAATTAAACACGATCACGGAAATGATACCAGTGGTAACTTCAGAGTTTTTGTCGAGGAACGAAAAAGAGGAAGAAGACAAACAAGGTAGATTACTCGCTGGTGATCATTGCCATAATTATTCATTTCACTGCACGTGCATTTCAAAGGAGCGGGGGGAAAAACCCCAACACGTTCATAATTATTTGTTTTGTTTTCTTCTCAAACGTTAGATGCGAAGGTAGATAAAATAATAAAGCTCACGTGAAAATTTCAGCTCACTCTACAAACACATACATGATATGAGCAGTCTAAGAAAATCATAATTATGGTCAAAGATTCACTCGTACTTTTTGCGCTAAAAATCGAGTTCACAACGTATTTCTTTTGGAACCAACCGGCCTTCCATAGGGTTGAAGTTGACCATCGGTCTCTCCATGAAAAAGTCACGACCTGTTGAGCGGTGGTTGGTGCTGGAGTGCAGTAACCTTGGGAGAACTCCCAACGAGAGGAAGATGCCACTTAGGGTCTTCCTTACACAGGACCTTCGGAGAGCGTTCTTTCTTGGTTCGAGCGCCCTCGACATGGAACGAACTTCCTTTCTCTGTCCGCTGCTCTGATTGTCTCAAAGCCACACTTATTACCCACTCCTAGCCTCTCTCTCTCTCTCTCTCTCTCTCTCTCTCTCTCTCTCTCTCTCTCTCTCTCTCTCTCTTGGGGATGGGGGGGTGGGGTGGTGGGGGTGGGGGGGGGAGGTGCTTGCGCTGTGTGTGTGTGTGTGTGTGTGTGTGTGTGTGTGTGTGTGTGTGTGTGTGTGTGTGTGTGTGTGTGTGTGTGTGTGTGTGTGTGTGTGTGTGTGTGTGTGTGTGTGTGTGACGCAGTATGTGTGTGTGTGTGTGTGTGTGTGTGTGTGTGTGTGTGTGTGTGTGTGTGTGTGTGTGTGACGCGTGCGTATGTGTGTGTGTGTGTGTGTGTGTGTGTGTGTGTGTGTGTGTGTGTGTGTGTCAGCGCGAGCGAGTAAGTGTGTATACGTGCGAGTGCTAAGAACTTTGTAAGCGCTTAGTTTAATCTATATATGAAGCTCGATAAACATGACGCACACTACTATTATTATTATCATTATAATCACCATTAAAGAAAAAAAAGATCATTATCATTATTATTAGATCATCGATTTATTATCATTTCATTCTTGTTGTTGTTGTTACAGCACGAAAGGAAAAAAACAAACAAACAAAAAAAGGCAGTATATGAATTAGAAACGAGTTTCTCACTAATTCCTAAGCCCTGCAAAGAACACACTGATGTTGTTGTTCTTGATGATAAAGCGCGCACACTGCACCGGTGTAGAGAGACGCTGGATCCAAGACTAGCTGGCTGCGTCTTGCCTTTTCTCTCTCCTACAACTGAGAGCAGTCTGTGCCCAATGGGATCTGTGGGTCTGACAGTCAGCAACACCACGCGCCAGAGAACGACAGCACCGATTCTGTTGACAGTTGGTGGATAGGTGGATTGTCAGTGGCCCAAGGACGAAGCCTCTGAATTTTTTTATGCGGATCTGGATTGATAGACGGATCCGTGATCCGATCCGATCAACCGTTCGGAAGGTGTGCAGTCTACCAAGTCCCCTTCTAGTTTGATGTTTCGACCATTCTATCGGTCCGTCCATAGTGATAGATAGATACATACATACATAGGTAGGTAGATGGACGGATAGATAGATAGATAGATAGATAGATAGATAGACAGATAGATAGATAGATATAGCTAGCTAGATACATAGATATAGCTAGCTAGCTAGATAGCTAGATAGACAGATTCCAGTTTGGTGTTGTTTACAGCCTAGCCAACAGCGCGGGTGGGGGATGGGGGATCTGAACAAGCCTCTCACTATATAAGAATCGATTCTGATATGTATTTTAGATTTGTATATTTGCCACCGTGGCGAAGTGGTCAGCATCGCGGACTCCCAGCTTGGAGGTCGTGGGTTTGATTCTCACCAGAACCATTTGTTTTTGGGATTTTTTGGCCCCGCACCGGTCGCTACCCACAGCTGAGTTCGCCAAGGGCTCAACTGGGACTACTGGGACTACACAGTCGAGTTTCATCCACTTAGTGGAAGTTTTGCTCGAATTTCATGACCAACTCTGCAGGTGTCTGTATCTCTCAGGCCTGGTCGACGACGAGATATATATAAGTAAGCGTAGAATACAACTTTGTCATGCAATCTCAGACCAGAATGAAAATCCGTAGCATCATCTTCATCAACTTCGCCCTGTTGGATCAGCATTAAAATAAAAGTCTCGAATTCTGTGAACGTTCATATCCTGCTCTCATGGTGACCTTAGTTTTGATTGCCTCACCATGTCCATGGCCTTGGTTTGAGTCTGTCGAGATTGCCGGTATTGGGGGCTGTCGTTGGACGGTTGTTGTGGCGTCCTCCAGAGGGAGAGCTCACTCACACCGGCTCCGCAACTAAGCAATCGTTGTCGTCAGTAGGGGGCTTAACAGGTGGTGGCCTGCGCATGTTGGATCAGATCAGGCAACACTTAACGCTACTGAAGTGACTCGGCAGCAGTGCAGTGTCTCCTCTGGTGGTTATGCCTTATGACGATCTGACATTGACTGCTCCCTTGTGGTCGCCGGTGTGGGTGTTGTGGCGTAACAGGCCAAGCTGTGGCTGCAGACGCGGGGTCGGAATGAGCAGCGTTGGCGCAGTGCCACTGAGGTTGCACAGAAGATGGAACTGAAAAAAGAAGTCATATTTTGACCGCAGCTGATTGCATGGGGCTCAGAAAAAAAACTCTCCTTAGTTGTCTACTAAAATCAATCCCATAGACTGAGATAATTAGATAGATAGATAGATACATAGGTAGATAGATAGATGGTTTAGTGGATAGATGGATGGACAGATAGATTGATACGTATATAGATAGATGGATGGATGGATGGGAGAAACAAAAATGGGTAGGTGGGTGGGTGGGATGGGGGTGTCTTTTCAAGGTTGTCTCATTGTCAAAATCGATTCCTAAGCAATCAACACGGTGAAAGCCCTGATATGGCCATTTGCGGTCGGCTGGGTTATAAGCAACATTATCTCTCTCTCTCTCTCTCTGTCTCATTCTCTCTCTCTCTCTCTCTCTCCCCCCCCCCCCCCCCCCCCCCCCCCCCTATTCCATACGAAAACAGACCTACATACCTAAAAGGCAGGGGAGACTACTCCCTTTACTGCATACTGTACATGGCTTCACGGCTCACGACGGGCACACCTTTGCCGCGGCCATTATTGTCGGACGGTGCAGCGCGCGAGTGCTGTCCGTTATTCGGTCATTCGCACCACACAGTCATATACATTAGTGTCGCCGGCAGTCGTTCTCGCTCTCCAGTCCCCAAAACCATCGAACCGTGAAGCCAAAACCATCGAGCCGTGCACAGCACATCACCAGGCTTTCGGGAGTCCCCGCATCCTCTCGGCCTTTTCCGGCAATACTGTACTTCGTAGGAGATGGGTTGACCTGATTCGACCGAGAAAATTTTCCACCGCCGATGGTAAAAATTCCACGCAGTGACTAAGGTCAGTGACTTGGGCGTGTACATGTGCGTGCGTGCGTGCGTGTGTGTTTGTGTGTGTGTGTGTGTGTGTGGCGGGTTTTCTGTTTTTCTTTTTCTGTGGTTTTCTTTTCTTTTTCTTTCATTTTCCCCCTGCGCGGCAGATCACCTACGCGTGAGAGAGACAGAGGGGGGGGGGGGGGGGGGGGGGGGGGGGGGGGGGGGGGGGGGGGGGGGGGGGGAGGAGTACTACGGACTTATTGCTGTTCAGTATCGATGGCTGTCAAAGCCAAAGGACATCGAGAGACACGAGGAAACTCACGAGGAAAAATTCTAAACAAAGAATAATAGCTGACTATCTGACAAATGACTGATCTCAGTATCATCAACCGCCTTGGAGTGAGGCCCACACACACACACACACACACAGACACACACACACACACACACACACACACACACACACACACACACGCACAGTTCTCAGTATTACCAGCACTATGTACAAGTAAAGGATGCAGCGCATCCGAAATCCTTTTCAAACAAATTTATCTGCAATGCATTCCAGACATGTTACTAGTTTGATGTATAGGTTCCGATTATATGCTTTTAGAACCAAGTATTCCAAAAATATACATTGCATACGAGGCGAACAAATTACTGTAATCCACCTACTTCTTCACTGCCCAGGAGTCAGTTAAAAGTATAGCAAAGGAAACAAGTTTAGTAGGACTGACGCATAAAGCAGGGGGGTGGGTGGGGGGAGGGAAAGTGTGCGGGTGGGGTTGGGGGGTGTCAGGGTGGAAAGGAGGAGGAATAGAGGAAGGGAGTGGGGGTGGGGGGGGGGGGGGGGGGGGGGATAACCATATATCCTATAATCGTAATTCTCTTATATCAATGTCGTACAACACAACAGTTCTACTTTAAAGTACATCAGAGACAGATACGAAGTGGACCGGAATTAAAAAATTTCAGAGAACACGCAAAGTAATGAGTTATTATTTAAAATATTTTTCAGTGGATAATGGTGCACTGGCTGACAATTGGTCTGCTAACTTTCTGTTAGGAGTTAGGATATATATGGTTTATCCCCATACCTTCCACCCCCACTCCCTTCCTCTATTCCGTCCTCCTTTCCACCCTGACACCCCCCAACCCCACCCGCACACTTTCCTCCCCCCACCCATCCCCCTGCATTATGCGTCAGTCCTACTAAACTTGTTTCATTTGATATACTTTAATTCCCCCGATCAACATACACTAAAGGCTAGATAAACGACCAGGATAAGTAAATATCTACCTATCTTACCACCCATCGTAAGCTTCCCCTCTTGTCTCTAACACACAGTCTCTCTCTCTCTCTCTCTCCTCTCTCTCTCACACACTCTCTCACACACACCACACACACACACACACACACACACACACACACACGCGCACACACACACACACACGGCGCACACACACACACACACGCACACACATACGCACGCGCACACACACACACACACGCACACACACCACACACACACACACACACACACACACACACACACACACACACACAGAGGCACACACGCACATACGTACGCACACACACACGCACACACACACACACGCGCGCACAGAGCGCACACACACACACACACACGCACACTCACACACACACACACACACACATACGAACGCACGCCCACGCACACGCACGCGCGCGCACACACACACACACACACACACACACACACACACACACACACACACACACCCACACACACACACACACACACACACACATACACACACACGTACTCACACACACACACACACACACACACACACACACACACACACACACACACACACACACACACACACACACACGTGTTTGTTTGTTCGTTTGTTTTTCCTCGTCTAATAACACTTACAGTGAATAGACATTAAATAAAGAACTAACACAGCTCTCTCTCTCTCTCTCTCTCTCTCTCTCTCTCTCTCTCTCACACACACACACACACACACACACACACACACACACACACACACACACACACACACACACACACACACACACTAAATAAGATTGCATGAAGAAACAAACACAGCCAAATCTTTTATCAGTTTAACGGTATAATGACGAATGTTTCCAAATGTTAGAACCAGCCTTCAGTCGTACTGATAGTAATGTAAGTCAAATGTAAGAAAGCTGTACACGATAGCCGACAGCACAGGCGACGTCAGAGACTGTAATGCATTTCGTATCGCACTTAGGGGACACGCAAAATTTTCAAAGCGTAAAGAAAATGGAATTTCATAAATCCTTGTTGGATAAAGCTGTCTTCAAGAAACGATCGACAACAATTTTGGAATTTAAAAAAAAAAAATACAGACTTTTCTTCTAACAGAGACTAGACTGTGTTTGTTACAACATCAGGGATGATGAGTGGTTTTCCCCTCTTTAAAACGCCACTGGAGAAAGAAACGAAAAAGAAGAACTGGAGGTCGAAGTTTCGTTTGCTTAGAAAAAAAAAAAGAAGAAGAAAAGTCTGTCGGTCAAGATAGCATAATCGAAGAAACTATTGACAAGGCTGGTAACTGCGTCTTCGATTTTTGTTTGTTAGTTTGTTTGTGTCTTTCCTGCTTTGTTTGATCAATGTGTGTTTTATTTTCTCCTAAAAGTTGGACTGAGGGTATTGTGCTTCCTTTGGGCGATGACAATAATCCTAATAATCCTAATAGAGTGATGTGATGTCAACAATATAATTCACAGTTCAGTTATAAAAAAAAATCGTTTTACTAATTGGTTGAAGAAAGTAATATTGCTTGTAAGCGTCATGCTTAAACAGGAATAATTGAACAGTCGACCGTATATTCTTTTTGTTGATTTTAATACAGAAACAGTTCTTTCTTGATCGAATGTTATGGCTTTCATAGATTTTGGAAAAGCCTTTGATTTTTTTTTTTTTTGCTTTGTTCTCTGATCAGTTCTGGCAAGAGTGGAATTAATTTTACCCTAAGCATAACATTATTATACATGCTTTCAATAAGTAATATGATTGTTTCGTTGTATTAAAAGCGTGTATGATAGTCTTATACATGGGGTAAAATGTGCATGTACATGGCGAAGTATGTCAGACAAACTAATAGCGTAAAGCTGGGCAGCACAGCTTAGCTTTCTCTTTATTAAACACACACACACACACACACACCACACACCACCAACACCACAACCACCACCACCACCACAACAACGAACATGCTATTACGTGTAGTAAAAATGGAAAACATTGTGCACTATTTACAAAAACCAATTATTTTGAACTCTTCATTTTGTCATTAGCATAAGATTTGTGTTATTATCTAAAACAATTATTGGACTTCAAACTCATTTAAACAGTTTGCAGTAAGCAGCTTTTTCTAAACCTTGATCTGAGAGTTAATTTACAAAAGGCAAAATGTTTATGTTTAGAAAAGGTGGATATTCTGCAGCAAGAGAAAGATAGGTTAATTACATGGAAATTCTATGTGTACGTAAATACCTTGGATTATTATTTTTTCTGCTTAACAAATTTAATTCAACTTTCTTATGTTATGATCTCGTACGTATAGCTAAAAATTCTGTGAAACGTATTATGCGAAAACTTGATCCTTTGATCCACAATAATTTGAATTTCTTATTTCTGATGCTTGATCATGAAGTTTAGCCTTTACCTTGGAGCGGGATTTTAAAATCTGGATGACGCAGCTCGTCCGTGTGAAAAAGTTCACTTATTCGCTTTTAAAGAATTCTGTAAAGTACAATAAATGTGTCCATGAAAATGTATACTTAGCAGCTGCCACACACCCTATTTACATTAATTATGCTGTTCACTGTAACCATTTCTGCTTATCAACAACAAAGAACGATAAAAGAGTATCACAAAAAGTTTTACCAAATGCGATCTGATTTGGATTTAAGAGACG
>JADBJO010002013.1:205000-215000 GCA_016801955.1 Conus betulinus | reverse complement strand
AAAATATCAGCGCTTATACCACTCGAAATTTTTAATTTCATATTCCGTGAAAATGTGTTACTTCCCGGGTGAGTAGTTCTCAATCCGTAAACAGTGACGCACGGAAATATGTTACATCCCAGATGGTTATCAATCCGTTAACGGTAGCTTTACAATGCTAACATCAAGTGTAAACTTTGTCATCTTCTCGCTGGATTATCAGTACTGCAGGCTGTTAAAAATCCTCGAAACAAGGAACTTAACTCTCTTGTCTCTTCCCTGGCCATTCTGCAGCAGTCCACTGAGAATACTGTCATCCAGTGGATACCCTCACACTGCAATATATATGGTAATGAGGGAAGCTGACCAATTGGCCAAGGAAGGAGGACAGCAGCCCCAGCTGGAGCTGGAAGTCTCCTTTGAAGAAATCAAAAGAATTATCGAGGAGAAGCAAAAAAAGAAGATGTCTTGAGCAGCACCCAGACTTCAACATAAGGGATGCATACTACCTGTTGCCCAGATCAGACTAAGTGAACATTGTGAGACTGAGGACAGGGCACTCCAGGCTGAGACATCACATGTTCACAAAAAATTCCACATTGGCGAGTCTTCAGCTTGCCCACACGGTACAGCCCCAATGACAGTGGGACACTTCCCGCAGGACTGTCCCACACATGAAAAGCTGAGGGCAGAGACCTGGCCTGCCAATACACCGATGAGGGAAAAGGCTTGTGGATCACTGGAGGGCCTCCGCCGTACAGCAGCCTTCGTCAGTGTCTCTGGGGTTCCTGTCTGAGTGAACGAAGAAGAAGAAGATAATCTCGCTGGATGACTACTGCATCCAACATGGTGTGATCGGGATTCACACGTCGGGTCTGCACACAATTCACCATGTATTCCGCGTTCCTTCTTTCCTCAGGTTCGCTTGAAACAGGTTTAGTTTTAACAGAATTTTTGCTCTCACCACCGAAGTGACTCGGCAGCAATGCAGTGTCTTCTTCGGTGGGTTGCCTCTTGACGACTTGACCATGACTGCTCCCTGTGGATTGCCGGTGCCGGGGCTGCGGCGGTCCGGGTCAGGCTGTGGCTGTGGACGGCCGGGGTGTCGGAATGAGCGCCGTGGGTGCATTGCCACTGAGGTGGCACAATGGATGGGACAGAAACAAAGTACTCTCGGACAAACAGTCAAACTGACGAACGGGCGGGTGAAAACATGACCCCCATGTCGGGGGACACTATAAAAAAAAATAATGCAGTCAGGGGAGCGCAGACCTCTGTCAAGGTCGCACAGTTCCTGAACTTCACGCACACCCTGATTCCAATTCTGTGGCCACAGTCTCCAACCCTGATTCCGCCCTTTATAAAAGGATTCGTGCCCAAATTTGCTCGCTTCGTCCCTGGGTCCATCTTTCTCTACCGAGTTTTGCCCAAATCGGTGGAGCGGTATTTGTGTAATCGTGCTGACAGACAAACAGACAAACAAACAAGCAAAGAAAAGAAAGAAACCATAGGATACAAGTAAAAAAAACAATTAAATCCCGAGCGGAGTTAGTCTTTATAAGCACATTTAGTCAGTCCTAAGAGAAGTGTGAAAGCAAATCCGGTAGGAGAAAAAGGGTTAACATCACATTCGACACAGGCTTACTCTAAGGGAAGCAGCCATTGAACTGAAAAGCCATGCAAATGACATACTTGTTTCCCTTGGATGGTATTTTCTGTAGCGTTTAACCTTGTCCTTTTTGGTCACATATCTAATAGATGAAAAGTCGAATTCTTTTCGGGAGAGAGAGAGAGAGAGAGAGAGAGAGAGAGAGAGAGAGAGAGAGAGAGAGAGAGAGAGGGGGGGGGGAAGAGAGGAGGGAGAGAGAGAGAGAGAGGAGAGGAGGGGAGGGAGACAGAGAGAGAGAGACAGAGACAGAAGGTAAGGTAATCTTTGTCATGGCCCAGCCGACAGCAAGGGGCCATATCAGGACTGTCACCGCCGTCAAAGTCAACTCACAGGTCATTAAGAAAACAACAACAACAACAAAAAACAAAAAACAACAGCAGCAAAAAAACGATTCACACAACCCTTTGAAGTACACTTTCTAAAAGAGAGAGAAGGATAAGTTCAGAAACGATGTTTTTTTGCTGTAGGAACAATTCACATGCCCTCAGTTCAGTCTGGCAGTTTTCTCAGTCCTTGAATGTGTTTGAGTCCTTTGATTGTTTTTATTACATCTTTTGGGCCTTCAGCTTCCTATTTCACACACTTTTTTTCCCTTTAAGTGGGACCCAGTTATCTTTTTCCTCAGCTCTCTCTCTTCTCTCTCTCTCTCTCTCTCTCTCTCTCTCTCTCTCTCTCTCTCTCTCTCTCTCTCAAAGTATGGTTTTTTTTTTTTGTTCCTGTTCAGTGGCGGTGTAGAGACAAGAATACTTGCCGGCCTTTTCTGTTATGAACTGAGCAAATTGTGCAAGCCCTTGCACGCGCGTCTTCTTCCCGTTTCGTTCTTTTGTGTGTGCGTGCGTGCGTGCGTGTGTGTGTGTGTGTGTGTGTGTGTGTGTGTGTGTGTGTGTGTGTGTGTGTGTGTGTGTGTGTGTGTGTGTGTGTGTGTGTGTGTGTGTGTGTGTGTGTGTGTGTGTGTGGTGTGTGTGTACGTGTGTGTGTGTGTGTGTGTGTGTGGTGTGTGTGTGTGTGTGTGTGTGTGTGTGAGTTCTCTCAAATAATGCAGAAATGAGTGGTTGAGAGAAATGGAAATAGTGTATGCAAAACGCTAGTATAGGCCTACGTACGAATGTGTGTGAATGTGTGTGTGTGTGTGTGTGTGTGTGTGTGTGTGTGTGTGTGTGTGTGTGTGTGTGTGTGTGTGCGCGCGCGCGCGCGCGTGCGTGTGTGTGTGTGTGCGTGTGCGACTTTGACAATTAAAAAAAATACTATGCTAGTAATGAGTGCCTGCATCTGTCTGCTTTCTTCTAACTTGTTCGATCAAGGATTCTTGTATAAACTTAACTACTATAACACGTTTTCGCAACGATAACCATACCTTTTCATGTCTTGGTTTCTGAAGCCCCTCTCTCTCTTTTCAAAGTTTAGGTTTAGCAAAGAACGTTAAGGTCTTAGCTTTTTCATCCAGTTCCGTTCTTTTCATATTCTGCTCTGCAACTTCAACAACTGATTTATTTGTGACCCCCTCGTGACCCCCTCCCCCTCCCCCCCATCCCCTCCCCCTCCCAAGAAGGGATTGCTGGAGCTCGGTCGAATGTGTACAATCGTTCGTCGTTGAGCAATGTCTGTCGTATCTAATATGACGTTAATAGGCTAGAAGTCTTACAGTATCTGCAAGTTAATTTTCCAGTGAGTCTTGATTCATGTTGCGGCTCAAACATTGACCTAGTGCCTTTTCCATTTTACATAAAATATATATATATTTTTATATATAGGCTTATGTATGTTGCTTCTCTCTATCAAACAAAATAGATACAGCATGACCGTGAACATCATTTACTGACTAAACGTAATCTAACATTTTTCGGTATCTGCAATACTTAAAGGGCAGCTAACAGTTGTCTTTGCTTCTGTTTAGACTTGTTACTTTTTCTCTTTCATGAATTAAAATAGCGCTGTTTCAGCTACATTGTATATAAAAACAGCTACAAAAGAAATTCCCTATTCTAAATTTGGCTTTTTTGCACGGATAATGTACTTCAGAACGTGCAGATTTTTCGTATTTGTTCACACACACACACACACACACACACACACACACACACACACACACACACACACACACACACACACACACACACACACACGCACACACACACACGCTCTCTCTCTCTCTCTCTCTCTGCCAACAAAAAATGATGACCAATCATCTGCATGTTTAAAAGCAGCTTGATCATGAATGAAGACAGTTAGTAAACGATATACCGCTTGTTGAAAAGGTGGATAAGAAAGGAAGATTGGGGCAATCTGACAACAAGAAAAACTGAAAATGTTATATCAGCAGTCCAGGGATGGTTGAAATTCAAAATGTAGACTTCAATTGAAATGGAACAGTAAATGTTATTTCACTTCCTTTTGTTGTTGTTTGTTTTGTTTTTTTTTTTTTATTGCTGTCTTTTCAATGCACCGTGATCAGTTTCATTCTATTGATGACATAGTGGCCAATACAGAAATTTCTACATTTTGTGCCAAAGCACACATTCGCCTGACGTGTCAACAGGAAATAAAAACGAAAAAAAAACCCCCCCCCCCCCCCCCCCCTGTTTGCCAAAACATATATGCAGATTAGATGTCTGTATGAATATGACATTTATTCATGTAAACGTGAGATAATCAATGACCGACCTATTCATACAGGAAGCATGTCACGTGTTGACATACACATAATGACATTTGTTATTGTATGCGTTATATTCATGCTTGTTTGCCTATGGCTATCTTTTCAGACGTAGTATTGGAAGGGTCAACTCCACAAGAAACGTCTACCTATTTCAGATACTGCAGGCGTGTTTGTGTCGTGGATTTTTTTTGAGGCGGGAAAGGGGAGATACTGCTACGACTTAGGAGAGTCAAACTCTTGTCCTGTGACCCCTTTAAGTGAGCTGGACGTTGAGTGAAGTCAGGTGGACATGAGTCTGATTCTGTCCTCTCGATGAGTCGAACCGGACAGAGGAAAGCGCGCCTCTGATTACAAGTATGGGAGTTTTCAATAACAGCGGAAGATTTACAAAGCAATATTCGATGACTTCCGAAACCGCCCCAAATCCAGAATGTGTCTTTCTCAAACACACTTTCACTTTCACCCGTTTCACGTTGCTCAACTGGCTCTCTCATTTTCTCAAATATTTACAGATAACTAAATCGAAATTTTGAGACACGGTGTGGCATAGCCTATCAACAGTTATGCAGCAGTCTAGAATGTTCCAGAATCATGACGTGACAGCGTAGAAACAATTCATGGCACTTTCTAGAAGGAACAAGAATCATCACGTGTTACAGCCAATCAAAATGCTCGGAACACTCATGAAACAACTTCAGAAAACCACCTGTACCTTCTCTCTTATTTTGATGCTCTAAAGATAACTCAAGAATTGTTACGCAGTTTGTGTGCGCGTAACTTGGTAAACAAAAGTCACACAGTACTTGTCACACACACAAAAACGCGAAACCCAAAACATGTAGATCTGGAGTAACCGATGATACTGATAAATGAAGTCAATCTGTTTGTAACAGTTGAAAAGGGGGGGGGGGGGGGGGGGGGGGGGGTGTCCTGTCTTTTCTGCTTTTTTTTTTCACATTTTGCGGATTACTCAGACTTGGGAAAAAAAAAAAAAACATCCACGACAAGTCATAAAGATCTCACAACGCAATCCATGTTATTCACGACAGGGTATTGTGTGTTTTGTGAGGTATGTGAATGTGGATAAAGAAATATAATTTTGAAGCTAAGTAACAGAAGAACCACAGACTCGAACGTAATAGTGCAACTATTGGCAGTATATTCGTCACTTCCAAGCCTAGTTTATGTTCTACAGCACTGCGTATGTCCTTTCCGTTTTTATTTATATTAATACACAAATGCCCATTGTAAGCTTAAAATCGTTGATTCCTGAAATTTGAACATTAAGTAAAACGTGTGCTGTTTTTGATGCGCGTGAAAGAAAGAAGAAGAAGAGAAGAAGAAGAAGAAGAAAAGAGGACTGTGTTGTAACCTGAGCTGTTTTTTTTTCTGAGAACTGAACCCTTTAGATGGAATCTTCCTTTTAGAACAAGAGGAAAGACACATAAGGGAGGGAAAAGACATACTTGGAATTTTTTTAAAAAATCCCGTAATGGTTTTCAAGACAGCCCGGTAAAGCTCCGGATTGGCGTCCTTCCAGTAAATAGATCGTTGTTTAGAGGAACCGTACGTGAAATTCGCACTTTGAATTGAACGATGAAACAATACGATCATTATGCCAATATTTTGAAATATGAATAGACTGGAAACGTGCCAAGACATAGCGTGTGCATTTTCTGAGCTTTGTGACAAAGTAAACACACACGTGGACTGGGCCAGACCTACCCTGCAAGTTATCAGAATGAAGGACAACACTTTCTATGTTTGTGTCTGCGCATATCAATCATTCTGAACTCATATTAGTCTCTTTTCAGTCAAGACCTTGGCTTATGCAGACACATGCGCTGCTCATCGTATCAGTTCCGTTCCAAAAGTCGGTGCACACATACTTACTCTCTCTCTCTCTCTCTCTCTCTCTCTCTCTCTCTCTCTCTCTCTCTCTCTCTCTCTCTCTCTCTCTCTCTCTCTGTGTGTGTGTGCCTGTAAAACAAGGTGATGTAACTAGTCCTGTATTATTTTCATTATTCATAAACGAGTTAGCCTCAGAAGTGATCAGAAAAGGGAGACATGGTGCTACTTTTACCCAAGGTGACTGTGACTTGTTTATCGTATTTGCTGGCAGATGATATAGCGTTTGATATCGGAAACTGTAATTGGTCTACAGACACAACTTGAAGTTTGTATCAGGCAGCATCAACACTGCATTTGAATGTAAACATGAATAAAACTAATATAGTTGTATTTAGGAAGGGTGGTTACTTGCAGCAGCAAGAGAGAGATGGACTTACAATGGGGCTGTGTTAACTGTTGTGAATGCGTATAAGTATTTAGGAATCGATTTCTCCACAAGACTGAGTTTCTCTTTGCATGTCAGGATTTGGTGAGCAGAGCTAAAAGTGCTTTGTTGTGTATTCTACAGAAACTAAGTTGAAATGCAATTCTCTCAGTTTATATTTAAAGTCATTTGACACACAAATTCAACCGATTGGTTCAGTATGGGGCTGAGTTATGGGGTTTAGATAATGCTGCTCAACATTCTGAAAAAATACATCTGTTTGCCTTAAAAAGCTTTTAGGGGGCTGAAATGAGAACGCCAAATGATCTAATATATGGGGAAAACGAATCGATATCCAATATCTATCAACTCAGTAGTCAAATGTATTCGATTCTGGCTAAAACTAACTCGAATGGATGAGTCAAGACTACCACGTAAAGCCTATAGGATGCTGCTCGATTTAGATTCACGTGATAAAAGAACTTGGGCTACAAATATCCGTTGTAAGTTGTATACGTTTGGATATGGATTTGTTTGGACAAATCAAAGTGTAGAGGAAAAATAAATGCTTTCTTACTTGATTTCAAGGAAAGATTGATTTTATGTAGGTGGCAGGAATGGGATTTCCATATTAAGAATAGTGATAGATTTAGTGTGTACAGAACGTTTTGTACAGTTCCTGAAGTGAAAACTCATCTGTTACTGAATTTAGATAGACATTTGAAAACTATGTTGACAAGATTCAGACTTGGCGTCTCAGAAATCGCTGGGCATGCTACCAATATCGATCTCACAATGACACGATTTAATCTGCCCACTGTGTAAAAACAGTAAAGAGGATGAGGTCCATTTTGTTTTGTGTTGTCCAGCACTAAGTAGCTTAAGACAGCAATATATTCCTGCAAAATTTCATAAATTCCCAAACCTGTTTTGATTAAGTTTACTTTTGGCATGCAAACATGATAGAACCATCAGAAATCTATCAATTTTTTTGTATAAAGCGTTTCAGCTGCGTCAAGTTGCTATCTCGTAAAACGTTATCTTTAACCTTATCATTTGTATATATAAAAGAAAACGTTATCTTTAACCTTATCATTTGTATATGTAAAAAGAAAACGTTGTGTGAAATGATTGTTCAACTACTCCCCATCATGATCTCTCTCTCACTCTCTCTCTCTCTCTCTCTCTCTCTCTCTCTCTCTCTCTCTCTCTCTCTCGCGTGCTGTTCTCATGTGACTCGTGCTTTTCCCTCCAGCGGTACCAATGAATAATACATCAAAGAACACTGGAAAACGGCCCACCTTCCCTCACACTCCCACAATCGCTACTTCAAGCGGACGGAATCCGCCTCGTAGGATTCTGTTCTCATCCCTAGCTGATGCATTTGTACTATAGCGTTCAAGTGCTTCAGCTGTTCGGATTATCCCTGGAATCTTTTAGCCAGGGTACATAAAACAACAACAACAACAACACAAACAACGTAGGATATGTTTTCTTTCTTCTTTTTTTTCAGGGTGGGGTGGGGTGAAGGGGGCAGGGGGGGGGGGGGGAGGAGGGATACGTACTTCCCTCCATTTATACATCCATAAATTCAAACCAACATCATAATGATATATCAAAATTAGAGGAGAAATCAATTCTTCCTCATACAAGCCCACGACGCACAGTGAAAGTCTTTTTCTGTTCTACAATCACATAGTTGCATGCGCGCGCACGCGCGCACACACACACACACACACACACACACACACACACACACACACACACATTAACGGAACATAAAACACACACATAGAGAGGTGTAAACCTTTCTATGTCACAAGGACTAAAGAGTCTAAGCTTATTCGGAGCCTCATATTCATGACCACAAGAACATGATATTCAAGCTTAATTTCTTCACATTGAAAATGTAACATTAATCCGATCTCTTCGCATCATAAGTTACAATTTACATATTAAAAAAAAGTGTGATTAAAAAAAAGACACATGTTCTAGTCTTTTGTGCATTTTTTTTTTTTCAAGTATGTTTACTACGACGTGGCTGTATGTGTTTAAAATACTGGGCTTCTCGTCAGTACACGACGTTTCATTGTTTTATTGTTATTTCATTTCTCAGCCAGGGACGGGGCAGGCAGGAGGTTGAGTGTAAAAGAATGGGAAGGGGGGGGGGGGGGGGGGGGGGGGGGGGGGGGGGGGGGGGGGTACAATATGAACATTTTCAGGTTCTTCATTCATCCATCTTCATTCATTCCTCATCCCCCTCCTCCTCCCCCCCCCCTCTCCCCCCACTTCCTCCTCCCCCCGCCCTGCCTCCTCCTCCTCTCTCTCTCTCTCTCTCTTTAATTGTGTTTTGGCCGTTGCTCTTATTTTCTTGTGAGCTTCCCTTCCTCGCTTCACACCGTATCTTTCGTTCATCAGTCAGTTCAGTTATGCCTGTCGCTCCTCCTGAAGCATAGGCCGCCGACAACAGTCCGCCAGAATCCTCGGTCCTGGGCTGCCCTCTCTAGTTGTTTCCAGGTTGTGTCCCATCTTCTTGCTGTCTGCCTCAAGGTCCCGTCGCCAGGTGTTTTTCTTGGCCTTCCTCTTTTCCGTTTTCCCTGGGGGTTCCATGATAACGCCTGTCGGGTGATGTTACTGGCTGGCTTCCTCAGGATGTGCCCAATCCATCCCCATCTTCTGCGCCGGATCTCATCTTCGGTTGGCAGTTGGTTGGTACGCTGCCACAGGTCTGAGTTGCTGATGGTGTTTGGGCGGTGGATCTGGAGGATTCTTCTCAGGCAGCTGTTGATGGAAGTCTGCACTTTCCTGGTGGTGGTCTTTGTTGTCCTCCGTGTCTCGGCTGCATACAGTAGCACTGACTTGACGTTGCAGTTGAACAGCCTGATCTTCGTGCGAGTCGATACCACCGAATAGTCTTTCTTTATCAGTAACATCATGCGTCTTGTCAAGTCTATGCTTTTCGTCTGACTGTTGTCTATGTAACAAACATTCTTTACAATTATACCTCCTCCTCCTCCTCCTCCCCTCCTCCTCCCTCCTTCTTCTTCTTCTTCTTCCTCCTCCTCCTCCTCCTCCTCCTCCTCCTTCTTCTTCTTCTTCTTCATCATCATCTTCTTCTTCTTCTCATCATCACCATCAACAACATCATATCATCATCCTTGTCTGCATTTTTTAGTTTCTTTTATTGGGTTGTTTGTTTCTGTGTTTTTTTTCTCTCGTTACAATCTCGTTTGTTGTCTCATTTTGTGTTTATGAATGACATATATAAACAATGAGGACACACTGGAAGACACTAAACACTGCGTGAATCTTCAACCTATGGGTAATAGAGTTTTCTTTTTTTTACTCTCTCTCTCTCTCTCTCTCTCTCTCTCTCTCTCTCTCTCCTCTCTCTCTCTCCTCTCTCTCTCTCTCTCCTCTC